>JAOPTO010002461.1:1109747-1223198 GCA_033822845.1 Tetrapedia diversipes | reverse complement strand
GCTTTGTATATGATTTAATTATAAAGACTTTTACTGTAACACTGTCTTTGTGATACAAGATTTCGAATGAAATAATTATCTTAGATTTTAATAATTTTCTAATCATTTTTACCTTATCTCTCGTAACTGTTTTAAAACTTTTGAATCGAAGTGTACGTCAATAAATATAAACACGAAGTTGATGAAACGAGTATCGATGTAGGCATTCCCAGCGTTTACAACGTATGGATGAATACACACAACGTCGACGAAATTCGGTACGGTGAAACAATATTGATGAAAACATTTTCGATGATCTCAAGGTAACTTTGAAGAATGCTACTGTCCGACAAATGAAAAAAAAAGATTGGTTGAGATCGATATTGATCGAGATACGTGGATGAATTTCAATTCCATGGGTTCGTGCTGAAAAATGCTATCGAACGTGGCTAAAAAATAGAGAACGAAAGCACAAACACGAAAATACGGTCGAGCGGATATACCATGGATTATCCTAGATGGTATACCCAGCCTAGCAGTTAGGTATAGCGTTTGATGCGCGCGCATGGATATTACCTTTTAAATTAACAAATCCGCCAGATAGGAATAACGACCTCGATAAACCGAGCAACGCGCACGTTGGCAGCCCTGTAAATCCATTTCGAACGGGGCTCAGCCCTGATGTAAAATTGAAAGTCAAAACGAAAATGTTTCCATCGCGCCCCATTTACTGCGACCGTAATCGATGACAATAAAAATTTTCTGCGATCGCGTGTTACAAATATTGCCCGTGGTAGCACTGTATCGGAACACTCGATTTAACAAGCGTACATTCGATGCATGTAAACGATATCACAAAGTACTTATTTGTGTTTAAATAAATGTCCAATATCACCGTATACATATGGTTGTCGTTTACCGAAGCTAGTTTTTGAAACGTGTTTGCTGAAACTTTTACGCTATAGGTGAAACGGCTTTGAAAATCTGTACCTGACAGCTAAATTGAACCGGGTTCACATTTTTTTAAATTGAAATGCCTATACCAATGTGATCGTTTTTCCTTATTTAGTAAAATAGTACGTGTAACACAATTTTGAAAAGAAGAAAAGGATTTTGGATAGCTAAACTCTCAGGTACAGAAATCTATAATATAATGATATATCAATTGACCATAATTTAAGACCATAATTGAACAGCTGTTAAGAGGGCTGGAATTTTAGAAAACTCTAAGTAACGAACATTTAACAAGACAACTTTTTTCCTTCCCTTTCTAACTATAATTAAAAAGCAGGTGTGATTTGTTCCCGTAGCAGACAGACATTACCATGTATATTAATAAATTCACAGATGGCACGTTAATTTTCCAGTTTTTCAAAATCCGTGCATCCATTCTACCAGCTTAAAACTTTCCCAAGTCTTGTGCACAGTATAACGTACTTACACGCACAGTTACGTTGCCGCATAAATTGCAGGGTGAATGTGTCTACGGTTAAAGAAAGCACTGTCGGTAATACAGCATTCAGCGTAGGCGCATGGGCTATCCGTTTAAAGAAATTTTTTAATTAAATCCGAGCCACCCTTTCAGTGCAGCCTCCTATATTTTCTTTTTCCTTTTTTCACGGCAAATCTCAGGGAGCCGTTCCTACCTAAGCGAAGCAAGTGTGCGTAGCTCACGGACCACCTCATTTACTTACAATTACCTACTTAAAGTCCGCTAGGAGCCAGCACCAGTTGTTACCACTACCGGTGTATTCACTAACCGCGTCCGTGCCTCGTGTTTCCCTTGAAACGAATCCAACGGATTTGAATGCAAGATTGCACGCGTCCGGTGAATCACGCTAGAACGACCTCTTCTAGATCGTGCTCCCCGAAGAGCTTCCACTTTTCTTGGCTAAACACCGCTGTGAGCTGCCGAGAAAGTCAGAGACCACGTGATTCGTTTGCATTCGGCGCGACGGCGATAACTTAACCTAACATAAATCTCGACGAGGCAGCTCCAAGCGCTTTGATTTCAAGGAAACCAAGCCTCACGTTTGCATACGTCTGATGCGTCTATACCCGTGCACTAGTAAGAATATGCAATTTACATTCCCGCCCAACAGTTCGAAACGTACGTTTAATTTTGCTGTTTTATTACGACAATAAACGAAACTTTATTTTATCTGCTGAACGCACATATGAATTTGCAAGAAACATATAGAAATTGTTTAAAGTACAAGAATTAAGTTACAGTTAGATATTAGATTTTATCATTTGTATTTAAATATAAAGTAGGAATTCGGTAGGTTCGTATATATTGGATGAATTAGATGAAATTAAAAATTCGAATAGACTATTCTAAAATTTGATTAACGTAATAAGCGCAGTAGTTATTGAGAAAGAAAGATATCCTAAACTTTTTGAGCGGAAGTATACGTGCACCGAAAGACAGGTATACGTACAGTACGTGAACGGAATACTCAACTTTTCCTTTAGGCTACGTGAACCATGCAGATATTATTGAGGGGATAGCAAATGTGTGTCTATCCGTCTGGCATTTGATTGAAAATGAAACAACCGAAAAAACACATGGAATCGTCTTTAGTATTATGTAAAGCTAAAAAGCTGCCACCTAGAAGTCTTATATTTTACTACATTATTTCAACTTTTTAGCTCTGCACAGAACTTGTTAGCAAGGTTGGAACGTGAACATAGTGCGAGAAAGAACGAAGGAAGAAAGGTGGCTGATTGACCGGTTCGTGAGTCCGTGAAAACTTTTAACTTGGATAAAAGTGAAAAAGGAAGAGATGTAGAGGGAGTTAGGAGTAGTGGCGTGGTGCGGCGTTTAACAAAAGGTGCAATTTCCTCGAAACAGATTTGCATCGTCCTTTGTAGCGTTTCTCCTGTGGTCACTACAACTCGACCAGCTTCTGGTGTGACACTGCTGCACGAAGCAGTTGACCAAGTGCAATTTCATAACTGGAACGCACTCCCTGCGTGAATTTAGATGAGAAATCGTGGTCTCACCGTTCAAAGCTGGAAACTCCGACATTATCGTTCGCTTCCACTGGCGTAAAATCAAGGACGCAGTTTCCACTGGAACGTGTATACAGGGAGTCCCATAATACACTGTCAGTTAAAAGTTTAAGCTCGCTACGTATCGCAAAGAATGGAGCAATTTATAATAATAAACAGTATTTTTGTAAAAATATACAGAATATTCATAGTAAAATATATGTTATAATATTTAGAGAATGAAACGAATTTTTATTTACATTTTATTTCTTTAGTAGATTTTATCAAAAAATTAGATTTACGCGGTAATCTGTAATCTATTCATTACTGATCGTATAAATTTAATTCGTTTCATGTATGCGTGTAAATATAATTTTGACAGCGATAGCTGTTTAGTATCGTTATATCTGCTATTTTAGCAACTGATATAACTAAATATTGTAGTTATTGATCAATTCATAGCTTCAGCGAGGCGAGGCAGGAGAGGTAAACAAAATGAGCGCGTGATCGCCGTAACGGTCTCTTCCGATTGGCTGATAAATCTAACGTGGAAGTTTCGAACTTCCAACGATATTGAGATATTGCATTCAACTTGAACTTTGACCTGCAGATGGCGTAGTAGCTACATCCAATTGTTAGTCACTCGGTCGGTTCTTTTTCATCGTTCGGGTAGCAGAGAGTCATGAAGAATTTAATTACAAGGAAAAGACGATTACGCGGGAGGAGACTGAGTAGAAAAGAAAGTGGGATAGTCTAGAGAGGGTGAGAGGGGAAGAAGAGTCGGCCCATTGCAAGGCAGATACGCGACGGAATAAAAAGTTTCTTAGGGATTAACGGTAACGACGATAATGAAGCCGAGTGTCACCGACGACGGTATGGACGGACGATTATTGCTGGACGTCAGATGTCCTTAAGCCTTGGAAGCCTTTTCTTCACCATAGATGTCCCCTTTTTCTTTTATCCTGCCCTTTCTTCGTGCACGTTTAGTAGGAGAAGACTGAAGTCCGGAAATTGGCACGTCAGTTTATTATACATATATCCATTCAACCTTTAACTGGTGACGATAGTAGTTTCACTTTTACATTAATATTTAGCGTTATTATTTATTACACAATTTTAGTATGTTTCAGTATGGTTTTCGAATGTAACACAGTTTTTTCGTTAAAAACTTACTATTTCACTGTCTGTTTCATAAATATTCTTTTTGACAGGTTCTAAATTATGTTAGTAACGTAACTTACGGTCAACAGATATATCTCGATTAAATAAACATAAACATAAACATAGAAATAAAGAGAAATACTTCGTGAGTTTCGTTTATCATTGTAATTTTGAGTCAAGGGTTAACTGTGGACAAGAGTTCCCGGCTTTCAGATTTTAAGTCTAATAGTTTCATATCGAATCCGAGCTCTTTTTATCGCCGTCCATCGTTAAATATATCCATTTTTATTTTCACCTATTAAAAACTGATTTCGAATCGAACATCCGTACGATACGATCGACATTCACGTATTTCCCGTCGTCGAGGGTATCGCAAACGGTATCGCAAAATTATCGAGAGGCTCCGATCCCGCTACGCTTTCCGGATAACACGAGCTATACGCCCTCGACGCTTCGATGATCATCGAGCACTTTGGATTTTCCACATTAATACCAGACACTCGATCAACGTGTTTAGACGACGAACGGCAGTTCTCGATTTTCATTAAACTCTTTCCCTTTGCACTCTTCCAAACTTTTTCTCTTTCCGTTCGAAAACTCGAAACGTAACGGAAAGAAGGGTAAAACGGAGCGGGGAAAAAAATGGCCGCTTTCCCGTTGCATGCAGTTTGTAAAATCGCCAGGCGCGCGATAGCAGCGACAAAGAAACGAGCGTCGCCGAATTAAAATATAAATCTGCTACAGTTCCACCGGCGACAGGGAGGGGGGGCTCTCCCCGACCCGTATTGTCGGCCGGGTCAAGAGCCGCAATTTTTCTGGCGTTCGCGCCAGCAAATTACGCTTTCCAGGAAGCTGGGTCACGAGGAAAATACTTGGCTGCGCGTTCTAAAATTTGGGAGGAACGCGGCGGTAACCGCCCCCTAATCTTTCCTTCCTTCCTTCCTTCCTTCCTTCCGTATTCCATTCTCTCTTTCTCTCTCTCTCTCCCTCTGTATTTTTTCTTTTTCTCTCTTATTTACGGATCTGTCCTGTTACGCGAGTTTGTACGCTTCATGTTTGATCTCACTTTAATTAAAGAGATCTTACACGTTGATAAAAATTACATAAAGACGAAAAATTTAGAAAACGTAATTGTATCAACATTGAAAGCAATAAAACGACCTTTAAACTCGGAGACTTCTTCGACAGGTTGTCCCCCTTTTTCTTCCAGGATAGAATTCTATGATTTCTCCATCACAAATGTAAAGTTCGTTCTCGAGGCTTTCACATGCATCGTAGGAATGGTTCGTAGATAGTCTTACAAGATATACTGTTCAAAGGTGATAGATGTTATTGTCGAGGTACTGAGAATGCAGGAAGTACACAACCGAATTATGTTACGTACGAAGAATACAGAAAACAATGTACTTTTATGTTTGATGCTTACAAGCAACTGACTAAAAACTAAAATAAACAGAATATGTGATTGTAGACTATAACAGATGGCGACACTGACTCTGTCGATAATTAATCGATACTATGGATCGTTGTAGGTGTCGATAATAAAGATTTACATATGAATCTGTTATTTATAATTTCTCTATATAAAGAATTATTTGGAATTAATTTATTCAGTTTATTCGCCCATGCTTGTGGGTGCCCTTGAGAGTTTCAGTTTGAAGCGACAATTGCTCTATCCTTCGCTGGCTTCCTGTTGAGCGTGATAAATTTTTCTCGCGTGGTTCCGGGATAAACAAACACGTTAGCGCGACCGTGGAAAGCCGGACATAAGAACAAGCGTAGGAAAAAGGGACGACGACGCGCCTCCTCTGGAAGATTTAACGCCAGACGATTTTATTACGGCAATTGTGAAGCTAAGCGCGGCGTTCAGGCTCGTTTCCGGCGAGTTTCTTGCGCCACCTCCTTTTCTTCCGCCCGTCTAACTCGCGTCCGCCGTTTCTCTGTCCTGCTTTGACTTCCTTCCACTCTTTTCCACTCTTTTATTCACCAACAAGCACCTACACCGCCGGTGAAAAATTTAGAATCACTATTTCATTCATACCTGCGGTAATTTATTGCTTCAGAATTTTATTACCAACTGGAAATTAATATCTATTTTCTACCTTACTGCTCGCTCTTTAATACTGCCATACATCATTGGCCGGTTCTTGTATGGATTATCCTTATGTTATTCTTACGGTCCTTAAAATGCACATTGTTTCCAAATTTTTGTATTTTGTATAACATATCTACACTATTAATCAAAAGTATCTAGACATTTGCATACTTGAAAATATCACTTAAATACTTTGCAACTATAGTCTTCCTCACAGATTTATTACACTGTACTATACCGTATACTCTACCGTAAGTACTATTTAATGATAGGCAAGTAATGTTGATAAAAATTACTGCAACAAAAATTAAGCGAAAATGTTAAGATTAATCTTATTAAAAAATTTAAGGTGTTATTATAGTATTATTAGTTACATTATCATAACATTATTTATTTCATTTCATTAGGTGTAGAGTTGAAATCCTTTCGTGGATAGAATGTAAGAAATTAGTAAAGTCTACGTCGTGACTTTAGCCAAATAGAAATGAAGGAAAGAAAAATGAGTGTCCTGTAGTACTGTGTTTTTTTAAGATCAGGTTAATCTAGAGATGAGATCAGATAGAAAGGATATCTCTAACTTTCATCTCCACCTCTCAATTACCTCTACTATACCCATAGAGGGATTTTGGATGGTAATGCAGGTTGGATGTCCTAATACTTATAGACGATAGTGTACAGTGTATGCTATGCATACATAGTCGCGAGTTGTACGTGAACCGACGTTGTTTGCTTACGGACTACGAAAAAGTTGCCTTCCGCTGTCGCTCGTCGCAACAAAGGGCAGGGTTCAAAATTTTCGCGCGGAGGGAGAGAGGTGGCCTGTCGACGAGTATGCCGTGAGCGTGCTTCTAAATTGAAGTCGTTACAACGCCTCGACTGAAAAACTCACCAGCCAGGGATGAAAAGCCAACCGCGTTCGAGCAAGACGCAACCAGCCCACAAGAAAGTGGGGGGAGGGGAGAGGAAATCGTGGGAGAAATAAGGACGAAAGGGTAAGGTCTTCCAGGCGCAGGCAAATCTTTTGACCAAGCTTCCTACAGAAGGAGAGCTTTAATACAATTTCTTCTGGCGCGTGCATATTTTGAACGCGCTCTTTGCTCCCCTTCGTCTTCCTCTTGCTCGTGTCGAGGTAAACAAAACAAGCACGAGCTTGAGCGTCAGACCTTTAAACCATATACGCCAAAGAAACGGCTTCAGATAATTTGCTCGATGCAAAGATAAAATGGAAAACATTATCTACGCAACGTCACGCGTGGGAAAGGTTCATACTATTTTCTCGTTATAAGCTCGGGACCAGGCGCAAACATATATGTAACTGTTGGAAAAGCGAAATCCTCTTCCCATTTAATCTTTGCCACCATCGTCGATCGCTGAATAGGACAGCGAGTGAAAAACAAAGAAGAGTTTAACGTCCAAATAATCGGAAACAATTTAAATACGCCTGTATTCGTGTGATAATCCTAATGTAAAAACTAAAACTTTTGTCTTTTCTTTCATTTCTTTAATAGCTTTAACGTATTGATAACATTTATCTGATTGAAACGTGACCAAACACGATATAATTTGAATCAGATTTAGTTAACACGTATTGAATAAAATGTATTGATTATTTTCCTTTGATATATCCAATCTATGTCGTATTTGGTTAAGAAAATTTCCATTAAAAACAAACTGGTAAAAGAGAAGGGGAAAGATGTGACGTTAATTGTAGCCAAAAAATGATTGGAAATGGCTGATCCTGTTAATTGCCCGTTACATTTTAATTGAAATGTAAATAAATTACTTTTTAAATTACGATGTTTGAAATATACACACAGTAAGCAATTAGGCGTAATTATAAGTACATTACGAAATTATATATAAACGTTATTCATTAGAAAGCACTAAGTAAATTGTAAATTGAGTAGTATATTTCCCATAATCCAGATGTCATTAAAGCGAATTAGCCCAGTGAATTAATATGCAAATTAATGCACGCACCGGTTTTATATAACCAACTCGGTTCCGGTGTGTTGGTACCTATGCGGCCGCGCTACCGCCACCGCTACGCAATCAGTGGTGCCACCCCTCTGTCACCTGTTCCGAAGTTACAAGCAACGTGGAATAAATAAGCGCGTAGGAGTATGTTTAGCGTTTACAGTGGTCGCAAAAAGTATTTCCCTTGTACGGTATTAATCCTAGTGTTCCCGTGCTGATTAATTGTGTCTGTGTGCGTTTAACCTTTACTCACCGAAATAATTGAAACGGAATTCGAAATTAGCGAATATCCCCCCTATCCTCTATTATGTTCGGGTGTGTTACAGACGGATTAAGCGTGGGAAAATTACGTAAGTATCAAGAGAATAAGGTGTTCTTTTTCACAGTACAGTAGAACTTCTCTTATATAAAATACGTGTACCCTATATTGATCATAGTATTAGCAAAGGTGGGCTTACAGAGACTAACGTTGTTTATTATAAAAGTTCTTGGACTAAATACAGAGTAAAATTTTATTTCTTTCTCTTTGTTTCCTTTTACGCAATTCACCAATTCGCTCATTCATTTTTCAAACACCTTCTTTTATCACTCATTCATATTACATCCACTCAATCACTCAGTCGATATCATAAAGTACAATTACCCATAAATAGTTTCTAATTTGCTTTCATTAGGCTTCTTTTCTTCATACACAATCGACGCTTTTCTTTTTCAGCCATTTGTCTCCCCGTTGATGATTAGTTTTAAGTTTTTAAAGCAGCACTGTCTATATCTCTAATCCTTAAACCGACTCATACTGTCTATTTGTATGTTTGGGTATAATGTATATTGCTTCATATAATTTTTGTACGTATTGTTGTTCTCTGGTAATTTTAATTTTATTATATATGTCAAATGTATTACACACTTAGGTGCGTGTTAACCCTAGATTCATAAGCATGCGTGGGAGATACACTATTCATAAACATTCGTCTCCCAAACGAACATATTGTATTGGTGATTTTTATTTGATAGAATACAAGCAGCAATAAAACACACTTTAAGTCTGAAAAGTTGTTTATTAATCATTAATATCCTGAAATGAAAATGAACACAACAGTTATTCTGAGCGATCGAGGTTTATCTTTCTACCTCTTTCACTTTAAATGTTACAACTGCTTACGTATTTTGCGCCGTCTGTGAGACGAATGTTTATGAATCTAGAATTAACCCTTTGCGGTCGACGACATTTTCGACCGGTTGAGGTGGCAGGTCGACGCGATTTTCGCGAATGTGTCGGGCACGTTATAGGTACAATAAAATTATCTTCTACATAAATTATCTTATAACAATGTTATATTTTGATAGTTTATTTTTCTGTATAGTGTTATATAACACCTAATAAAAAAAAAACTACAACCAATTGTAGTGATTTAGAGAGAGAGAGAGAGAGAGAGAGAGAGAGAGAGAGAGAGAGAGATTTCAAAAGGACGAATGGGTAATTAGATTGTTTGTAATGGAGCGAATGATAGGCTGAGTGAGGGAAAAATGAGAGGGAATGAGTGAGAGAGCGAGAGAGAGCGCGTGAACCAGTGTAACAAAAGGCGAGGTATGAGTCAGTAGTGTGAGAGACGCGAATGGAGAGCGAAGGCGTTGCGAGCGGACAAGTGTAATGTGATTAATAAAATTATTTAATATCAAAAACTACAACACAATCAGAACCATGGTTCCTTTTGCTAGCCAACTTTTCGTGGACGCACGATGGTTCGAAAAGACGAGAACACCAGCGCGAATAACTTTTTATCGCCACTGTACGCGCATGAACGAAACACGGATGTGCACCCAGCGTGCGCGCATAATAAGAGACAGACGATGGCGAGAGCGTAGCGTGGGGTGGTCTCTTGAAACGCGTTTAGCCGCGAGCGACGCGACCGTCCGTAGACCGCAATGCCGCGAACACACCGCGTGGAAAGATTAAATGATAAATTTCCAAAGCAGCCGGCGACCACTCGACCGCCACTTATCCGTCCACTTTGTACGCGACCCCCTTTTGTTTACCCCTCGAGGCATCCAGAAAACCGGCCGTCCCGCTTCTTTCTACAGCAGCCTCGTTATTTGGATACAAAGCCCGAGCACGTTTGTCTCCGCCAACCTCTTCGCCGCGTCGACGAATGTATAATTAATCCGGGTAATTAGCCGAAAACGATCGAGGCTGAGCGGCGCTAGGTCGACGAAGAGACTAGTCGTGTCGATGATCGATCCCTCTGTAAACCGGAACTCGCTATTTCATGCGTGTACACAGTGGGACCCCGTTTACGTAAATCTGTCGATCGACGGCTTTCTCTCCAATTTTTGTGATTTTTTAACACTAAACATACTGATACTGTTGGAAATTGAATACAGAAATACTACGAAGCAAAAATTAACCATAAACCAGCTTTCTCTTAACGTACTTTCTCAAGGGCTTCTTCCAAGAAGCTAAGCCACATTTGGCATTTTAGAAAGTTCGAAAATATCGGGAAACAGAACAAAAGGGGCTGAAGGATCCCCATTTTGTGACAAAATTCGCTAGGTGCGGTCAAAATTGCCCTTCCTCGTGCTATATAGAAGTATTAATAAATTATCAAAGTATTATTCCACAAATAAGAGTTCATTTCATTTAGCAATATAAAACCCCATTCCCAATAGATACTTTATTTTACATACCTATTCTTATCTTCCAGCACTAAAATTCCAGTTAGAAAACTGTAGAAAAATACACTCGTCTCCCGATTTACGTGAAGTACTCGTTTCGCATGAATTTGGTTTACGCAAATTAAAATCGCGTTAATCAATAACAAAAAACATGTCCAAATTAAAAAAAAATTAACTATAAAAGATTATTATTAAAGGTTACTTAAGTTTGACTGATTTCAACTAAATACAATATTTGGTTAAAATACACTTTACACGCTGCACTTCGAAATTATTTTTATAATATAATATATATACACAAATTATTTAAATATGCTTTCCATTTAAAAACTATCTTTAAATTATAATGTGTGGCTGTTGCGCCAGAGAAGGAAAGAGAGAACGTGAAGGAAAAGGAAAAGGGTATTTCGTCCACAGCCTTGCCCTCAGTAGTGGACTCATCGGTAAGGTTTACCTAGCAGGCCCGTGCTTTAGACACAAGAATAGGAAGGAACAGGTCGGAATTAAAAACCGTGGTTGAGCTTGAGCACTTGCGAGAAAGGTAGTCGGTAAATCCCCCCTAGTGGCGAGGGCAGGAAGATCGCCGCAATAACAAATATATCTGACCGTGTAAAATGAGATCGCGTAAATCGAGAGACGAGTGTACGTAAATTTCGTAAGGGGTCAAATGACCTCTCAGGGTACATAAGGTATGCAAAGAATTTTTCTCCTGTATGGCGGAATTCGATTTTTTAAAAATATTTATAATGTCACGAATATGGCGGCATTCGTTCACTGAAGGTTAATTTTAATTTCAATACAGGCGTGCCATTTTTCATCGCGCGGAATCACGGTAAATTCGACGCGAAATATATCGACTCGCGGCTGTGCACGTTGATAGTTGACCTAGATTCGAGTGGCGTGTACCGCCCGCAAGAATTTTTTCTTTTCCCGCCGAAAGAGCCTTTTTTCCCTCGCTAATTCGAGAGGCGCGTTAATTAAAGGAGGCAGAAAATGCGGGAGTATGCGCCCGCGGTTCGTATACGGTCTAGGGTTGGCTGAGACAGCTTGCGCGAGGCAGTCGATCATATCGTGGCTCTGTAAGAAACGTGAAGGAGGAAGAGAAAAAGGAAAAGGAAGCCTGCGGTTTGTTTATGGCCTGCTAATATTTTTCGTCGATAGGAGAAAGTGGTGTAGCGAGGACCAAAATTAATTCTCACTTCTGTCGTCAAATATTGATGACGTAAAAAAATGTTTTATCTGCACCTAAAAACTCTAATTAGAATAATACAATAAAATAATAATTTAATATAGTTAGTCTGGTGAACTATATGTAGTTTGGAGTATAATACTAATTAATATTGATTAATAGATGAGAATAAACTTATGGCTGTTGCTTCTTTGGTTATGATTGGATAAAGGTAAAGGAAAGGGATGTTAGAGGTTAGGATTAAAAGAATCACACATCGTTGATTGGTTCACAAAAGATAAAAATGGGGAATCACCATGAGTGGAAGCTGATTTCCATTTCATTTCACCTAGAGAGTACATTTAAACAAATCTGTAATTAGGTATGTAATTAACCACAAAAAAATTTGTTTAGTATACGATATGGATTTAAGGGTTAAAAGTTAATAGTGTTTACATATTTTGCGCCGTCTGTGAGACGAATGTTTGTGAATCTAGAGTTAACACAACAAATGAATCACGAGTTTCGATTATAAGTTACGCGCAACAGGGATGACCGTCCGGTGAATGTAAATAAGTTTACCCGGTAGTTACTCGACTGCAGAGATCCGATATGGAAATATATGTATACACGCCGGTGAATGTAGCACGTTTAAGGTACATGCCTTGCTGCCATTCTTGTTTAACCATTTCCCGACAGAAGTGGCCGTGAAGAGCGTCTCGATAACGGTCTGAAACCCTGAGAATCTCCGCGACAAGCTAATGGCGGTAATGAAATTCAATCCCCAACGAGTAGCAGCCGAAGAAAAACGTAACCGTCGGCGAATAATCGACCGGAAAAAACATCCATGTTAAGCGTAGCAGTTTCCATGCGAATGATGAATTTAAGCTTCTACAATCCTTGAACAACTTTTGGAATGCAATTACTAATGCTTTTTTCTAAAGTTCGTTTAAAAATTTAAAAAAATGTAACGTTGTAAATTGTCTTCTTTCAATTTTATATTAGAAATGTAATCTTCAAAATATAGGAATGGACATACCTATTTTAATAACACAGTACAAATAAAGAAAGTCTCTAATATTTAAATAATTTCTTTTAAGTTGCAAATTTTCTTTTGTCGATTTTGTATTAAATATATAATCTTCTTGAAAATATAGTAATGGAAAGTGAGGAAGGGTTAAGTAACAGGCTTATCAGGACTTTCCCTTAGTCTATCCATTTTCTTAATCCCTTGCACTGTGATTTAAGTGACAGACAGTGCATGCAACGATTGATAAAAAAAGGGCATTTATAAAAATTGAAGCACGGGTCTCACTCATGCTCTTATATGCAGTCGACTCATAAAATATAGCACGGGTCTGACCTGTTTCCTACGTTTGAACCACAAAATGTACCCACAAATCCACCTCGTGTTTCTTAGTACGTTTAAACCGAAAAGCGTATCACGAGGCTCGCACGATATTATAGTGCAGGGAGTTAATTACGCTAAGAAACGGATTCTCGCTTGCAAAGGAGACCAGTCAGTATGCAGAGAAAATAGATCTCCGCGAGCTAGTCAGAAAGGCAAATTTTCCGTGGCTTTTGGAGGACAACGATGCAAATAGTATTCGAGAACGGGATTTCCCTAGCACCGGGAACCAGACGAGGAGCCCCGTTTCAATGGCAAGAATATCGTATTACCGTGTTGGGCAACAAGCGAGCAGCGCCCTCTTCGCAGCAGGTGATCCTGAAACGAGATCGGCCCCGAAAGCCACGAGATTTATACGCCCTCCTCCAGGTCTTTCGTTACTTCCTGTTGCACTTCCCGTCCCTTCTTCTTCCCTGTTCCGCTCCTGCAGTTGATCCCGTTCTTCTTTCTCCCTCAGCCCTTTCCTTGAAAGTGAATATTTATGAAAGATGTAAATAACGAGCGGGATAATTTCCTCGGGAGATCCGAGCCGCTCTCTTGTTTACGATGCCAGCTTCCCCCACTCCGAGTACCTTTCCGCGCCGCGAAACCTCATCGCGCTCGTTCGTTCCTGTTCTACGCAACAGCGCTTCGCATTGCTCGCGCATCCTTCGAACTTTGAGCGAAACTGTTGAAACGCGGCAACAAATGTGGCCCGAGAAGAAAATTGACTCGAGAAGATTCCTTCGATTCGTGTTCCGTGGCTAGGATGAAGAGCGCAAAATACTGTTGAACAAATACTTGGGATTTGCATGGATTATGATAATCGTACGAAAATGTATCTCGTCTAAATAATTTATCACTTCAAAACCACAGACTTATATTTAAAATTCTCAACGACTTTCTTAATCGCCTAGAAGCATAGTACTTTTGCGTTTAGAATATGATACCACACTCTATGAACGGTTTAACTGTCTAAACAGGATATGCGATCACTAATGCGATTAACTGGTTCTAGATTTGTTAATCTTTTTTCTAGATCTTCTGCTTACAAGAATAAAGTTATAAAACTTATTTCGTCCTATGACAATTAATTATAATTATTATGTATACCATAGGACTTTTAAAAAGGAATTATTAAAAATACGTGGTAATAATTTGGAACCTTAAAATTATTTTTCTAAATATAATTGTATTGTGTTTAATGAAAAAATCCTTTTTCATCAATAATAATACTGATTAAAGAGAACAATCTTAAACATTCTCCATGATAAAACAATAATATTTACAGGAATATGTATGTAATAAATCAAACAAAAACCTGAGCAAAGTTTCATTTTAAATAAAACAAAACAGAAGAATATCTGCATTTTCGTTCTGGTGCTTAACTCAAGTCACAACCACGAAAAGCTGCGAGTCAGTCGATTAGACTTCTCTCCGTCGCAGAAAGTCGAGATCGTTCGGCTTACGACGGTTCGGAAAAGGATTTCCTGTTCGGAGAAGTAACGCGGCACGTAATACCGGAATTAGAAAGGAACGGGACACGCGCCCGAGCTTTACGAGATGCACTTTTCCCAGCCGATAGAACTGAAAAAGGGAGCAACCGGCAAGTTTCACGGGACGCTACGGTGTGTGATTCCCGAGGAAACGTCGAATCCTTCGAAGGCACGAAATCACTTTAGCGGAATAGGTGTACGGAATCGCCTTCACCGGATTACCAGAAAGCTCTCTTGCCCCCACCCCGTCGCGCTCTTCCCCCACCGCCGCTCCCGAGCGCCGCTTCTTTCTCGAGCACCCTTCTCGTCCGTGGCTTCTTCGTAGCCTCTTTTCACCGCGGAGAAAATTCCGTCGAGGGGAGGGAGGCCTCTGCTGTGCCTTTTACGCTCGTTCAAGCCGCCTAAGCCCCGCTCGGCCACGAACGAACCCTTCTATCGCCACGCCTCCCCCCAACGGACCCGTTTCCACCACTCATACCTCGAAACAGTCGGCAATGAATCTCGAAGTTAACAACTTTTTCGCGAAACCGAAAGGAGCTCGGCCCTCTGACTGGCAGGAGGAGGAGGAAGCGGTGAGTCCGAGAACAAGAGGAGTTAGGGAGAGGGAGAGCATCGGGATGTTGGACGGATGGGCTGACGGGGATCGAGACGGGTGTTCAAGGGAAAGGAGGTTCTTGCGGCTGATTGTGAGAGAGAACGAGCCGGCGCTCGTTCGTAGAAACGTAGCTCGGGTTTACCCGCGGCATCGATCCACGTCCTGCGATCTATTTCGTTGCTCTCGAAGAGATTGCCATTGCGTCTGCATTACTCAAGCTCTCCGCTTGCGTTATCAGGGCCTTTGGCCCAGAGGGTATGTACCCTGGCCGCGATAGCTATTCCCTGGATTCGTACACTCCCGTCCATAAGTCACTGGACAGTTACACAGTGTATACATTTTTATTGTAGATAGATACAGTAGAGTATACTCCGTATATGAACTAACAGGGAGACAAAAGTGATGGGACGATGAAACTTTTGGTTAATAGAATCGTCACTTTCCTTTGCATGAAACTTCACTTATCCAAATAGAAATCAACAAAACTGACAGTCTGTTTAAGTGCTTAAAGACACTATATCTCTTTGGCCATTAAAATAAATCATATGTTTTTTAAGATAAGTAACTGTGTAGGAAGTTTATTCGGTTATTCGGATACGGGAGTCTACTGGAATATTCTGTTTTCAATAAAATTTTAACACTTATTCCGAGAGATGTTTTCAGTCGTCATTAAAAGGCAACGCAACACAGAGCTGTTGACTTGTTCGTGAGCTGAAGCGTGAAACTGTGAAATACGATACTCGGACTTCCAGGACATAGCCCCAGGGCCGTATAATGCCAACTCCAAATAATTCAAACAATGTGTGTATTTGAAGTCTTAAACATATTCGAGTATGTTTAAGTAATTATAGACTAAATGTAGTATGAAATGTTTGAAACTTAATATTTATTATAAAGCTTATTAAATTTTAATCAATATGTGCAAAGTGTCCCCCGTATACATTCAATTATGTCAAACAATAACTTTAAAGCTATAGAAAATGAACAAAAATTTCATTAGACAAAATTAGAGTTTCGAATGGTATACTATAATGCATGAATCTGCTCCGAAAATAGAACAGTTTGAAAAATCTTTAAGATTACGTCTATCATATATTAATACACGTTTGGACAAAACTTCTAGGTATTACAATATTTGAAGCTACTTCTCTTGAGAACGTTAAAAAAGCAGTACAATTTAACTTCCTCTGTGACATGAATAATTAACGAGCGGTAGCTTTGTTCTGCGACCATAATACATATCGATACAACTTTTCTTTGTTCCAAATATATGGTGTATTCAATGATTTATGGACGGGAATGTACATGTGCGGGTGGCGCACGTGTCCGAATGGCTGTGTGGGTGCACATCGATGTGGCGTAGACGCACGATTGTGTGGATAGAGAGACGGAAGACGAAGGGTATGGTGGGGCGTGTCTGCGGGTGCATTACGCTGATTGCTGGTCGCGGCCTCTCCGGAGAACACAGAGCCGCGGAGGAACGAGAAAGTGGAAAGGTGAGCGTAGGTGGGAGAAGGACAGATACAGACCTAGAACCGGCGTGAAAGAAGAAAAGGGAATAAGGGCCCTTCCACGTTAAGTAAGTGAACGCTCGTACATTCCCGGCGAGCGCACGGATTTTAATCCTTTAAATGAATGACGCCGGTGACGCTGGCTCGCCCTCTGATCTCCCCTCCCGACCCGTGTCGCCTTGCCGCGAAGACGCTGAACTCACTTTCTGTGTCGCGACACTGTTTCTCTTGTCACGGGAATTCT
Source organism: Tetrapedia diversipes (assembly GCA_033822845.1). Taxonomy (NCBI): domain Eukaryota; kingdom Metazoa; phylum Arthropoda; class Insecta; order Hymenoptera; family Apidae; genus Tetrapedia; species Tetrapedia diversipes. The sequence continues at coordinate 1,205,918 of JAOPTO010002461.1, read as the reverse complement.
CGACGTGTTTACCGATACGCCTCTAGCGGCGCTTCGGTTGTATTACTCGAGAGCGCGTGGTGTTCGCCGAGGAGCACGGTTGTTTTAAAAAAATTATAGTCAAACTATTGTTCGCAGTCTATTTAACAGGTTCAGTTAATGTGAATTAATTACGCGTTTATACAGTGATTCACGAAGTTGATCGAACAATTTAATAGTTACGTTTAATTCAAAGTCTACTGTAAACTTGGTTGGTATAGCTAACAAAGCAAACGACTTCTGTAAATTGTATAAAACTGTTTTCTTAAACGTCTTAATATTGTCTAAATCAATTGACATTATGAATAACGTTAAAATAAAGGAGCTCGTGGATTTCCGATTTATGGGACAAAATAAAATGCTTATAAACGTGTAAGTTAAATTATCAAAATTATGATATATCAAACGCAACTAGAGTTCGTTGATTTCTTGAAAAATTAAACAGATATATGTAAAAATATAAACATGACATTGGGAAAATTTTTATTTGTTTTAACACAAGGATATTTTTCTCCTCTCTCAGACTTTTCAGAAAAGGACGAAAAATCGAAGGGAAGATGAACACGTGGGCGGACAAGACGCTAATATCCGTGTAATTGTGTACGCGCCGTTTCGCGACGGTGAACGTCACCGTGCTAGCAACTCATTATTCTTCTTGTCCTGAGGGCGTGCCGCCTTCATCTACGCGCATATAATCATCACGAGAGGATTTCCCATTGTATTATTGTGTCTACCGTTGAATGATAAACTGCACGCTCCCCCGGGAATTGCGTGGCATTCATTACTAATATAGTCGCAGGACGCGGTACCAGATGTCGCTAACAAAAATTTTGTTTCTTCTCGGAAAACGCGTGCCAGCGAATATAACCTCGTGTTTATCTCGAACTCTGCGTTCTGAGAGGCGTTAAAGCAAACTACATCAGTTGTTCTATCAAAACAAGCTTCTGGTAATTATAGTTTTGAGATAAATACGATGAGATTGTGAATTAACCTTCAACTAATTATTTCAATGGTATTGTTTTCAATTTTAATATGTTACTATATTTTTCAAATATAATACAGTTTCTTTATTGAGGATTGAAATGAAATTTGAAAGTATTCGCGATTATCATGACGTCACATCACCAATAGTAGGTTAACCCTTATTTTAACCAAGATATTAAAATCGTCATATTCTTTGTTCAAAATTCAAGGAAAAATACGTAGGCAAGGTCAATCTCAATTGTAAAAAATGTTTATTTCAATTTTTGACCACAATAATTTTACAAGCTCATTATATATAAGTACACTCTCGTCCATAAGTTATCGGTTATTTATAAATGTTGAAGAGAATACTTACCATTATAAGTCTTCGATAAGATCTCGAAAAAAAAACATTAGAATTCAGCTCTTCCTATAAAATAAATAATAATTAGCAAGCGATAGATTAATGTTCGTGACTATAACATAAATTTTACAGTTCATTCGGTATTTGATGATTTACGAGCCGAGGACTGCATGGCGATTATTCTCCGAACTACGAAAGCTTTTCAACAAACAAAAACAGAACAGTTATCCCTCTGCTACGATCAACACCGTTGGGAACGGTTGGATCGAAAAACGATGTCGTTGAAAATTACTTACACCGATATCGCGGTGCGAACGGGGACGAGCAAAAAAGAACGCAATTCCCTGAGGGAAAGCAAGCCGGCGTTAACTCAAGAAGGATTTCCATGGGGCGGCTAGTCGGCTAGGGATTACGAAAACTCGTTAACCGGCTAATGGCCTTAAATGACGAACGACGAGATTTTTCTGGCCAAAAAAGAGGGAAGGGAGCTGCGGTGCGATTCAGTTTCACACTGTACACAGACCAGGTGTTGTTTCGACCAAGGTAACCGTGTCCTCCGGTCCTCTTTCTTGCCATTTTTTAATTGGATCATTCAATATGACCCATCTTAAAATCCATTTGGGATCAACTTTATCGGCAACGTTTCATTTACAGTGTTTTTTTTTTTAAACAATTTGCATTATAAAATTTTAACGCTGAGATTATATTATATAAAATTATAAATTTTTGAGTCCCTCATATTTAATAACAATGGTTAATGAAATGTGGTTTAAAAATACTAAAATTAATTTTAAAATTACTAAATAAAATACACACTTATTTAAAATACTTTAATAGTTTATTATATAATACAAGGAAGGCAAAACTCTGACCGAACTTCGCGTGCTTTATCATGAGCCTAGCAAACGCAGTGGTCGAAATTCGAAATTTTAACCCCTTTGTTCTATATCTTAATGTTTTCTTACTTTCTAAATTGGACGTGACTTGATATGATTTGGGTTTCTAGAAGGAACCCTTCAGAAAGTACGTTAACACTTAGCCAATCGAATCGGGTGAATCTCCCATTTTTCAAGGGCAACATTGATTCTATTTACTTTTAGTATTAATTAGTCTTGAACTAGTGTTGTTCACAGTTCTTCATATGCATTTTCTACTTTTCCAAAGTACAATTTTTAATCAATTCTTAATCCGCTATGAAAAGTGTTTGGTTAGGTGTAACACCATGCGGTTAGCTAAATGTTAATAAACTCTCGGTCGGTGAAGTGTTAAAAGAAAGCTGGTTTTCGATTAATTTTTGCTTCGTAATATTTCTGTATTCAATTTCTAACGGAGCGCAACCATGGCCCGGCAACCCCATCATCCAAGAGGGAAGGGGTGAAAACGGTCCTCTGAAATAGAGGGAGGGGTCTAGCGGAACGAGCGCGGATAGATTATATGAGCGGGCCGGTTGGAAGATCGATCCTTGAATTACGGCCACATTATGACTGCGAAACTTGCTAAGGCCGCACTTTCCTACCCGGCAGCGAATTAATCTACGCGAAAGAAGAGAAGAGCCTCGGGAGCCGGAAGCCGATGATTCATTTCGCAGGGAACGCGGCCGGATAGGAAGGGAGGAACGGTGAAACGACCGGGTTGTAGAGGGGAAAGGGGAGCAGAGGCGGGAGGGTTCGAGGGGAAGCTTGAGAGGATTCCGGTAACGAGGAACGATCGACGTCCCTTCGCCCGTCGATTAAATGATCGAGCAAAACGCTGACATACGCCGGCCATTGTCTTCAGGATCTGTTGGTGCCACTCGGTCCCCGATTCACGCGGATCGCCTCCTTTTTTTTTCCTCTGCCCGACGCCCACTTCGATTCGCTAATGATTTCTCTTTAACACCTTAACACGTACTCGGGTACGGAACCTGTACATCGTCATTACATTTTCCTGCTACAGTAATATAGGAAATGTTCTATAAAATGTAGAACAGAAGATGGAATTCAGGTGTGAAAAATAAAAGTGAATCGATTAAAACTTAATAACAATATATTTAAAACAATTCAACAAAACAACTTAAACGACTTTACAACTTAGCAACTTTAACACTCTTTCTATGTTCACAACCAAACCTTTCTTCTACGTTAGTCAAAAGCTTTCTGCCTCGCGCTCGCATTTTCCCCGTCATATATTCTTCCAAACACTCGTTTCCTTTCATTCTAACTGTCAACCTTTCTCACTCTACGCATTCGGTCACGACCACCCAGAATTTCTCAGTCACGCTGTTTTCCGAAGTTCTCATCTTTCACGCCTTAGAAACATTCGAGCCCAAACATTCTGCGTTCGCACGACAATCGCCCAACTCAAGTACTCTTCAGACTTTCCCAAACTCGCATCCGCTCGATCGCATTCCCACAGTAATGTCATACATTGTCCATGTACTAGTCCTACGCCTATCTCTTCATTATTCCTACGTCAATGTTAACACTAGATTTACGGACGTTTCCTGTATATCTATTTGTAATATTTATTTATTTATTTATTTAACACGTTAAGCGCCACGCCGGTCCCTAGGGACCGGCGACAGATTTTTCGTTCTTCTATCGCGTGTGTCGGTCCTTGCGTACTTGTGAGACTGAACATTTAAATTATGCGATATCGGTTTTTGTTTGGTCAATGCTTCAAGGAAAAGAATATAATACTTAAAAACATTAATGTAATTTATTAAAACAAGATAAGCAAAGGTGAGGTTTCTGTGTACGTTACCTGACATTTGTTTATGTTCTGGCCCGCCTGACGTCTAACTGTGGCTTAAATGGAACGGCACAGAAATTCGGCGTGGCGCTTAACGTGTTAACAAGGCCCTTGAAGTGCATAAAATTATAAATAATGAATTGTATTATAGTACGACAATGCCACAAAAGGGCCTAGTGTTAATCACCTTTTTCACTCGAACTTTTTCTCGGCTAAAGCTTTCAGCAGCATGCCCACTAACTGTATGACTAACGTTTTAATAAATTTATAATGGGACATATGTTTGTTTCCTTTGTTTGTCTGTTTTACGATTGAATCAACGATTAAATACTGAAATCAATTGCACATGAAACTATATGCAACTAAAGTTGTACAGTTAATTCAAACAGTTTGTCATTCAGTGCACCATATTGTTGGTGTGCCTGAGAGGCACATTTCGAGTACAACGCTAAATTTTGGTAGTGCCTGTGAGGAGTACTTCGAGTTCAAAAGGTTAATGTTCGACGGAGTCAGTCAGGTATATGGTGCGACAAGAAAAACGGCACTACAGCTCAGCTGTTGTTTGTCTATAAGGTCTATCGGAACCTTATCAACGGGAATTAGGAGTCGGTGCACTTTACGGTTGTAACAACAGCATGAATCAGCTTTTGGTCATAAATCGCGATTGTAATTCTGTCAACTTTTTGTCGAATAATCTTAAGGCCTTTAGAACTACCGTTATTAATTTGATTCGTCCACTTCATTTTGTCTAACATTATCTTATAAGTTTTTAATATGTTTAAATTCTTTCCCTGCCTTTTCTCCTTTTCTTCTCTTCTTCTCGTGCTCCGTTTAAACTTCTACTTTTATGTAACTATGTGCACAAAGGGTTCGTCCCATTTGAAGAAACAAATAAATAACCTAGAGCTGCACAGCTAAGGCAGTCCGACATACCAAGTAGTATTACTTACGATATCTCCGGCATACCTGCCGTTGTGTCTCCAGTGCAATAAGTACTTACATATACATGCACATGAATTCGTTGCTATTTGTCAGACGTTCATAAGCTGTGTCTCGAGATCAACAAAGTACAGTTTATGACGTTACCACTCGCTTTAACCCTTTGCGGACGGAGCAGTAAAGAAAATAGTTACGTCGCGCATTTGTGTTATCAAAACTAAAGCTGTATTTAAATAAGTCTTTCATAAAATCTAACAAAATCATAAACTAACAAATTTAGGCCAACTTGACTTCTTAGGCTAGTATACCCATGCGTATCTTATACGTGTCGTTTACGACAGACAAACGACAGCCGCAGCGCGAGAGTTGGGCGGATATATCCGACACTCGTCCGCAAAGGGTTAATCTTAAGTCATAATTTGTAAATAATTCTTTCCTACCACAGCGAATAAGAATGTCATCTCGACCCGAACAAAAATTTTATATTATGCGTATTTCTATGTTATTTTCTTTTATCTATAAACTTTGTTCCCTACCTCAACTGTAGAAATATACTTTTATTTTCTTCTTGCATATTAATAAATTTTTCCCATATAATGAATGAATAAAAACAAAGAATATTTTAAATTCAATCGAACGATCGATTTCAGAAAGAATGCTTTGATTGTTTCAGCCGATCGGCATGCACTTGAAGAAGTACGAGTGGGTAGGGCGACCGGACATCGGCGACTGCTCCCTGTGGGTCAGATCCGCCACTCTGGAGTTCGATGACGGCTTATGGCAGTGCCAGGTCACGGCCAGCGATTTCACCACGCAGGACGCGTTGGCATCCGAACCAGCGAAGCTGGTCGTCAGAGGTTAGAACCTTGAACTTAATAACAGACCTTAACCCATTAACTGCCAAGACCTCCATTTAAAGATTTTGGAATTTTACGTACACCACTTGGCGCGAAGACTATATCAGATGCGTTTGACAATTAAATGTCATTTTATACATGTCGATCAATATTGTTTATAGCAAACGGTGTGTATTTTGTAATTTTTTCTTAACAGTTTATACTCATGGGACCTGTCCCTAATCACCATTTGGGACTTTCTAAAAAGTATAAAATATTTTAACAACAAAACATAATTTGAATATAATTATATGATTACACAACTTTTTGTGCATATACATAACTTTTTCCCGTCAAAAATAAAAAAAAAAGAAATTTGGTAGTTAATGGGTTAATTCCCATTGAATAAAAAGTAGCGATGGAACCGAGTTCAATATATCCACGCGAATCCAAGTCAATTTCAACATGAAAAGCATTACCACGTAGATGGAAGTCGAGGTTTCTCCCAAATATCGGCGATGTGGCGACGAACGTGTTAAATTTGAATTCGTTCATCTACTGGGCAGTTTACCCTGTTCAGAAATACAGTAGTGGACAAAAGTTTAAGACCAAAGGATCAAAGAAAGTAAATAAATTAATTAATAATAAATAACAGTATAAATAAAATTTACAGTGTTCTACCATAATGACAATAAAAATGAATAGATATACAATATTTGTGAACCACAACATTATGTGTTACATTGTCCTGTCATCTTAAACTTTTGTTCGCTACTGTAGCTCTGGAAGTTTCGCAAACAAATTTGAACCCGCTCGCAACGTATTTGATCCCATCGCTGGCGAGAAGCGACAATCGCTAATCAACTCGCTAAACACTTCGCGCTGACTAATAACATATCCATTTGCACACGGACAATTCCTATTGGAAATTCGCGCACGGTTTGCTGGTAATGCTCATCAGAGCCGCGCTCGTCGCTTTTCATCGCCATTATTCCCATTGTCGCGAAATTAACCCGTTAAGGACAAACGCTGCATCGATGCGACAGTTCGTTTCCGATTGTCTCTCAGTCGGTTAACGTCGTTCAATTTTGTGTTCTGATATCTGTTACACTTTCGAGGGTTGCAGTGGACAAGTTACTTTAATATCCAATATATTTTATTAACTCTTTGAGGTTTAGGTTTATTAGGTGGGTTAAAAGTGATCCCAATATATTTTATTAACTCTTTGAGGTTTAGGTTTATTAGGTGGGTTAAAAGTGATCCCACCTTTCGCTTAGCTTTTTATGCATGGTGGGATACATTTTAACCCACCTCGAAAAGTTGAAGTTACCCACTCAAACAGTTTAATATTTTAACCGTTTGAGTCCTAGGGGATATTGAAAAAACACTGTTGAAGAATCCCAAACAGCGCAACCGCGCTTTCTCTAAATGAATACGAAAAGTCCCAAACTGCGCGACAGCGCTTGTTTTATTTTATGTCGAGAAATACCAAGCGGCGAAACAGCGCTTGTATTTAAATTTTTATTTTGTAATGTATTATTGCATTATTATAGTATTATTCTACCTATTGTAAAATGTACTATTTACATTAACATGTTAAGCGCCACCCCGGTCCCTAGGGACCGGCGCTAGACTTTCCGTTCAGGCCACGTCGGTCCCTACGGACCGGCGACAGATTTTTCGTTCGTCTATCGCAGCGCGTGTGTCGGTCCTTGCGTACTTGTAAGACTGAACATTTAAATTATGCGATATCGATTTTTGTTTGGTCAATGCTTCAAGGAAAAGAATATAATACTTAAAAATATTAATGTAATTTATTAAAACAAGATATCTGTTTATCTGTTTATACTGTGGCTCGCCTATCGGCAAGTAGCCCGGCGGGGCCCGCCTGACGGCTAACTGTGGCTTGAACGGAACGGCACAGAAATTCGGCGTGGCGCTTAACGTGTTAAAAGGAGCTGTGTTGATGTACTTGTTTCAGTAAATCTGAGCGCGCTTCAACAATCGGTAACGCACCGTCAGTTGTCCACAACGTTCGAAATATACTGGGTTTTCTCGACATAAAATCTCAACAGCGCGATCGCGCTGCTTGAGACTCAAACGGTTAATAAGTGTAATGAATGTCCTTCTCCATATTTTTATATTGAAAAAAATTCTGGGCAACTTAGGTTTTTATTTTCTTTAAAATCGTGTGCCTCAAACAGTTGATAGAGGCACATTTTATACGTGGTTTAGAACACACGTACTGACGACATCATGACTCATATCCCATGTATAAAATGACAATAGAGATGTCGCGATTGCACACAATATCGTAAATTCATAGATCTCTGCTAATATCTAACAATATCGTTGTCTACGAAAGAGAGCCTCGGGGATCGAATTGAAAAGTTTGCGAAACCACAACGTTAAGCAACAAAATACAGCTAGGTGAATTAACTAAGATGACGTTGTAAAGAAAATGTTGCGTTCGGGTAACGGTGGCCGTTAACTCTTTTACTGCGGCATAAAAAAACGCCCTTGCTTTACAGATCATCTATCTTTCTTTTTTCTTTTTACTAACGCGGTAAAAATTTAGCTATGAAAATGTTGGTACACCGTGAAAGGGATTCTATTATAATGCCCCTTTTGTGCTTAAATTTATTATTATTATTAGTATTATTTATAAACAGACCAAAACCCAATTGTTAATCAATGGTTAAAAGATAAACAGTACACATATAATTGATGCGTTTTCATAACTGACTCATCTTCGCGGTCTGACGATTAAAATACGAATACAGAATTTTTAAAATTGTATATATCATTGGGTTATTGGGAACGTTCAATTTTTTAAGGCCAAAATAGAAAAATATAATTTATCACTTTTACTTGAAAGGCGGTGAAATATTAAAGGATACAAAAATGGCGCGAACTTAATTCAGTGATAAAATAATGTCAGAGAGGTATGAAGCTTCCTCGTGTATGTAAAAATCGGTTTGAATATTTCTGACAACCTAATATTGTGAGATTTTTTTTTTTAATTTGAGTTTATGGTTGACAGCATAGATGGTATGAATGTGGTATGACTGAATGTGAGTGGGAAATAGTGTTTAACACTATTCCTACCATAACCGGTCAAATGACCGTTTTTAAAATTTCGATTAGAATTTCATAGATACAATGTAATTGAATCGCCTTTAAACTGTACGACTTTTCCTCAAATATACGTATAATACATTTTTCAATATTCACTTCTTTTTTCATTGTTTATTTTCTAAGAAAAATTTGTAGCCTGTCTTACGTGGGAATGTCGCGGTAGGAATAGATATACGTGAAGTGTCGATAGGAATAGTGTTAAAGTTACTTACAACATTTAAACTGTAGACTTTCCTCAAATATACGTATAATACATTTTTCAATATTCACTTCTTTTTTCATTGTTTATTTTCTGAGAAAAATTCGTAGCCTGTCTTACGTGGGAATGTCGCGGTAAGAATAGGTACACGTGAGGTGTCGGTAGGTAGGAATAGTGTTAAATATTACTTACAACATTTAAACTGTAGACTTTTCCTCAAATATACGTATAATACATTTTTCAATATTCACTTCTTTTTTCATTGTTTATTTTCTGAGAAAAATTTGTAGCCTGTTTTACGTGGGAATGTCGCGGTAAGAATAGGTATACGTGAATGGTCGGTAGGAATAGTGTTAAGTGGTTGGTATAAAAGAAGCTACATTTGGGGGCAAATGTGAGAAAAGAATGAATGATTTTCGTATATTGAACAATGATTGAGGACGCAGTTGATGAAAGCGAAGCAAGTGAGAAAGTATGAGTAGAGAATGTAGAGAGATACAGTGTACAAAAATACATTATATATTTTTTCATCTTATATATTTTTAATAAAAATATATTTAGCTGTTATCAGTGTGTTAATATTATCCACCAATAAATATAACGTATGCTTTTCGCAGTGAAAGAGTTAACGGGTTATCAGATTCCATTCGCGACAGTATTGTGCTGAAAATCGGACGTAGAATTGAGCTGGCGCGAAAACTGTTTGAACACGGAAACGCGTCGAGAGCTCATCGTTTATCGATACACCCGTTTGCTTTTATCCCTCTGTGTTCGCGTCCGCGTCGATTCGAAGCGCATACTTGACAAGTTTTCGCCGATAATAGTCTCGGTCAATTGCGCCACCTTCGAAACTAAGACAGTCCGCTTCAAACGAAAGCGACGCTTATTGTGCACGGACCGCGGATTGTAAGCGAGGTGTACGAGAATCAATAATCAATGAAACATAAAACGTGATCGTATAGAAGGATGACAAAGTTTCTTAAGTGCAGCAAACCTTTATTATTATTATTATCATTATTATTATTATTATTATTATTATTATTATTATTACATTAACGGGGTAGATTCTTTGTTACAAAGTTTTATGATATTGATCATACGAGATACAGATAGAAATACAGAAAAGTAGTAACGTCATATTACAAACTAGTTTTTAAATTAGTGTATACATAAAATTATATTTAGCAAAGAACTCTTAAAAAGTACTAAAGTTTTATAAGAGAAATCAATATCGTATCGATGGCAATTCGCAAGTGTACATAGTCTATTAAATCTTTGACTGCTATGGATGCATGTATGTATTTCACGAAAGCTAGTCGTTTGAACTATGGGCGTGTATATGTGCCTCTGGCAAAAATTACTCGCGTTGGTTATAGACGCGTATACAGTAGCGCACAAAAGTTTAAGACCAAGGAGTCAACGAAATTAAACTAACTAATTTATAAGAAATAGCATGATAAAAAAATTTGCATTTTGTGTTAATCGATAAATAGTGTTCTACCATAGTAACAATAAAAACAAATGTACAGACAATATTTACCAACCATAAAACTATATTCTACACTGTCTTCTCGTCTGAAACTTTTATACGCTACTGTATGTGTCTCTAACGAAAGTTACTCGCGTGGATTATGAACGCATATATGCGTCTCTGACAAAAGTTACTCACGTGGATTATGGACGCATATATGCGTTTCTGACAAAAGTTACTCACGTGGATTATAGACGCATATATGCGTCTCTGACGAAAGTTACTCACGTGGATTATGGACGCATATATGCGTTTGTGAATTTTTTCGATCACCCAATTAGAGCAACAAAATTACTAATAGAGCGCCGTCCACGCGGACCACTTCGACTTTTTGGTATTTAGCATTCAAAGGGTTAAGTATACGGCTACTCACAGAATTATTCAGTCTGTACTGAAGCAACGAGCGACGAGTTTTTCAAAAAACATGGAACGTCCACGAAAAATGTCCCTCGATGCTGGTTCAGTGTAGACGCAGCTTATTAACGATAACAAAGAGCGAGGTCTGTAGTAGAGACGCAGAGGCGCGTGTCCCCGGATATCCAGCGGCGTGACGGTCGAATTAACCTCTGCTAATTTTCTCGTTCCAGTCAGCCCTCAGCGACCGCAGATAGAGTACGCGGATCGTCTAATTCTACCCGGCAGCAACGTGACAGCCCGAGCAGGTGAGATCGCTACGCTCACTTGCAGAGCGCGGTATGGGAATCCTTCGCCTCTAATTAAATGGTTCGTAATTGTTGCACCGTAGATTCCGTATTAGTACTATGTACTCTTTACCGGGGCTCTTACTATCGCTCGGATTTACGGATAATCCGGGCTTCTCGTCCGAGTAACTCGGATGTCCATGAAATCTAGATTAGATATCCGAGAATGTAAATGCTTGTACAACGCATCAAGTATGCTTATTTATGTCAAAGACATCGGATTGAGAATTGTATATTGTATGATGGTTAATATAGAGGAAACAAATTTTTATTTATGCGTTTCGCAGGAAATCGTGAACATTTTTCAAAGATATAGTAAGCTTGCGATACTTTTATAAAAATTACAAAATTAATCGTTTCGGTTACAGTGGTACTTTTAGTGTTAATTTATAATCAGTGTCCGAATATTCGAATATGTATTCGTGGAAATCCTAAATTGAACGCAGTATGGGAAACTTTTGATATTAAAGAAAATTAAATTTATAACACCTGTTTTAACCTTTTGACATACAATGTCGCCTGAGAGACGTCATTTATTTCACGTGTCATTGTAGATTTTGACGTCTGGGAGATGTTTTGAAATATTTCATACTTCACAGAACAACTAATTTATTATTTTATAATGTTACTCATTTATTGTTCATTAACGTCACATATGAACTTGATCAAATGTTATACAGCAATGCAAATTTCAAAATAAAATGTTTTGTTTCTAAGACACTTGCAATCAGTTTCAGTTTTATTTTTGAGTTATCAATGCAAAACGATATTACAATGCGTATTTCGAGTACTCGGATATCTGGATAGTAAGAGCTCTACTCTCATTCTTTACCATTCTAACAGCCCCAATCCCTCTTCGAAAAAATTTTCGCGCGACATTCGCAAATACTTCGAAAGGTTCGTATAAACGAAGTTTCGCGAAGTATCTCGAATGCTGTTATCGACGACAACAACGTTTCTTAATTTCTAAGGTGACGTACTGTCTCGGCTCTTGCGTTGATGCCCCTTCCTTGGCAATCACCTTGACTCTTACTTAACTCTTCTTTGTTATTTTGTTAGTATGCTTCTTCGTTTTTTTTCGTTTTGCTTCTTTTTGTTTCTACCAGTGGAAGAAGCTTAACAACGCTTATAACCAAAGATTTGTAGCTTCTAGCAATCTAATTGCCTCAGCCTTAACCCCTTGACTACTGTGGGCGCCTGTAGGCGCTTAGAAATTTTGCGTTTGTGATACTGAGAGCGCCTATAGGCGCTTTACACAGTTTGGCTTTCTGACACTAAAAATTCGTCGTTCTCGGCGCACATCGTAACTCAATCCCTGCCTTATGATACGACCAGTACATATAAAAGTCTGACGTAGTCAAGGGGTTAAATACTATAAACTGTAAGAATAATAAAAATAATCATAAGACACCTTCTATAATAGTACTCGGTATTTTTCCACGTAATTTTCAACTTCATCCCTTCCACGCGAATAAGTGCACTTTAACATGTCGGCAGTTCAGTCCCGTTAAGCTCCAAACGAAAGAACGAAAAATACCCAGGCGAAGCTTGTCGGATTCGTTCTGAACATACCCCGAGCCGGTATAAGAAAGATCCCGAGCCGGTTAACCGGTTAATTCCGTCTAGTCGGATTCGAGGGAGGTCTAACGGGGAACAGGAACGATCTCCCTGTAATATTCTCTAATCTCCGTCGATTCTAGGCCGCGCTGCAGCCGCCCCCTCTTGTTTGCTCGAATTCGAGGCGCGGACGCGAACGTTTCCAAAGGACCGCTCTCTTTCGCAGATCGAGCGAGATGAAAGAGAGATCGCGGCCGGAAGGTCAAGCAGGAAATTGAAACGGAGTAGCTGCCGCCTGGAAGGATCCGAGTAATAGCCGCCATGGCGACGAGGGTAGAAGGGGTTAGGCAGCGGGTAGGAAGGAGGGTGAGGGAAGCTTGAATGCTTTTAGATTGCGCTCGCTTTCCGCGCGATCGTAGCGCGAGAAACGCGCTGGCTGCTCCTTTTCGGGATTGATTCGATTAGCTCGACTGCGACTGCGATTTCGTCGCGGACTTTGGACAACTTAATTCCAGCCGTGTTTTGCTGGAGCGACTCACCCCTCTGGTAATCGAGTGATCGCTGCTGTAATTGCTCGAAGTTGCAGGCGGGAGGATCGAATCTGAGCGTGCGATTTCAAACTGTTTGCGTCCATGTTGAAAATCAATCAATGAGTATACAATCGCGGCGTCTATGATGGTCATAGATATTGGGATATTAGGACCATGTCATGTGTTACTCTTTTCATAGATTGTTGTTGTAAATGATGACAACGAGATTCATACGTTTCACGCACACTCATACTCCGTAATACCAACATTGGTTGCTTCGCTCGTTCCTAGATAGGTGCTAACCTACAATTGTATGTAACCAGCTCGGGTTCTATTTTCTTTTGTTAGTATTGGCTTTGGTTACCGTGGCTTGTATTACGTTCCTGTGCATCGTCACTAAGTTTATGTATTAAATATGTAAAATTGAGTATCGTAATATTGGAATTTACCACTCCCCTTTATAGTTATATATATTTCATAAATTCATAAGCGGAATAATCCGCATACGACGATTGTCGATCGAGGGGGCATAGGTGCAATAAGGGTGCGAGGTCATCTCTAGTGGACATCGTTGTTATATCTTTCTTCAATTGAAACTACAAAACCAGAACGTGTATTCTTCTAATCTTCTATTATCCCTTTACGTTCTAGAGGCGACTGTTAGTCGGAAATAATAGTTTCGCAAATTTTCAGACTTCAGTTAATTTGTGTATTAAAAGATACGAATAACAATTGAAGAAATCGAGGAGAAATATTATTCGATACTTGTCCATTCGTATGTTCGATATTTCGTTATACAGACCTAATCTCTTTTGTCTTCTTTATAAATAGATATATTTTACGTATAGAAAAGAAAAGAGATAGAAATTAATTAAAACTTACATTCTATGGGTGTCCTCTTTTACCTTTTACGAGAAGAAGGGAGGCTTTCTCGGACACTTTACCAGGCCAGGGGCGTCAAACTCGCTTATTCCGCCACTGGTCTCCCCTATACCTCTCTTCGTCTCACCAACTGGATTCGTTGGACACGGAACGTGTTTGAACAGATAATATAAATTCACCTTTACCCAACTGCACCCTCTTTCTGTCGCACTGTCTGTTCAGTTCAAGAAATCAGAGCGACGATGAACAAAACCGCGCTCAAGGCGATTCAACCATTCCAACAGGTCACTGTTTCGGAAGATCCCCGACCTCTGTCGTTGAGGCTCACCCAATACACGTGCACATTCTCATTTGTTCGCGAAGCCAGTTAGTTTTCCCAGCGCGAGCATCCCTGGCCACGGTAATGCACCCTGTGGATCTTGCCGATGGGCGCCCATGAATAATCATGATCCATTCCCGGCCAGTATCTCGATGAAGTTAAGGAACCACCGTCGCGGCTATCCGGCTCTGCTTCATGGCGTAGAAATAACAGAAATCTCGTGACGCAACGCGACCGAACGAAACTGAACCGGCTATAACCTCTGCGTCAGAAAGATACATACGTACGGACGTGTACAGTGAGCCGCAAAAGTCTACGTACGCGCGTACAGTAGCTGACGAAACTTTTAAGACCAAGGAATCGAGGGTAATGTAGTTCGTGTACGAGGAACAGCGTAATAACCAAGTTTCGTAAACGCTATAAGTATTTATAAATAATATACCACCATGTTAACGATAGAAATGGAGGCATACAGTAGCGGACAAAAGTTTAAGACGAGGGGACAGTGTAGGGTATAGTTTTATGGTCCGCAAATATTGTCTGTACATTAATTTTTATTGTTATTATGGTAGAACATTATTCATAAATTAGTACAGAATGCAAATTTTGTTTATCATGCTATTTTTTTATGAATTAGTTAGTTTAATTTCGTTGACTCTTTGGTCTTAAACTTTTGTCCGCTACTGTAGACAGTATTTATTGTTGTGATTAACGAAAGAAATTCAACGCAGACTGAAATACGGTAAACTCTCGTTTAACCGAACCCTATAAGACTGAACCACTGAACGATTAATCCGAAAATATATTCTGTTGATACTACTAAAAATCTGCTGTTCAAAAATTTGTTACTAATAAGACATAAAATTGACGAGAGAAAACCTACTAAATTAGTGACCGGTTTGAAGAAAATGCTTTTAATAATAACAAAGTTAATTATCAAAATAATAATCATAATAATGAAAAAGTTAACAACCACAGAAACGCGTCGCCAATCTTTCTGCTAATCGACAAAAATATGGTCGGTTAAATCAGATGCACCATCACCATAGATATATCGATCCTGGTAGGTGTCCCGATACTTTTGAACGGGATTGTACCTTAATTAATTTATAGACGAATCACTGGTGGCCCGGAATCGCTGAAAGTTCGACGTTCGCCCGGAAGTTCGCGGGAACGAAGCTGGTGTTCCGTTGGTGGGAGCAGTCTGCGAATTCCAGACGAGCTCTCCGATTCTCCCCCTGCTCCATCCCTCTGTGCCACTCTCTTTCGCTCGGAATTAGCTTAATTGACAGGGCCGCATGCCTGCCGAGCATACGATACGCGTAAACGATTCGATCGTTGTCAGCTCCGGATTTACGGCCTCTGAATTCCCCGGCTTCTCGGGGAATTGCATTTCGGTTCGCCGTGCAACGGGGGTGCGCAAGGAGACGGAAGCGTAAGGTATGCGTGTAGGGCTGCGCGAGGCTCTTGGAATGCTTAACCTTCACCTGCTGCGCTCGCTTTTCATCGTCGCTAACGGTGACGCGGTGTTCGTTTAACGTGTCTCGAAACTGGAGGCTTATCTCGTTCGCGTAATCGTTTCGATGATACCATTTATGTTTGTCAGACAATTTCGTTGTAATACTTCCCTAACGAGATATACGTATGTTAGCGCAGAATCAGAAAGCTGGCTCACAGAATGCCATGCATCAAGCATTTTCTAGAATGTTGTCAACGGAGGAAAATTTGAATAAAGGCGGCAAAGTTCAGCCAGAGGTGGTAACGAAGAGACGGTTGATATTATAAAAAAAAAAAAGGGAACAGAAATAAATGTAACGTCGAAGGGGTCAGACGTGTTGTCCTACTCTTGAGTTTTATTTTAATAGTCAGACGCGTAGTCTTATTCTTCAGTTTTTAATTTAATTTTAATACGTATATAATAGCTGGTAAAAAGTTTAAGATTTACAATTCTGTAGAAGTATGGTCTATCTAATCTAATTGGAATTACTGAAAATTTTTGATAGCTTTTATACTTTTCATCGTAGATTAAAAGATCTGAGGAAATGCTAACAACAAAGTTAAAGTGAAATTTGTTACTCATTTAGTGAGATTTACAAAGAGGATGCGTAAAGTTTTAGTGCCTTAAAAAAGAGTTTAGAGGTTGCCATTGTTATTCTATTCCTTTCATCAATAATTATTGATTAAGTCAGAATATATTAATCAGTTTTAAGTAACCAATAATTTGTCGTAAATCTTAACCTTGAATTAAAGCAAGTGACTTTCTTTTGGATAGATTTGTTAAATAATTTCTTAATAAACCAATCTAAAATTTCACCGTTCGTGTTTGGCAAAGCGTTATTATTGTTGTCGCTGAAAGTCCAATAATAAAGGTGATCTAAGACTTTCGCACAAAAGAAAAACAATGGCCGCGTTTCATTCTTCGACACCTAATTTATACCATCGTTCGATTTTTGTATAAACGACCCCTCGTTGTCACGATCAATCGAAACGACGAAACAAATCGCCGTGGCCGAGCTTTGTTCGCAAGAGGAACGACTTCGAAAATCAATCGAACGTTAACTATAACCCCGGGAGCATAAAATCCTCCCCTTTCGGTGGTGTACGTAGCTATACGCGCGGTGGCGATAATTTATAAGCAGAACCTCTATTCTTTTCGCGCGGAGTATTAAAATGGTTTTTTATAAGAGAAAAGAAGAATGGTCGCCGCGGTTAAGGGGATGAAACTCGGGTCACCAAACGAAACAACGGGAAAGAGGGGGTGAGGAGGGGGACGGCTCTCTAAAGGCAAGTTTACACTTTGAACCTGCAACGCGGATGATTCAACCGCGATGAATGCAAAGGATGAAAGCAGGAGTATTTTATACCCTCCATTCATAAGTATGAGGAACGTTGAGTACGCTCAGAAAATCGCTAGGAAACATTTAAAACCTGTTTAAAGTCATTATTTGGTTTGTATCGTTGCACCGTGAATAGATCGCGAATTTTCACGACGGATAAAGAAATGGAGTGTTGATAGACATTCGTATCATCCCTTCAATTTTATAGTTCGCAGTTTAAAACATATTTAAAGTCATTGTTTGATTTGTATCGTTGCGCCGTGAGTAGACCACAAATTTTCACTATAGATAAAGAAGTGAAGTTTCAATACAGATTCGTATCATCCCTTAAATTTTATAGTTCGCAGTTGAAAACCTGTTTAAAGTCATTATTTGGTTTGTATCGTTGCACCGTGAATAGATCGCGAATTTTCACGACGGATAAAGAAATGGAGTGTTGATAGACATTCGTATCATCCCTTCAATTTTATAGTTCGCAGTTTCAAACATGTTTAAAGTCTTTATTTGATTTGTATCGTTGCGCCGTGAGTAGACCACAAATTTTCACTATAGATAAAGAAGTGAAGTTTCAATACAGATTCGTATCATCCCTTAAATTTTATAGTTCGCAGTTGAAAACCTGTTTAAAGTCATTGTTTGATTGCTATCGTTGCGCTGTGAGTAGACCGCGAATTTTCACGACAGATAAAGAAATGGAGTTTTGATAGAGATTTGTATCATCCCTTAAATTTCATAATTCGCAGTTTACCTTAAACACCTTGTACGTGTCTACGTGTTATGCGTACTGGGTTCGATTCCCGGTGTAAGCAATCTAAACGGCTGATTCCTTTTCCCCTACATATATCCAAAACACAGATTACTCGCAGACAGACCACTTCCTAGAGAGGGAGAATACGTTAGAAAAAGCTTCCCCGATCCTGCGAGGTACTACGACCATCGCTCACTCTGACCGGATTCGCAGTAATAACCATCGATGGTTATACAACTGCGACGATACTCTATTGTCCTAACCCCAGATTTTGATATGCATCGGCTGTACCACATACGACAGGAATTGAGTTGCGATGCACGCCAAGAACGGCGAACTTTTCGATGTCAGAAAGCCAAACTGTGTCGAAAACCTTTCAGTGTCACAAACACAAAATTTCTAAGCGCCTATAGGCGCCCACGGTAGCCAAGGGGTTAACAGTTACGCGGTCGACGCTTTGGTTACCCCTGCGTTACACACACCAATCCACAGGATGTGCATTTCCATGTGTGCCAACCTCTTCTTGACCAGAAATTTCTCTCCGCTTTCTCCGAGCGTTCGAAACAAACAACCCCGGTATCGACGCGACTGCGTACGTTATTTATTAGAATAACCCCGGGCCGTCGCGTATGCCGCGCGCTATCAGCGTGATAAATAATCCAGGCTAAGTAGATCCAGCCCCCGTCCCACGCGGACACGTCTAAATTGCCGCGTCGAGCGAAAAATTATGGGGGTCGCTCGAGTTTTCCCCGTTGTCTGTCCACCCCTGCGCTCCCTCCCCAAGCGACGCGGCGCGACGCTCCATCTCACACGGAGTTAGAGAATCTGCTGTCCTCGTTGATTTTAGAACTCGAAGTGCTTCAGGACAGTCTAGATGCAAATGAGTTGCAAACGGTGGTGTGATTATCCGCTACAATTTTTAGTTTCGCGACGCGACCCTCCAACTTACAAAATCTGCTGTCCTCGTGGATACAGGTCCCAGCGAGAGGAATCTTGGTTTTGAAACTCGAAGTGCTTGAGGAGAGTTCAGATGCAAATGAGTTGCAAACGGTGGTGTGATTATTTGCTGCAATTTTTGGTCTCATTTTCAAAATGAAAGACAAAAGGGCGAGAAGACGGATGGAGATAGGGTTAGAAAGTGGCGTAGCTAGGGGTGGGGGGGAAAGGACGGCCAATTTTATTTTTCAACGATTCGTTTATTTATGTTAACTTAGTAATGTTTATTACTTATTTAATAATTAATTACCGTTGAAATTAAGGTGCTACTTCAAAAGTAAACATAGCGTTTTGATTTATTTCCCTATACGTCGTTTTGACTTTTTGTAGTGTTTTTGTGTGTACTGAAAGGATAGGTTACACAGAAATGAATGTTTAGTTTTGTAGGTAGAATGAGACGAATTACGATAATGTATGTAGGAAACAATTAATAAAGGATTATATATTTTAAAATAGTACAAAAGGGAGTTAGGTTACAATTACATGAACATTGCGCAAGGAATGAATAAAGGAAGGGCGTCTTCTGTCAAAAAAAAAACATTTCGTGACAAAATCGTTTTTACAACTCCGTTTCGCTCACTCACGATCTTCTGCCCTCCGCGCAGGCAGTGCCGCCCCACGAAATAATTTCGCCACTAAACCTTCATAATCTTAAATCCTAATTAGTATAAATAAAACTTAATAAATCTATGGGTAATTTCTGGCTCCTACATGTATTATCAAGTGAAAGAGCCATTTCTCATTTCTCGAGAAACGAAGAACATCGAGAAATCAGGAGCACTCTGGTCGTTTACGAAGCGGCGGTATCCGTTCGAAATTCAAATTCTCAGGGTTGATGCTCACAGGTACGTGGGCGAGACCGAGGTGAGGACCCTGAGGCCGCAGGTGAACTCCACGGAGATCGACAATCCCCGCACCTGGTCCACCTACAGTGTCTGCGAGATCATGGCCGAACGATATCGCCATGGGCAACCGATTCGCTGCGTCGCCATTCATCCGGCCTACGACAACCCGACCATGTCCTCGAGCACGGAGGTCAGATTCGACGTCAGATGTGAGTACGCTTTCTTTTTTTTTATATTCGTTGGTTCAAATATGCGGATAGGTCTCTATTAGTGCGAATAATTGATCCCAGGAACTGATCGAGTTATTTGAATTCGCGTTATATACAGTAGCGGACAAAAGTTTAAGACCAAAGTGTCAAAGAAAACAAATTAATTAATTAATAAGATATAAAATTCTATGTTAATCAATAAATAGTGTTCTATCATAATGACAAAAAAAAAAAAGTATATGAAAAATATTTGCATATCATAAATCTATGTTTCGCATTGTTTTGTAAACTTTTTTGTCCGCTGCTGTAAATACTTCAAGTATAGTAATTGGTTCCAATCTGATGGAAACGTGAAATATTCATTTTCATATGTCCACCGAATTACTACAAAAAAAGTATGTGTTGTTTTTTAAATATTTTTAACAATATAAACTGTGTACTCTCCTCTCCTCCTTGAAATATTAAACACGTTTATTCTATTGTTCTATCATTTATTATTCTTCACTTATTATTCTATTATTAATTTATCAAATATTGCACTCTGAAAAAGCAAAAAATGCGTTTGATGAATTGCGAACGACACTACTTCAAAACTAACTAATAACAAAAGTGAATATAATCAATGACAGCGCTTCGTCGAGGAAAAAGTGGGAGTTGTTAACTAAGCGTTAACAAACGATATCGAGTTACACCGATACCACCTCGGCTAAAGTATTTTAGCGCAAACGGGATTTAGGTTCGCCGTGAAGCGTCCCCTTATTATAAAGTCGTTCCGCTCCCGTTCCTAATACGGATTAGCGGCGAGATTAATATTTAAGAATAATCACCGTTATCCCCTCGATCCCGCGGGAAAGGGATCCCTTCCTGGCTCCCTGCGGCTTCCCAGCTAACTTTCCCCCCGTGCCTGGAAGTTTTTTAACGAGATCTCCGCGGTTGGAAACAATTTCTCGCGATGGGCAACCGGAAATCACGGTGGTCGAAGAAGGCGAGGGTAATCTCGAGCTACAGTGCTGTTCAAATTGAACAGCCTCGCGGACTTTTTGCTTGCAATACAGGTTAAACGTGTGCAGCTACCAAACACGCACAAATTCTCGGGCAAACCTGTGGTAATATGGTTATCATAGAGTATGGGGTATGAAAGAGAATAATGTTTGCATGGAAAAATGAGGGCATATGATAGACCATGTAAGTAGACATTAAGGTTCGTGCTGTGGAATGAATTTAGCGAAGTGTGATCTATATGATTTGTATACGTATGGTATAGATAGAGAGAGCAGCGAGAGGGTGAAACGAATAATAAGACAGTCAGTGCGATAACAGTAATCGTAGAGTCGAGAGATATAAATATAGCGGGAGAGAGAGAGGGAGGGAGGGAGGGAGGGAGAGTAAGAAAGAGAGAGAGTGTGATTGAGGGGGGGAGACAGAGAGAAGGTGAGAGAGAGTGTGAGGGAGGGAGGGAGGGGGAGGGAGGGGGAGGGAGGGGGGAAGGAGGGAGAATATGAGGGAGAGAAAGAGTGATAGATGAAGGGGAGGGAGAGAGAGAGAGATAAAGAGAGGGGGAGGGAGGGAGAATATGAGGGAGAGAAAGAGTGATAGATGAAGGGGAGGGAGAGAGAGAGAGAGATAAAGAGAGGGGGGTGTTCTGTTGCCTTCTTTCTAGATCCTGGAATGACCATAATTCCAAATTTAATACGCGAACTCGTTCTGCTTTTGGTATCTCGTTAATTTATATCGGTTCGATGAAATTTTCGCTGACCAAAGGGGGTAGGGTAGCGGAGCCGTTAGGCGTTTCGTTTCAACCGATCGAACCGATTCGCCGGCCATCAGTCATTGTTGCTCGCCGTGGTGTTTTGTAAAAAACGATTTGAAATTGTCGGACGATGCAGCGGAGCTCGAATCGTCGATAAGGTCGAAAAGCAGCGCGCGTCAGGCCGCGGCGTTTTGAGGGAGATTGATGAGGGTTCCGCGGTTACCAGCGTGTGTACAGAGTTAAATTGCCGCCACGGCGGGGGGAAAGGGGTTGAGGTCAGCGAGCTGCACGCGCAACCCTTTCCCGTCCGCCTGTCGTTAACACCGATTTATTTGTTGCTCGATGTTCTTTCGCGCTCTTCCCAGAGTCAAATGATCGCGCCTGCAGCGAACGTCGTAACCAAACACCCGCCGTAAATAACACTCGTCCCGTGCAATATTAATGCCGTTCGTATTCGTCCTTGCCTGTCAACGTACAGTATACAGTAGGGAGGGACCCTCCTTTATTCGAGCATTGTATCCCAGATATTCTGTTATTCGAACAGAGTATTTGTCTAACGACCGCTTTTTATCTTATGGAATATTTATTTATTTATTTATTTACGTATTTATTTTACAAAATTTTTTACATCTGTGATAAAGAAAGTATCTTTCATAAGTTGATAAGGGGAGAATGATTATAAGAAAAAGGAAATGTAATAAAATAATGCGGGATTCGAAATAGAATAATAAATGTGGGATATTAAATGAATCTAACAAGGTTTTGTGTAATGGCAATTTAATATTAAGCTTAACGTTAATCTCGCACACTCTCTCTCTTTACACTCGCAAATTCTCACAAAAGACTGTCCTTTTTCGTCATGCATCCTTCCTAGATATACACATCACTCACTCACATTCTCACATACACAGATTTTTCGGCTATTGCCCCTAATACACCGCTCTCACTCTTATTTTCATTCGCACTCTCTTTCACTCACTCTCTCGGTCATTCACCTGTCACTTGTTTATGCCCTAATACACCGCCCTCACTCTTATTTTTATTCGCACTCTCTTTCACTCACTCTCTCGGTCATTCACCTGTCACTTGTTTATGTGTTTCTAACTGCCGTATCGTTCGAATCTTAACGGCTTAACTTCCTACATAAATAATATAGTAATATAAATAATTGGATTATCAGTTGAGGGCCTGGTTTTTAAACGAGATGATACTGTTGTCAAAAAATTCTAGATTCTTCGAGAACTTGTTATGAAATAATTGCTATGATAATTATGAAACCGAATGGTAGGAAAAGGTATAAGATATACAGATTCCTCTCTCTTTTGTTCTTACTATCCATATTCAGAGTGTATCCGATCAGTCATGTAATATGTACTGTGTTTCTCCATTGTATTAATTAAATTTTCTTATTACTTCATAATAAGTGTTCAAAAAATTTTTTGCTAAATTAGCAATCCCAACTCGTGTTCTTAATCTAACACGAAAGCAAAGAAAAAATGGCGCGCATTTATCAACAGAAATAAATAATTTGTATCGATTAGAGGTATCAGTTGGGAGGGATTCCTCGAGATAAATTGAAAAGTTCGCCCTCAAAGCTCGAATACGCCGTCGTGTGGCGTCGATCTGGAAGCGCCCACGGGAATTTCGAATCATCCGTGTCGCTTCGCTATCCTCGACCCCCTCCCCTTCGACTCCCTCTATCCCGACGCTGTCGTTTACTTTGGCGCAACGACGGCTTGCACTCTGTTGATGCACTTTTCAGCGAGCAAGCATCAACGGATCGGCCGGTCTTTCGTTCGCCTTTATTTGGGACACTCGGTAATTTTCGTCGAACTTTTTTGGTAACCGTGTTTCTTCGTTTTCCTTTTTGTTCTCTCAAAGAGAACAGAAACACCGGATGTTATAGCGGTACGGGATTATTCGGTACCGTGGTCCACACAGAGGATGCATCTTTTAATTGAAGATGATGAAGTATATCTATAGGAAATGTTCTATAAAATGTAGAACAGAAGATGGAATTCAGGTGTGAAAAATAAAAGTGAAGCGATTAAAACTTAATAACAATACATTTAAAACAATTTAACAAAACAACTTAAACGACTTTACAACTTAGCAACTTTAACACTCTTTCTACGTTCACAACCAAACCTTTCTCTCTTCAACGTCCAATACTTTCTGCCTCGCGCTCGCATTTTCCCCGTCATATATTCTTCCAAACACTCGTTTCCATTCATTCTAATTGTCAACCTTCCTCACTCTACGCATTCGGTCACGACCACCCAGAATTTCTCAGTCACACTGTTTTCCGAAGTTCTCATCTTTCACGCCTTAGAAACATCCGAGCCCAAACATTCTGCGTTCGCACGACAATCGCCCAACTCAAGTACTCTTCAGACTTTCCCAAACTCGCATCCACTCGATCGCATTCCTACATATCTATTGGGAATGGGGTTTTATATTGCTAAATGAAATAAACTTTTATTTGTGAAATAATACTATGATAATTTATTCATAGTTTTATATAGCACGAGGAAGGGCAATTTTGACCGCACCTAGCGAGTTTTGTCACAAGAGTAACAGAACGCAGTGGTCGAAATTCTTACAACCCCGTCCGGGTCCTTCAGCCCCATTCTGTTTTTTCAATGTTTTCGAACTTTCTAAAATGCCAAATGTGGCTTAGCTTCTTGGAAGAAGCCCTTGAGAAAGTACGTTAAGAGAAAGCTGGTTTATGGTTCATTTTTGCTTCGTAGTATTTCTGTATTCAATTTCCAACAATATCTAATAAATGGCGGATTTTTATGCGAATTCGAAATAGATGGAATTTAAACAGAGATTCGCCCCGTCCTCTGAATATTTATTGTTGTATTTCTGGTAGCGGGAATGAATGCAACACGTGAGGAATATTTAAGGGAAGAGTTTTGTACGGCGAGGTTAATCAGATTTAATACAACCATACGATACCACTGTTCTGGGACAAGTCTGCTTTTGGGGTTTCATTCTAGTCCTTTTAAGGATCGAGAAAACCAAGTAGTAGGGATGAGATAAAGTGAGAAAAATTTGAGGTTCAAGGAGTACAAGTCACTTGGGGATCAAACAGGCGATAAGCATGTTTGTTTGAGTAGATGCGAGTATGATAGCCAGGCATAATCATATTACCGCAGTTCTTTGGATGAACTTCAAACACTTGAGTTTTTAATAATGATGATATATGGTGACATGGAATCTCTGTGAATAGGCTGCATTTTATGATAGCAGCCTGAACGTTGGCTCGACCTTTGGTCCAAACGAGACCAGTCCCAGAACGTAACGTAAAATCATAGAGTATTTGGTTGCAGCCTCGAAGAATTCGAAAACACTTATAATCTTTCGCGTGTCTCCATATTCACCTCTTTCTTGATAATTAGACAAACTAAACTTCATTGGGTGGGGTCATTCCTTCAGCGCCTTGCAAACCTAGTGCATCAAAAGTATCTTCAAAACCACAAATGAAATCCCGTAATGGTATCAAGTTTAACCCCTTGACATACAATGACGAGTTAGGGTCGTCATTCATTTCATGTGCCACTGTAGACTTTGACGAGTCTTACTCGTCAAGATCTGTTTTCAACGAACGCTGTACAGTATATAATTAAATTACTTAGTTGCTTCACTAGTTCGTCGATTCTGTTTTGTTTAGAATATTCAAGATGCTCTTGCCTCCCCCCTTTCAAAAAGAATTTCAAAGTAAAATGTTCTGTTTCCAAACTCGCGCATAACCGTTCAGTTGAACCAAAGTAAATAGTATTTTTTGAACGCGTCAAATTTCACTTTATTTGTATGCCAAGGGGTTAATATGCACTGAAGAAAACCAATAAAAGGTTCACTTCGTGGAATTCGAACACTGCTTGTAAGAGTGTTGTCTGCTATGTACCATCGAGGTACTTAGATTGCATAAATTAATTATGTATCTTAAGAGGAACACGTATAGAGTTCAAGAACAAATTTGTAACGAACGCTGCCTTACTTCGCTGCGACCAATCGAACCCACGTTCCTTCCAGCTCCAAACTTACGAACGGTGTACGGTAACTCTCTCTCTGTCTCTCTTACTCTCCTTCCCTCCCTCCCGCCTCTTTCTCTCTCTAATTAAGCCATCGCGAGCGAATTCGTTAATTAACCTTTATCCAACGTATCGTCTGGAAGGGCGTGCTTTGCGCGACGCACACCGAGGGCAAAGAAACGTCGCGTCGGCTCGCTGGCAAATATTTAAATATGCCAACAGGTATATATTTACCGGTGAACCGACGATAAAATAACAAGGCGAATGTAAACGTACAAACATCAAAGCTCCCCTCTATCCACAATACACGGTTCACAGTGTGGTTCACTCTGGCCAATTTGCAAACGGAGCCGAAGCGTGCTCGCGAGTCTCTTTGTCCGAACTTGTAATACCTCGGAATTGGATGGAAAAAAAAAGGGAAAGAGAGAATAGCGGTGGGACCGGTTAGACGGCGACAGAAGCGGAAAAACGTTGATTATCGTTCGTGATTGCGGAAAATATCCCGCATCGAGTGACAATAGATACCCGGCTAATCAAGATGAACGACGAAATCACCGTTTTTGGTTATAATACAACGTTGCAGGGTTGAATTTAACTACTTGCTATCCTGGGCTATCGTATTAGGTGTACAAATTAATTTTAGTCTTTTCTTTTGGCAGGTTCAAAGTTTATTTAAATTTTTATGCTCAAAAATTAGTGAATGAAACAATCTCCCTCACTTTCTATATCCTTTGCCCATCTTTTGGACAACGGATGCCTGATTTGAAGAAACTAAACTGTTTTATTTCTATGAACTCTTCTAAAAGTGATTGCAATTATTCATCCTTGAATCATTGCGGTTGTCCAGGTCGTTTTTTATCCTGGAGTTCGAAATTTCCTTCCTGGAACCTTTGGTATCAGTATTTGTAGGTAGACTGAGATAATACAGCATTCTAACCAAGAGCATCAAAAATCGTTTCTGCAGCTTCAGCGGCATTTCTTTTTTAACTGAAGTACGAAGAACACACAATGACGAATGTGCTGTTTGCTGCACACTATCGTTTAAACTGTTTTTTACCCAGGTTACGTTGACCGTATCAAGCAGTTTTCTGATGCTTTGGAAAGCTAGATGTCTACACTATAACACTCTAAAAATTCCGTTAC
The DNA here is from genome assembly GCA_033822845.1 of Tetrapedia diversipes. NCBI lineage: Eukaryota > Metazoa > Arthropoda > Insecta > Hymenoptera > Apidae > Tetrapedia > Tetrapedia diversipes. Next base: position 1,178,646 of record JAOPTO010002461.1, on the reverse strand, counting down.
GATATTCAAATTGTAAATAATCTTTATCATCAACGAAAGATGAAAGACTAAAATTAACTTGTACGCCTAATATTTTTGCCACTCTGAGGTGAACAGAAAAGGTAGGGAAAGGGGGGGAGCCATAAACATATGAAATACTAATCGTAACTCGAAATATTGGATTTGAAGGCAGCTTTTGTGAAAATTTCTTAATACAGAGAAATTCTCTAAAAATTCCTACAAACTCCTGTTTAAGGCTATAACTTACTCAGCTTTAATAAAATTAAATCGATTAATTATTATTTATTTTACAAACTTGAATAATGCTTCAGAGTATAATGTCTGGCGAAACATTCTCCTTTGCGCAATAGTATTCGACATAATTTGCAACTGTATCTGGTTTCGCTCGTTTTTCCATTAGACGAGAAGACTATTCGGTTTCCAATTTCCTATTATTGCTTCAAGTGCATGTTCTTTCAAATTACCAGAAAGTTTTTATGGTGGGTCGATACGTACAAGATACTTGTCATAAGGTACGCTGAGCTTCGTTGCCCTGGTTACGTGATAAAAAATCCATTTTCAATGTAAGCATGACCCATCGAAAACAGAGTTTCAGAAAATCCGCGAGTCCAGGACAAAAAAAGACTGGGAAGATCTCCAATTTTTTTTTTTGACAAAGCAGCGCCATTGATTCTATTTACTTTTGTTATTAGTTGGTTCTAAGGTGATGTTGAATTTATTAAAAATTGTATTTTAGAAAATTTATGAACAGTACTAGTTCAAGACTAACTAATAGCAAAAGCAAATAGAATCAATTGCAGCGCTCTGTTGAGGAAAAAATGGGAGATCTCCCCATTCGGTCGGCTAAGTGTTAAGTGATTATAAAACACCGTCTTCCACGATACGTTTCTTTAATTTGCGATATGTAAAAATTGTATTATATATACGCGGAATTAAACAATAATTGAACACGGTCAAAGTGAGAAATACTATATTTGAGTTGTAATAGGTAAAAAGAAAGAAAAATTAATCTCTCACCACCCTTTCCCTAGTCTCTAGTCTCCCATTTTTTTCCCTACCCTCTTGCGGGATTTGCGTCCCTCATATACACATATTTTTTTTAACTATATTCTATTATTTTAATAAAATTACCCTCAAGTTTGGAATCTCCAACCATTAGTCGCATTCTAGTGCTTTCAAATCACTGACAAAGAATAATCGTAACGATTAATCTTTTCGACGGTCGTGTGATCGCAATCTCAAAGCTCTCGTACCCGATCGATATTATTACCGATCGTATGCGGTCGATATTGCAGAGTCTAAATTGAATACCGATGAAAATTACAATATTTTATCACTACTGATAATATTGGGCACATTTACGATAATATTGAACGCGTGCGATCAATCTTCAATATCTGGTATCGATATTATTCAACCAGGACACGTTCACTCGTGACGTTTCAAAGGAAACCGACGAAACTTCAACGTAATCGAACACGAGACCGATATTATCGACGGTACCATCGATCGCGCGCCCTTTAGTCGCGCTCAGAGAACGATCGCAAAATTTTTCGTCGCGCTCTCCCGCAGCGAATTTATCGTTCCTCGGCCCTGCCTCCCTCCCTCCAGCGTCATCCCCCCCCCCCCTCGCGCGATAATGAATTTGTTTCGATCAACGTTGCGCTCGTTTGCTCGTAATTTACCGGCACCGATGCTGATCGAATATTCATGAAGCATTGTCCGAAAACGAATACCGGGCTGCAGAATTTATTGAAAACTCCAGGAGGGGCTGGCTGCGATTTATGCACCGGGCACGTAGTTTTCGAATGTACAGCTGGCGGGGCGAACGCCGTGTTTCCATCGCAGTCTTTGGTAAACTTCGAAAACGACCACGCATGGTAATGAAACGTTGTGCAGCGCCGTTGAAGCCGGAACGAATGCCAAATTTTTCAGCTTTTTCTATTTTTCGTTCATTTCGCTTATGTGGCGACACTGATGTACTCGCTGCCAGAGGGACACTTCACTAAGCGTTGAAATAGAACGATATAAAGCATTGGGCGGCAAAAATTAATCGAACAACCAGTTTTCTTTTTAGTTTACCCTCTTAACACTTTGAGCGCTACGTACGCATAGGATAAAGTTAGGTTATTTGAGTCGGTTAAGCTTCATGCGTAGTGTTCAATACTTCACGTTATAAAATGTTGTAATTTGGTAAAAGAGAAATTACCCAAATAACCTTATTGTAGGGTATACGCATATAATATACTTTAAGTGTTATTTTTGTATATTTAATTATTGATTTGTATACTTAAATATTTTATATATCTAAACATGTGCTGCTATTTTTTTCTCTATGATATAAAGAACTTATGTCCATTAATAAAGCATTATTACTGTTATTATTGTTATTACTATCATCCTAGTGAATTCTTAGAGGATTTCCTCTCTGGTTTGTGACCAGTATGAACGGACCGTGCCAAGTTCATGCTAGTGTTTTTATTGAAGGAATTTTCTTACTATTGTCGTTGAATTAAGAATGACTGCTTTTTATATGTGTGAGTGTATGCCTGTTGCTGATATTATGAACGGTAGTATTGTTACTTTTTCTTGGTTCCATATTCTTTTTATTTCCTGTGCAAGAGGGGTGCATTTTTCTTTATTCTCTGTATATTTTGTTTATACATTGTGGTCACTGTGCATGACCATGCCAATGATATATTATTATTATTATTATTATTAAAAAGCGTGTTAAGAACTAACATAAGCGTGTTAAGTGTTCTACTAACATTTCGAATCAACGAATCGTTTCCCGATGCTTTCGACGTCGATCCAGCTCCCTGTCGATAATCGAATTCGCCAGGAATCATCACGGGGAAACTGGCATGTAGAAACGTTCGCTGTCCCGTCAGCTATATTAATTAAACATTCCCGGAGCAATCGACCCGGCCTATCCGACGGTTATTACCGTTTTGGAAATCGAACCGCTTGCTGTTCCTCTGCAAACGGTTCCGGAAAATCCACGAGGAAGATAACGCGGTATCGGGATCTGTATTGATGAACCGAGTGTGGTAGAAGTACCGAATAAGGTATAACAAAAGTTAAATCGCTGTCAACTGAAGAATAGTTAATATTTTAGCCTCAGATTGATCTCGAAATAAAAACAAATTATTTATGTTTCATATAAAGCGTGTCAGGACTATTGAACACTATGTACTTTAGGTTGAAATTAAGAAAAACCAGTCATTTATTTATTTATTTAAATAATTTACGGGTAAGACTAATTAGTGTACATAAGTAGAGTGTACTAATTTAAAATGGAGGACATAACATATAAAATAAGAATGAATAATAACAGTATTTACACCGCAAAATAAAATAAAAAAGGTGCATAGTGCAATAATGTAGTAAATTAGTCATGCAAAAATCAAGACCCGAAAAAAGTGTATCTAATATGGTCAACCCAAGAAATATTGATTTAGAAAAAAAAAACATTATTAATTAGATATTTTTTAGTAAATATATATGCATTTATAAAATTTTTAGACTTACATTCCTTTGAAGGTGATGTAAAATTGTCGTGGCTTATTAAATTTTTGCATTTAGTAAAATTCACTGCAGTACTTTTCCTTCACTAATTACAGAATGTTGTCACTTCGTTTTTACAAAATTTTTGTTTGGCATCGAATCGCTTATTTATACTTTTAACTCTGTTCTTCTCTACGTCCAGTTAATCGTTATTTAGCAAAATTTATACAGTAAAATCTCCCTTATCCGAACAGCTATTATCTGAATACAGTGGAACCTCGATTAACCAGGGTTCAATTATCCGCAGTCTCGATTAATCGGGGTTCGATTATCCCGTAATTGTATATATCTGCATAAAATTACAGCGCTTACCGAATAAAACGTTCATTGCGTATAAAAACTATATTTTTAATTTCTTCTCCTCGTCTATTAGTTTTTGAATTCCGCAAGAACCGTACTCTAAATGAAATTAATCCTATTATGCAGATATACAGTGACTCATTAAATTGATAATACAGTTCCCTTTATTACATTTCTCATTTAACTATCACATAACTGTTTCTAAAAATCACATCAATTAATATGTAATAAAATTTAGAAGAACGTCAAACAGAATACTTATTGAAAAAGATAAGGAAACAGTAACTTTTAAGGTTTTCTTCGATCGATATTTTGGGTCGCCATACAATTTCATAGGTTCGACAGAAGAATCAACAGAGTTAAAGCAAAATCACAGTGCATCTCACAAAATTTCTGTCTGAACTCCGTACAAAAAAGGAGAGCCGGAAAGAGAGGAAAATGAAAGAAAAAAGAGAACGACGGAATAATTTGTTAGTTTGTAGAAAGGGGTCGATCATTCGATTCCTGACGAGCAAACCGGGTCGTGACTAGTGACGAGTCGAAAGAGAGGCCGGGAAAACAACGCTGGACAGTGACGAGCCGCGGTTTCGAAGATGCCAATCACACGGCCAACGTGTTCGCGTCCGGTGATGCGGACGAAACGCGCGCGGAATTGGGTAAAATAGAGAAACAAGAGCGAGAAATGCCTCGGCCTAGTGGCGATCGAATCAGTTGCGGAGGCTTTCCCGCGCGAAGGAATATCGCCACTCCGACCGTGGGAATAGCGAAGTGGACCCCGTCCGTGCACAGGCGTGCACACAAACGCTGTGTGTGGGGAGGGGGTTTGGGTAGGAGTGGGGGGTCAGCGCCCGCACCCACGCGCACGGTAGAGACCAACGTGTCCTATAAACCGCCGTCAGCTACGGCAAAAAGGATAACATTGGGAAAGCGAGGGGAAAAAGAGTGACGAGGGGTAGGGGGTATGGATCAGGGAGGAGAGAAGAGAGAGAGGGAGAGGATAGAGGAGAGTGTAGCTGAAATTGTGAATGGGTCAGCGAGTGTTCGTTCGCGCGTATTTCGAAATCATTGTTACGTGAAATGAACAGCTGCGCAAGCTACCTGCACTCTCTATACTGACGACGATTCGATTCGAGAGCAGTCAGCCCCCTCTCCGTCTCTCTGACCGGCTTTTTCATCTTTCGCCTCTTACTGGGACTTTCCGCTTTAACACCTGCTGGTACGCTTCATCTCCACGCTCTTGAGAAATTAATTCCGTCTCCTTTTTTTTATTCGATGCAAATGCATAGTCGACGCTTTTTCACGTGTGATCAAGTTTTTGCAAGAGGTTTCTGGATAAGCGGTTACTTTTAAGTTTGAAATTGATTTTATTAGTTCGTTCAACCAGCCACTGCTCGCGGTTCGCTTGCTCTGTGTTATCGACCGAGAATTAGAAACGGTTCACGTTACTTGAGATATCACGTGACTTCGTGTCACCATGTTAGAAATGAAATTGTATGGTATTGAGATGTTTGAGAAGAAAATTTCGAGATTGCATTCTTTGATATCGTTTAATACGAATAAAAGCATGAAGTGAAATAAATACTGATACATTATAATTGAATTCGATAACGTAGAAAAGCTTAACTACAGTAGTGTTCATCGCCGAATAATGGACCATTCTCACGACTTGCATCGGGGATCATAAATTGTCTAGTTAAATAAATCACCTTTTTTGTCGTTCAGAAACGTGCACTTTTTATTTATGAAGCAAATAAATCACGCGTAAAATGTATGGCAGCTGCAGTAAGTGAAAAGAATCGGCATTTACAAAACTTCAGACACAGTCGATGAGCTAGAAGTGTGATTTTTACCACGATAACTATAAGTATTAACGTGATATAATAAACAAGTTACTGTTACTTCTACATAAAATTAATTCATAAGAAATACAAACTCATACTTTTATTTCTGATTTATTTTATTCAGTCCTACCTTTCTTTCTGTTTCTCTTTCCTCTCATCTTTCTTTTATTCCCTTTCCTTTATTATAATCTGTCTTTCTTTGCCTTCTTTATCACGTCCATAACATATTTTTTTACCGTGTATCCTTAATCCTATTTTTCCTTTAATCTTTCTTTCCATCCCATTCGATTTGTAATATAATATAATATCATTAGCTTCTGCGTAACAGGAGCACCCCCGATCCATTGATTAATAAACAAAATAAACAAATGTCTATAATTACAAATATCTAAGTATAAACTACGATAACAGCGACAGAATTAAACCCTGTAATCGTCTCTAAAGCAGTTGTCAGGAAAAAGATGATCGTAGCTACTGAATTCGTTACTCCCGCGACAAAAGAACCAATTAATCGCGCGATCGAGTTACAGGGGTTGCCGAGAGTACCGCAGCAGCGGGACAGGCGGCAAAGAGGCGAGAAGGTGACACAGGGGCGGTTCGCAAACGGGCGACGCGACGTTTCCTCCGGCTTTAGCCGCTTCCTCTTTGCGAGTTGTTGCGTAATCGTGTTTCCAAGTATGAATACGGGCTTATTATTTTTGGCCCTCGGGAAATGGGTCGGGGCTGAAATTATTAATTAATACAATTTGGATCTGCACTCCAACATTAATTAACCGTCATTCGTGACGTTTCTCGGTGGGCGACCCGCAGTTTCATTGGTTTAAATCAACGGGAAGAGCCCCCTCGGGCGCGGAGGGGGAGGGCGAGCGGAAGGTGGGGGGAGTAATTGCGTATTAACGTGGTAAATTGTTTTCTGCGTCCAGCGGCTCAAATCGAACGCTCTCTCGCCGGACAATGAAAACTGGGAGGGGGTGGGGTGGCGGGGTGGTGATGGTGGGGGTTGAAAATCGAACGAGATCCGACTTTTCCCGGAAACTTTTCGCCTGGCCTTCGAATTCGAGCCACTGCTACAACGCGCAACAATCCCTTCGGTTGCGTAATTGCTTTTGTTGAAGGGGGGGTGGGATAGGTGGTGGGGGCTGAAAGAATACCGCCGTTACTCGTCGCTTCTGTGCGCGTTTATTAATCGAACAGGGTAAAGCTGGGTAACGCGCGTCAATTTTAATGGAACACCTCATTGTTACACAGAGTGGGTCACGAGAAACCTTTGGTCCTTTGTATATCATCATTATTTTTTTATAGTTGCGTGGAAAAGCTTCTCGAAACGAAGTTACAGCGTTTGGAAAAATTTTATTCCCGTCATTTTATGCAACTCTTAAATTATATACATAATATGTAGTTCTAGTTAAATAAACACAGATAACTCTAAGATCTTGCACAGAAAATGGTATTCTGCAAGCAAAACCTTTTCAGTGCCGTTTTCTTCGCAGGATTTTAAGGTTATCGATGTGTTTTTTTTAGATAGAAGTATTTTAATATATTTCTTGATAACAAGATGAATTCCTAGTTCCGTCCATATTTCATATTTATTTACAAATCAGAATAGGGAGTACAATGTTAGAAGCGTTTTCTAACAGAATCAATTTTTAGAATTGCATCACGGTAAATTTGCAAACAGTAAAGAATTGGTCATTTTAACCACTCAACTTAGTTTCCCTGTAGGCTTTTGTTGGAATTTTCTGGTTGAAATCTTCTTTTTGTTTCTTATCGACCAGCCTTCTTAAATGTTCGATGCTTGTCGCAGTTGTTATCGATGCTCATTGCTCATTAGAGCTCGCTCGCTACATTATAACTACATGTGAGGGTTACTTTACTTCTTTTACAAAATAGCCTTTCGTTCGTAAAATACGGTTGCTGTCTTACTAACTAGCTATGCCCTTTTCCTCGTGCTTTTATGGGCGCATCCCCACTTTGCACTTTCCCGAAAAACAAACCCGCCGTTGGTGCGGGCCTGGAAAGTGTTAGCGGCCGTGACCGAGCCTCGCGCGTACTCGGTCCCAACCCTTATTGAGGACCTCTGGTTTATGGTGGCCCTAATGACCACTCTGGCCATCGTCACCCCTGATTATCTGGTTCCTCTTAAGCCGCGTCCACATAGAAGAGAACAGTTCGCGAGCAGCTCGCGAGCAGCACACGAATTGCTCGCGTGCGGTTCGCGAGCTGTTTGCCAACGGAAAATGCAGCATATCCAGACTGGAGCTCGCGAACAGTTACAAGCTTGTTCGCTCTGAATTCATGGGCAGTTCGCTATTAGCTTTTGCCACATACTGTGTTACAAACGCGCCCAGATACGCTTCGAGCTCGCGAACAGTTTCTTTGATGTACCGCTTCCCGAGCGAACACTGTTCGCTGTTCGCTGCTCGCTGCTCGCTGTTCGCGAAAGTGTCCACACTGATGGCGAGCACAGCTCGCGAACAGCAGTGTGGACGCGGCATTACATACAGGGTGACACCAACCATCTTTTGTCGCTCGTCTCTATACTAATATCAACCATCAGCTTTAACAAAATTATGCTTCGCGTGGAAGCGCATAAAAAATTCGTCACGTTTCCTGAAAAGTACAAAATCTGGCCAGCCGCGTCTTTCAATTTGGAACCAACGAATTCTACCAAACTGATTCCCGTTTTCCGCTCCATCAAAGAGCCCCATCGATCCGAACACGCGGATTGATTAATCGTGAATGGAAAAGGGGACACCGCAAAGAGGAGGAAAACCGGAAAAAATGGAAGAGCGGACCGGAGCGGGCTGAGGACGCGCACACACATCGATTAGCCAGGGAAAAGGGCGGTCGGGGAATCAGCCGGCGCAGTTTCGTCCACCCTCTCGGGAAACGGCCGCGGGATTAACTGCGCGCAGGTGTAATTGAATTTTTCGTGAGCCGCGGCCAACTAATTATTTCTGACAAGGAATAACGAAACGGCTGCGCGGACGCTGGTCCAGCTCTGATTCATTATTTCGAGGGCTCGCGTGCGACCGCGTCACCGTTGCTACACGATTATAGTGAAACGACGGGGGGGGGGGGGGGGTGGTGAGATTGTGAGTAGAGAAGAGAACTAACTAAGGGAGACTAACAGAGGGGCGCGATGCACGTTTAGACTCGATGCAGACGAGAAACACTTTCCCGCACAATTGTATTTACTGTGCTTCGCTGACGAGAAGTCCTCTGGCAGGAGTGTGAGAAAAATGGAAGGGGTGCAAATTATTCTCGAGCAAACATCGAACTCTGGTTCGTTATTCGTTGTAATAGTTACACACACATCGGTGCGACAGAGAGAGATAATGAGAAACACGCGGCAGGCAGAGCTCCATTGGCGTAAACGTATTATTATTATACAATAGTTATATCTAATATAATATATTCAGTTTTGTTATGTTTATTAATGTCTATTAATTTTAGTTTTGTTGAACACTACGATTTAATTTAATAAATAACTTAATTTCTTTTAGAATAAAAGTGTGTTACAATTAACCCAGGGCGCAAGGGATCTTGTATTTTTTATGAATAACTTCAGTATTAACTGGCACACAATAAAGTAACCATGAATGTTTATGTTAAATAATTAAGTAACATTTTGATCGGAAAATATTTATCCTAAGTGTAATATTTTTCGAGTTATTGTATCCCAAAGTCAGAATGTTACTATTGACACCGACCTCCCCCCTATTTAATCTATTTGCATGATTCGGAAAAATTGGCCCATATCAGAACAATTTTTTTTTTTATTGTACGCATAGAAAACGAAGAACAAAATGGCGTACACAAAGAATTTATAATCTTATTTAGTTCAATAAAGTTAATACACATATACGAAAATAATCCAGTTGCAATCATCACTCGTGCATATAATGAACAACAAACTAGCGCTCACATATAAGCTTCGGTGATGATGGCCAGGAAAATTTCGCGCATATATGAGCTTATGATGCAAGTGGATTAACTTCTGCATTTCTCACGAGTTATCCGCGACGCGCCTCGCTTATCAGATTTTAATTAATCATTAAATTTCCAGTGGCGATTGTGTTTTTTGGTTGCTAATAAATATAGTTTATTTTCTTGTTAACCCTTTCACTGCTATGGGCGCGTATATGGGTCTGACAAAAGCTACTCGTGTGAACTATGGGCGTGTATATGCCATCTCTGACAAAAGTTACTCGCGTTGATTACGTATACAGTAACGGACAAAAGTTTGAGACCAAGAAGTTAACGAAATTAAACTAACTTAATTTATAAAAAATAGCATGATAAACAAAATTTGCATTCTGTGCTAATCAATATATAGTGTTCTACCATAGTAACAATAAAAATGAATGTACTTACAGACCATAAAACTACGTTCTACATTATCTTCTGGTCTTAAACTTTTGTCCACTACTGTATCCATCTCTAGCGAAAGTTATTCGCATGGATTATGGACGCGTATCTGAGTTTGTCAATCTTTCCTCGCTTCCATTTCAAGTAACACAGTTGCAAATAGAGCGCCGTCCACTTCGACTGGGAACATTTAGCATTCAAAGGGTTAACCATAAGAAATTTACTTTCCACGACTCACCGTTCATCAAATCTTAAAAACGGCGATTCGCGAGTTGTCCGTCAGCGAGCACGCAGTTTTAGCCTGTCATTGCTTCGCGTTTCTCTATCGTTGCGTTTTTCCCGTCCAGACAGACAGCAGCACGAGAGAAACGAGAGGAAATCGTCTTTATCCCGAACACCTGTCGCGGATCGACGCCCCTCTCTTCCGTTTCAGACAACACGGACCGGATCCGCTTTTAATTACGCGCTCATTAACGAAGGATTGAATCTGAAAGCTCGTCGCTACGAGGCCTGCGTTTGCTCTCGCGACTGATGTTTATTTTTCCGCGGCCTTCCTCGCAGCGGCGCGCGCTATGATTAAAACCGTGACGGCAATTCCCGTCCGCGATTTCGATTAAACCCCTCCTCCCGTTTGTCGAACCGTCGACCACCGCAAACTTTTTCTTTTTCTTCCCCTTTTCCTTCGTTTTTCCTCGGCCAGAAAATTAATTTCTTCGCCTTAAGCCGCCCGGTGTGTCTACGCGCCTAACGCGATCGCGAGAGTGTAATTAAAACCTACGTTACTCCGCGCTAATGCCACGGACCTAGATGAAACGGAATCGATGAACGTTTCGGTGTAAGGAAATAACGGGACGAATATCCAGGTTTCGCGTTGTAACTTGTTAGCGACACCACATTTAGGGTGGTCGCTGAAAAAGGGCCTAGACCGTAATTTGAGTGACCGATTTATGACTGGGTATCTGGTGTGCCTAGCGAGAGAACATGTAAAGCCGCGTCCACATAGAAGAGAACAGTTCGCGAGCAGCTCGCGAGCAGCACACGAATTGATCGCGTGCGATTCGCGAGCTGTTCGCCAACGGAAAACGCAGCATATCCAGACTGGAGCTCGCGAACAGTTACAAGCCTGTTCGCTCTGAATTCATGGGCAGTTCGCTATTAACTTTTGCCACATACTGTGTTACAAACGTGTCCAGATACGCTTCGAGCTCGCGAACAGTTTCTTTGATGTACCGCTTCCCGAGCGAACACTGTTCGCTGTTCGCTGTTCGCTGCTCGCTGCTCGCTGTTCGCGAAAGTGTCCACACTGCTGGCGAGCACAGCTCGTGAACTGTTCGCGAGCTGTTCGCGAACAGCAGTGTGGACGCGGCATAACAAAGTATGAATGCAACCCCAAAGCGCCACTTGACGGCTAGCGCCTCGAAGGCGTGCAGCCATCGGGCGCCAAGGGATGTATTGTTTATGTTAGTCATGGGAAAGTTTAAACATTGCGAGCAGCCCGACGTTACGTCGCCAAAAAGAAAGGACCTTTGTCCTGTAGGATCTGGCCACGGTGTGGGGAAGGCTATGCAGCCTTCGGGAAAGAGGACTGTGATGAACCACACAGTACTTATCCCAGAACCTCGAACTGGCAAAGACCTCTCTTGTTTTAAACTAACTCTAACAAACTTTATTTTGGTTATTATTATCCGTATATTTTGGTAGTTATCAAGGTGCACGTCGCACCTTGCCATATCGAATACAGAGCCCGAATGAATCTTCTCTTTTTCTTTTTTTTTTTGTTGATTAGGTGATTTAAGCGCCAAATGGCCCTGTTTGTGGGCCAAACTTATTGGCAAAGAGAAATAGGGAGGTAGTAATTGATAATACTTTGTGGTGACATGGAATCCCTGCGGGTGTTCTATGAGGCTGCATCAAACGCTTTACAACAGGGCTTGAACGTCGGCCCGTCCTTCGGCCCAAATGGCCAGGCGACCTTCATTACCACGGGCGTTTGATTGCAGCCTCATTAGAATCCAAAAAACACTCGCAGAGTCCTTTCCATGTCTCTACATTTTCCCTCTCTCAATGCGTCCAGGGAATAGAAATACAGAACCTTCCTGGGAGCGACAATACAGTTATACAGTCGATCTATCGCAGTCAACCTATCGCAGTCAATCTATCACATTCGATATATCACAATCAATCTATCACAGTCAATCTATCATTCAGTCATTCAACCATAACACACAAACGTGTAATAATTCACAATAAAGACACCTATGTTGTAGTTTTAGATATTAAATAATTTTATTAATCACATTACTCTTGTCCGCTCGCAACGCCTTCGCTCTCCATTCGCGTCTCTTACTCTACTGACTCATACCTCGCCTTTTGTTACACCGGTTCACGCGCTCTCTCTCGCTCTCTCACTCATTCCCTCTCATTCTTTCCTCACTCAGCCTATCATTCGCTCCATTACAAACAATCTAATTACCCATTCGTCCTTTTGAAATCTCTCTCTCTCTCTCTCTCTCTCTCTCTCTCTCTCTCTAAATCACTACACCTACAACTTAATTACTTGAGAAGAGAGGATCATCAAAACATCTTCAAACAACTTCCATCATGAAACCTGAATAAATCCTCTCTTTCCAATCTCAAAAACGGGGAATATTTCCGGGACGAAGGGAGAGATTCGAGTCGTCGCGACAGTGTGTCGCCGAAGGGAAAGTGTCGCCACGCGAGAGAAAAATCGCATGCCCTTTGCACCATGTCGAACCTTTTCGACTCCAGTGATCGAATTCTTAGGGGTTGTGAAATTTCTCGCGTCGCCACAAACGTTTGCAGAGCGAAAAACCACGCAGAGAAACTATACGGGGCGTGATGGAGTTTGTAGTAGTACCAAAAAGAGTGCGATTCTTCGTTTAGGAATAAACGAGAAAGTTCGTGTAAAGCTTTCCCGTTCGCAGCTTCGTTTTCGAGAAAATCAATTTTGAAAGTTTGTTCGGCCCGCGGAAAATTCATTGAAACTTTTTGCACGCTGGTTGCGTTAATCGACCGGGCATAGAACTGCGTGTAAAATCAAAGAAACACATTTTCGTGTTCCATGGAGTGTGGTGGTTGGTAGCCTTGTAAATACTAGTGACGTTCACTTTTGTTGAACAATGCCTAGCTCACAGCGGCACAGTACCGAGTAAACTGCCATGTGAAACGGTCGATGTTACATAAACCATTTATACGTTATTGTAGGAATGCGATCGAGCGGATGCGAGTTTGGGAAAGTCTGAAGAGTACTTGAGTTGGGCGATTGTCGTGCGAACGCAGAATGTTTGGGCTCGAATGTTTGTAAGGCGTGAAAGATGAGAACTTTGGAAAACAGCGTGACTGAGAAATTCTGGGTGGTCGTGACCGAATGCGTAGAGTGAGAAAGGTTGACAATTAGAATGAAAGGAAACGAGTGTTTGGGAGAATATATGACGGGGAAAATGCGAGCGCGTGGCAGAAAGCTTTTGACTAACGTAGAAGAAAGGTTTGGTTGTGAACGTAGAAAGAGTGTTAAAGTTGCTAAGTTGTAAAGTCGTTTAAGTTGTTTTGTTAAATTGTTTTAAATATATTGTTATTAAGTTTTAATACCTTCACGTTTTATTTTTCACACCTGAATTCCATCTTCTGTTCTACATTAATATAGAATATTCCCTATAAAATTGGGGGCTCAGCCGGGATTGATTAGCCTATAAAATTGGCGGCTCGTCCGGGATTGATTAGCCTATATTATATATTATATTACCTATAATCAAATGTATTATTTATTAACCTAAGTGTGTGCATTTATTTCAACAGAGTAGAAGCGAGAAAATATTGGGTTATATGCAGCTTGGTTTTATAAGACGCTTTGGCTCTGATTTTAACAACGTCCACAGTATTAGATTACTATAGCTGCACTCTCATGAGGCCACGACTTGAATACACCTGTGTTATTTGGTCAATCGAACAAAGGGTGTATAAACAGTTAAGTAAGAGAGTGCAACGTAGATTCTCTTAAGATTTACGTCTTATAATCTATGGATGTTGCTAATCACGACTATAACCAATTTACGAGCTATTAATAGCTGAATGCTATTTCCGACTTATCTTTTCTTTTCGTAAATTTTTAAACTGAGTCAAAATTTTAACCAAAGCGATTACTAAAGAAAGGATTGTAAAAGGGAATTGACACTCGAAGAATAAACTTTAAATGTCATTTCTCTATTTCAGGTAAATGTTTGCGTATGTAATGTAAATAATATTTTTTTTAATCAAACTAAAACTCTATTTCAAAGCAACACACAAGTGGTTACTTGTTTTGCCTATTTCCCAAGATAATAATAGAATAATTTTATATATACATATATAAATAATTAAGTACATTATGACTACGTACAATCTGAAATGTTGAGACGAAATTTGTTGGTGTTAATTCTTAAACTCCATTCAGTAAGAAATAAATATATCTATCTATCTACAATATTATATCCTTTACCTTGCGCGCAGTTACGCTAGACCATCCAGGTTCTAATACCCGGACGAAATGTTGCAGACGCTCCTGAAACGAGGTTGGTCGGTGTGCCGACCGGCCAACTGGAAGAGGGTCGAGATCAACTGGAGATCCAATGCCTGGCCGACGCGAACCCCCCGGCCTCGATCCTCTGGAGGCGAACGAAGAGCCCAGGTGTGACGGAAGTGGCCAGCATCGGCGAAACTCTGCTATTCTCGCCGATCTACAGGAACCACGCGGCGGTCTATATCTGCGAGGCGGCGAACACCGAGGGTGAAAGCAGCCCTGTGTCCGTTCAGGTGTCCGTCAACTGTAAGTGTCGCCAGGCCCTCGTTTCCACCCTTCCTCCTCTAACCAGTCGTCCTGAAAATATCCCCGATTAACCCCCTTTATACCCTAGACAGAGCCCGCTAAGGCTGTTGCGGCCGACGTACCCGATTGATCGCGTCGGCTTGAAAGAAGATGCCTCTCTCCTTCTCGCCTCTGCTTCTCTCTCTCTCTCTTTGCCCCGGCCCCCCCTTCACTCTCTCTCTCTCTCTCTGTTTCTCTGTAACAGAAATAACCGACGGTATTTTCAACAGCTTTATAAATAAAAATAACGTTAAAGTTTCTATCCGACACGCTCTGTTACGCCTCGGCCAACGGCGGAGATGACTGACCCCGTGAACAGAATTATCGAAGCACCGGTGCGCGTGTTCGCAAGTGGCTCGGTGAATAGTTTCGAAACGGTATTTACGGTACAGTACGTGAATACTTGCCGGCTTTCGAGCTGTTTTCGACGGCCACAGCCACGCGTAGCGTTCCGCGACCGCCATTAGTACGGAACCCGACGTGTACGTAACGCTGTCGCAAAAGTTTTGTCCGAGCAGCGGCAATCGAGGCTTGTAAAACGCGATTCGAAAGAACTGGCACTACCACCACGGCTTTAATACTCGCCCGTGGAAAGCTAAGGCACTTTGCAGAGCTGGAAACGAGAGTTCCTTGGCGTTGAGGTAAAAAAAATATTTATTTCTACCTGAAAATTCTACACGATGGAATCATGTAGGAATGCGATCCAGTGGGTACGATTCTGGAAAACTGTGAAGAGTGGTTGAGTTGAGCGATAGCCATGTGAACGTAGAATGTTTGGACTAGAGGGTTTTTAAGGCGCGAAAGATGAGCACTTGAGAAAACCGAGTGACTGAGGAATTTTGGGTGAACGTGACCGAATGTATCGAGTGAGAAAAGTTGACAATTAAAAAGAAAAGAAACGAGTGTTTGGAAGAATATATGACGGGGAAAATGCGAGTGCGGGGCAGAAAGAGTGCGATCGTGAAAGAAGTAAAAACTTCAAAGTTGCTAAATTGAAAAGTCGTTTATATACTATTAACACTAGAACTACCAAACCAGTCAAAATGACCAGTTGGTGATTATTCATAGTAACCTTATAAATTCACTGCGGTAAAGCTTCTAAAATTTATTATGATTTTCTGCAGAAAGTAAAAATGTAGATTTGTTCTCTATGTATCCGGTATTTTTTCCTGTAATTTTCAATTTGATTTCTTCCATGAAAATAAGTACACTTTAATCGTCGGTAGTTCTAGTGTTAAGTTGTTACTATTAAACTATTTTAAATACATATGTAACGCGCACTTCTGCGATTCTCGTCGGGTAATCAGAGTCATTTCTGAGAGAAGCTTTGTTTTTCTAACTAGTAATAAACATAGTTTATCTTTTGTTGGCACAGTTCACAAACGCATCCCAAAATATTAAACTGGTATTGAAACTAACGAAGGCAAGAATTTTCGGGACAGCCTAATGCTTTCCAGCTCTGTTCAGTATTTAAGTTCCCAATGGTGATTACTACAAGGGGGAATGTACTATTATGGAACGGCAAAGTACCCCAATATGATAATTCGTTGAAACGTGTATAATTGGGCTTTAAGTACACGAAAAAAAAGAAACCTGCTTTAAATCCATCGGTAGTATTTAACCCCTTGACATGCAAATAAAACGGAATTTGATGTGTCCAAAGAATACTATTTAATTTAACTCCACCGAATAGTTACGTGCAAGCTTAGAAACAGAACATTTTATTTTGAAATTCCCATCGCTAAATAACATTTAACCCCTTAATGTACGGTCTTTTTGAAAAAAACTGGCCAAAAAGAATTAATTTTTTTTAATGTAAAAAAAAACAATTTAGAACGTTGCCTTCGCAAGAAAATTAAAAAAAATTCAAAAGTAATCAAAATCTTAATTGTATTGTAAATTTTATTGACGCTCGAATTATCTCGAGTGTGCACAGTTTGGCCAGTTTAGGGGTTAATAGTGCAAGTTAAGGGATTAATCAGGTTGAATAATTAAGTAATATTATAAAATAATAAGTTAGTAGTTTAGTAAAGTAAGAAACATTTTAAAACATCTTGATGTCTCGGAGACGTTATTGGATGTGAAGGGGTTAAGTTTCTTAATTTCAACGCACAGTGTACGTAGGTCGAGTTCCGTAGCAAACGGGTTAAACACGATGATCGCGCGTTAGATCGATCCTTCTGCTGATGAAAACGCGTCAGCAGATAATTCACGCGAACTGACGCCTGTTCTGGATGTTCACGAGCACAATCGATAGAGAAGGATCGTCTGATTTTCGCGCAGATCCGCCTACGATCAGCTCGGTCGGGCCGGATCGGCTGACTACAGCGTTACTCTATTCCGGAGCCTCGTTCGAGTGCAACGCTGATGCTATGCCACCGGCTGAATACAGGTGACCTACTCGTCGACTGCATTTGCGAACTTCGTGTTTTTATTCCTTTTCTTTCTTTTTTGGTCTAGCTTTTGTTGGATAGTTCACGCGTTTAGCTTTGGCTCGCATGGAAGCATGTATACTCCCACCCAAAAGTATTAACCCTTTGCACTCGAGAGGTGACCGTTAGTAGTTTAATGATACTAATTTGAAAAATTTTCAAATTCGGAATATTTACTATGATTATTAACGTATATTAAACTTCATTTAGTTTAGTTAAGTCGTATATTAAAATTTACATGTATGACTATTTAACGTCCGGGTCTGAACTAACGTCTGAAAATTTGCGAAACTATCATCCATGAGAGGGGACAGCCGAGTGCAAAGGGTTAACACTTAGCCAACCTAATGGGAAGATCTCTCAGTTTTTCCTTTGCCATTAATTCTATTTACTTTTGTTATTGATTAGTCTTGAATTAGCATTGTTCATAGTTCATCGAATGCATTTTCTGCTCTTCCAAAGTACAATTTTTAATAAATTCAACTCCAGTTCAAGTGTAAGTAATAATAAAAGTAAATAGAATCAATGGCAGAGGAAAGAATGGGAGATCTCACCATTTAGTTGGTTAAGTGTTAAGACACTGAAAATTAAGTTAAAAAATAGTTGGGATGTTGTAGAATTTTTTTTAACGTCACTGTTACCTAGTTTATCACTTTGGACTGTAAACAGTTTATACATTCAATGTTACAGTAAAAATGTTATCAATTGTATAACATTTGAATTGTTTGTTTTAATCAAAAACATTGAAATATCTTGCAAAAGACTGAAGGTATCAAACTTATTGTTTCTGTCGAAATTTTTTCGTAAGGAAGAAAATTGGGAAGTCAAATTGAGTTCTGTAAATAAAAATAGTTATAAAAATTATATTATATTAAATATGTATATACAGGTAAATATCGAATAAAATACTCGTATTATTAGGCTTTTGGCAAAATTGAAAGAAAATGCAGTATAATATAATACAGTTTGTAATGTAAATAATTAACGAGTAGTAGTTTCATTTCGTAATTGTAGTGTAAATATTTTTTTATTCTTAATTTGTCGTGCATCCGATAAATCATGGACGGTGGTGTACGATAGATACACATGAAAATGATCCCACAGTAATGTGACACAAATGTAGATCATTCCTCAAAGCTGCATTTAATTTATAGACCTATCTTGTTTATCCACAAATATTGTGTATGCTCATCATAATCCGCATTCGTTCGCGTACTTGTTGCTTCTTCCCGTGGCGCGACGAATGTCATTCTTCTTTATTATGAATGCTTCGAATCGCGCGGCTGGAGAGCTTGCCCCTGATAGCATGGCAACCACCGTTGAACGTCGTAGTTATTAGTTGTTATCACATCACCAGTCGTTGACGTAACGGTAATGACAGCTTGTTTTTTTTTTTATAACTTGTAACTGATTATCATTGACATTCTTAATTTATAGTTTATCGCTACTTGTACATCTCTCGGCATTTTAAATTCTATTCAATCGCAATGAACCTGCAATCTGAACATCACTAAAATTATTAATTATTTTTACGTGAAAACTGTTCAATCGCATTTTTCAAAGTCACAGGCGACAAATTATTTGACACATTGACTGCCATGGTACTTTTCAGGATTCCGGTCTAAAATGATAATTTAATTTTTTCACGTTATATTATTAGAAACCCTAATTACAGTTCATGTGTTTTCTTTGAAACAATTTTCCACTTTTGCTTGTTTATATTGTACAAACATTGTATGATTATCTTTTCATTTATAAAAAAATTTTTTGTTTTCTTCAAGCTAAGCATGATTTTTTTTTTCTTTTCTCATAAGCTATTTATTTATATTTACACTAATAAACTACAAATTTTCTCGTAGTTGCACAAATATTGTAAGTAAACGTGCTACGAGTTATCTCGTAGTTGGCAGTCAATGTGTTAACAAAATTTTTCCTGATTGACGTCCGTCCCATTCATAATTTAAGATTAATTTCGCGTAAACGTGCGACAGCAGGATTTCCCTCGATTTCATATAACATGTTTAAAAAAAGCTAATTACAAAAATAATTTTCGAAAGCGGATTTTTACCTCCTTCAACATTTCACGTCCAAATTAACACTTTACCAACCGGGAGCTTATTAATTGCCCTTTTGCGTGCTTCGTTTGTAAATTTTATAACGTTCCTTTACACAAAGGTAACACGTTTCATATGCATACTGTAAAGAAATATTAAACTATTAACACTAGAACGACCAGAGCAGTCAAAATGACCGGTTGCTGATTATTCATAGCAAACTTATAAATTCACTGGTGGTAAAGCTTCCAAAAATTTACTATAATTTTCTACAGAAAGTATAAATAAAGTTTTGTTTCTTACGTATTCGGTATTTTTTCATGTAATTTCTAATTTGATCTTTTATATGCGAATAAGTACACTTTAATTGTCGATAGTTCTAGTGTTAATTACGCTATTAAAAATCATTAACGATGCATCCACGCCAAAATGAGCCAGTCGGGAGTACATATGTTAACCCTTTCGCGACGGCGCGCCTGTGCCACTCTTCGCTATTTTTCGCAACAGAGTGACTGACTATACTTCGCCACGTTTCGCGACGGCGCGACTGACCATACTTTGTCACGAAAGCGAACGACAACAAAGTAGCAGTGAACCATACTTCGCTAACAATGTTATTTATAGCTATATTTTGAATTCGCTATTGAAATAAAATAATAATATAATTATGGTTTTTTAATAGTATTTATTCCATATTATATTTTAATATCGCCGTATCTAGATGACGTCAGCCTCTGTGGACGAAAAAGTGGCTGCCGTATATATACGGCGTCAGCCTCTGTGGACCAAAAAGTGGCTGCCGTATATATACGGCGTCAGCCTCTGTGGACCAAAAAGTGGCTGCCGTATATATACGGCGTCAGCCGCTGTGATGCATCAAGTGACTGCCGTATATATACGGCAACCGTCGCGAAAGGGTTAAACCACTAGAGGTCGGTAAAGTGTTAATCTACGTAAGTCCGGAACTGAGCGTCGAACGAACTTGTTCGCGTATTTCTCTCTCGTGTCGGCAACCAGTTATAAATTTTCTCGTTTTAGAAAAGTGAGAGAAAAAGAAAAAGAAAAAAAGGAATTGCCTGCTGCGAAAGTGTTATACAGTAGCGAGAGAGTAGCGAGGGTATCGCGTCCGAACTGATATGTGACGATGGCTTTTTCACCCCGATACCAGATGGGCCCAGATCTTCACCGATGGCCGGATGCCATTGGAATGCGGCACCGGGCAGCGATTGATCCTGACGAACGTGACGTACGAGCAACAGGGTCAGTACATATGTCTCGCCTCGAACAAGATCAATGGGAACGTCAGGGAAGTTAAAAGCGACCCTGTGTCTCTGCAAGTGGTCGGCGCACCGAGGGTAAGACACGTCAGACGAATCGACGGACGAGCTTTCTCGAGCAAACCGTATTACGTATACAGGGTGACAGAAAAAAAAACGGTGTAAAGCTCTAGAACAGCGGTTCTCAACCTTGTCGAAATACGAAACGCTTTTGATTGGAAGAAAAATTTACAGAACGGTAAACTCTCTAAATTCAGTATTGGAGATTAAGGGTAAAAAGGAAGAAGTAGCAATAACTTTATAAGTTTAAGCTAGTTCATTTCTAAAAGAAGGTATATCTTTTTATACTAGAGCGAAAGACAAAACCCGAATGAATACAAAAGGCTAAAGGATACAGTTCGTTCAGGTCCTCTAATTCTTATATACACCGTGGTGTAAATAATACACCCGTTCCTAGAACCTCTTCAGCGCATAACTCGACCTCACATACATATTTCTTCTAAGAGATTGATTTTTGTTTATACCTTAGGACGTATTTTATTTCTAACAATCACAAATTGGTAAAAATAGAAACATGTATAATATATGTGTTATAGGTTACAATTACAGTGTTACATAGGAAGTAAAAAAAGAAAACAGTGATTAAAAGATGTTTTTTATAAAAAGTATGAAGAGTAAAACTCTATATAAATCTGTAGGCCTGTAACAAATTTCTTGTAGTATTTTATCATCCTGAGGAACACCTGCAGCAAGTAGTTACATGAAACATTACTGTTCCGCGGAAACCTGGTTGAGAACCACTGATCTAGATGCTTGCAATACAGTAGCACTTAATTTATTTGAACTGATACGGTTAAAGTATCCGATTCGCTAAATGTATTGCCGAATTCTGATTATTCGAACACGGAATCATATAACGTATCATTTATACGAACTTGTGTCTTTTTATCTAGAGAAAGTATTTTTTGGATGAGTCGTTATAGTTATAGTTGTAAATTGTTAATGTCTTAAATATATTACGGTAATTAAGTATTAGGTTAAAACAACATTCTAAAATGCTTATTTTTAATGTAGATATTTTCTTTGCCTTATTAAAAGTATTTTTTTATAGATAGGAAAAGGGAGGATTGTAAGTTATTAAGCTATTTTAAAACAGGGTTGGGGGCCAAAGAAAGGTTGTAAAACACTGATTTAGAGCAAACAGAATTATAAAACACTAGAAGCTATCAACGAAAAAGTCACAAGGCACATAGATCTCACTTTTTTTCATCACAGGTGTACGTCATGCACACTTATTCTCCACGTTCGTATTATTTGAATTTTAATGACCCAAATATACCTACAAATCATAATCGTCATTTCAAAAATATAGAATTTGCATAATCAATATTGGTCGTTGTACGTATACAAGAGAATTAATATTTGTTTGTGAAATTGATATATAAATTGTATTTGAAAGCAATTTTCATTTCGAGTTATATAAACTGAAAAAGAGTAGCGGGATTAATTTCAGTGTACGTTTTCCAGGAAAAAAAAAAATAAATAAAATGCAGTTCAGTTGAAACGTGTACGATTCGGAGAAAAACAGCTAAAAAAAAGATTCGCTGCCCGTATAACTAAATCGAACGGAACACGGTTGGTGGTCGGGGTTAAAATTTAATCGGTTCAGAAGCCACGCAGAAGCGATTTTCACGCGTGCCGATTGTGTATCATCGATCCTGTGCTTCTGTCGCCCGAGATCCAATGTAATCGAGCAACAAACGATCGCAGCCGTTGAATAATTAACGAAAATGATATTTGTTCGCGCACGGCTTGCTGCTGGTCAATCTGTTGTTTCGCACGCATGGCCACGCGCGCTTTTCATCCTGTCGTCATATTTAAATACGAAATGAGAAACCCATATTTATCGCGTGTTGCACGAGAGCGAGGAGGTTAAAAAAAATTATACGCGTGACGCGCGCATGCGCGGTACGACACGCCAGCTCGAATAAAACGTCATTTTCATGAAACACTTGTCGGTTGATTGCAGCGACACTGTTTTCATTCGCCGCTACAGTTTGCGATCCATGATCCGAGCACCACTTGTGGTCCCTGGATATTCTGCAGAATTGACGCGAAATATTTGGCTCTTTCACAGAAACGTTCATGGAAAACGTTCAGTTTTAAAAACGTAACGAGAAAAGGAATATAGAAAAACAGAGAGCTTATCGAGAAGTGCACACTTGTAACGGGAACTCGCGCTGTTGTTAATTAACACGGTTTGCACAAACTTTCGTTTTTGTCGAAGATAGCTTGGAAAGGCTTTTGAATTAAATTGTATCATTTTGCTTCGCTTGTGTTCGCTTGACAACTCTCGTAACCTCAACCCCTCGTTTTATAAATACTAGTGTGACTCGCGGATAACAACCAAAAGTATTAAAATGTTACAAACATATAGGACCTGAAATACCTAACTGCTGTACGCGTGACTTTGTTCGATCTTGAGCGTCAACAGTCGTTAAATTTGTCTACGGGTGAACTTACAATACCTACCTAAATTAGAAGATATACGATACCGTTTAGAAAGGGTTATGATTTTGAAATATCTTTAGAATTTACTAGTATACAAAATTTAATTACGCTGAGCAACTTACTAATTGCTACTTCTTCCAAAAAATACTGTTCTATATTATTGTTCAGTTGGCAGAGTTTACGTATCTCACCCTGTATAATAAACATATACCGTATTTGTATTTTTATCACGTTCGCTACCAGCATTGGTACACAGCAATTACAAACAATATTACACATATACCCGCACTTATCAATAAGGTTTTTTTTTTATTTTGATCAAATTCGACATTTTATTTCCACATCGCCTAATTTCTAGTCGCTTAAAAGTGTTATTAAATGAGAAATTTAATATACTTGAACCTAATTAATTGATATATAAATACCAAAATAAATATAGATATGTGCAAAAACTTTTTATAATGTCTACACGTATGCACGATTCACTCTAGAGCTGTAACCGTACTATCAAGGGGACAGCGTTAAAATTAATATATCACGCGAATTTATTATTTAATATTCTTGCTATGAACTAGTGTCACACGCGTGATATACGTACCCTGTAACCCGGCCAGTTCGTCTATTTCGTACATTTTACGTATGCAAATGTGAAAACATGCAGGCATAGTATAAACTACTAAAAACAGCATGGGCTGTGATGAAGCTTCGCTGCGCATATCGCGGTAGCGAACTTGTTAACTGTAATTGTATACACAGTTTCAATTTATAAGATTGAGGATTACCAAATATAAATTGCGTTGTACGTATAACATTCTGACGTTTTGCATTTCTAGTAACAGTATTAAAGCGGTGAATAGCTAACGAACACCATTGCTCAAAAGTTTACATGCACGTACCTGATTTCTGTGGAAATACAAACACAAAATGACAAAGTCTTAGTTAAAAATTAGCTCAACTTTCGGTTGTTATATTCAAAATTGCTTAGGTATATTTTTTTAGACACATACACACACTACTACTCAAAAGTTTACTTCACTTCTAATTATGTTCAAATATGGTTTCATCGATGAAGCAGTATAACTTTGTGTATAACATTGTTTCAGGAAAACTTGAGTTGTTTTGAAATTATAATTTTGAGAGCAACATATGGCGTACAATAAACAAAGTAAAGCATTATCATCACATATAAAAGTGTATTTATAAACAGGTGTGTCCAAACTTTTGAGTAATATTAGGTCTATGCAAAAGTTCCTTTGTAGAGAATAAATATTTATTACTATATTTATAATCGTTCAATATTTCCACTTGCATTTGATTTTAGATAACCACTTTGCGAAAATTCAACTGAGAAAATAATTAATACAGTGCTTTATAATGACTTTAATTTACATAAGCGATGGAAACTGTTGCATAGGCTTAATAAAATGGCAGTAAGACAAGATGCCAACGTTCGAAATCACCTTGAAAGACAAAAGCAGCTGAAGCAAGTGCGTGAAGAGAAGACAGTTGAAAAAATTGTTAAACGTGTGTCGTAGGTGGTGAAACCGACCATCACGGAGAAGTTTGTCGTGACAACGACCGAAGGTAGCCCGGCGAAACTGGAAATCAGACTGTGTTCCGACCCGAAGCCCCACCTCGTGGCTTGGGAATGGGGCAGCACCAGACTCCACGCCGGTTAGACTGCTTCCTACCTCTACCGCCAAAAGTATTCGAGTCTTTGGTTTGCCCTTTCAGTCTTTTTTTTGCGTACGTCTCTTCCACGCTAATTGGCACTCCTTATTACTGAAAAGTGGTATACTCGCGATTAATTAATTCGAGCATCCCTTTGGCCTGCAAGCACCCCTTTAATTACCAACCTTTTTCTCGCGTCCTCCTCGAGCCGGGGCTCAAACTTCCACGACGTGCCCTTCGATCCTTCCATAGATTCAGTGATCTCCAAGGATCGACGGACGCGGCAGATCGATCGCCTCTCGACGAACCAGACAGCTTAGCTTTGCTCCTTTTGTAACGCTTAGTTCACACCCCACGTCGGACATTGTTTAGACGAGGCAGCTTCCTTTGCTTCTTCACTTCTATTCAGTCTTTCTTTCGTTCTTGGCTCCCTTTTTGTACGATCAATAATTGATTGCGATAATTAAATGTTCACGATGCAAGATTTTAGTGCAGGAATCGGTCATCTTCAAAACTCACGATTTTTCCAATCGCGAGTAACATTTCTTCGAAAATTGGAAATTCAATCTCCTCTTTTTAAGAGCAGTTATGCATACGCGATGAAAACGAATAATGCAATGCACACAACGCATGTTTTCTATTAATCAATAAGTAGAGATCACTATTAGCCATGAAAATTAACGCGTAAACGATATTTACAAATTAAAAAATTATGCTTCAATGCTCTATGATATTATGTGACTTGGAAGTTAATATCTAATTATTTATATTTTTTTAACGATGTTTTGTTTATTTCTTATTTCATCGCTGCAGTTCACTATTATATGTACCACTGCGCTGTTACTGATATGCTTTCATAATAATTATCGTACTAATACATACCTTACAACCTACAACGAGAAATTATAATTAAATTTTTTTTTCTCCCAGAAGAGTGAAATTTAGATTATAGAGGTTTACAACTTGAAATTGCATCCGCCATTATGCATACTTTATACATTTAATATCTTACATTTGTATTGTATTTGAAGCTTTTATTATTGAAAATATACTATAGCCAAATATCTTTAGCCAAAAATTAAGATGACCAATTTTTACACTAAAATCCTTAGCTGTTTAGTCGTAGACGAACATCGCCGGCTCTAACGACCGAACGAACGTTTGCAGGTGAGGTTCTAGAGTCACGGTATCGGGCGCTGGATCTAGAACCATTAGCGGTGGAAGATTGCTATACCGCTGTTTTAGAACTGACTAGCACGGTCAAGGAGGACCAGAGATTGTACCACGTAACCGTGGAGAACGAACGTGGAAGCGATCGCCGTGCTCTGATGCTGAGAGTCGACGAACCGGGCCAGGTAATTATAACCATGTTTCTAGTAAAACGAGAAATCGTGTACCATACGTGTCTCGAGCTAACCAACGTACCAGCCTACCTGTCTCACTCCCTCCACTCTGATTCCCTCTCGGTTGCACTCAGCGAGCCGGTGGCCCAATTAAATAATTGAACGGGGGCCCGTCTGGTATTTAATTAAAACGGCCAAAGGCATAAATATTCGGGCGCGCGTTGGCGCATGCTCGAGACAACGTTCTCTCGCGTCCCAGCAGAAAGCTTTTTTTTCCCGTCGTGCACCGCGTATTTGTTGCAGATTCCACTCGTTATCGGCGCTGTCGCTGGGTTTACGGTGCTCTCGGTGCTGGTAATGGGATTCGTTTGTTTCCTACGCTCGGATAGATGCTGCGTGGCCAGAAATACGGTGCCTGCGCTGCAGCAAGTGCATTGGTAAGCACGCGATATTGCGTCCCCCGGTGATTTGCGCGAATAAACGTCGAAGCAATTTACATGAAAAACCGGGGGAAACTCTTTTCAAGAGGACGGATACTCCCGCCGTCGAGTACGGGCCACGTACGAGCTAATGAATTATTCGAAGCACTCTTCCCCTCCACCGCCTTAATTACCGGTATCGCGACTCGATGCTAATTTATGTTTCTTTATATACGATTCTCTATACGAAATGCTTATCAAACACTCCTCGTTTCGTATCGATTCGAACGTCGCATGGATGACGAGGAAACTGTGTTAGCGATCAAACGATGAGATTGGTCGATATTTTTAAAAGGTAAATTTACAGTGACACAGAAAAATAGGGTAATAAATCATCTGTTTTCATGCAAGATAGCATATTACAATAAATATCCTGAAAAGTGACGACACCGAAACGCCCTTGACTAGTCAAATATTTTAATTTCTAACGTAGCGACATTGACGCCCCGATTTCACAATATTACAACCAGAAAGTAAACATGTGTTTTAGCACGAAGGCTTCGAACACCATGATAGAGGATCCCCGTTTAGCAGTGGACACAATGGAACGCGGTAGCCAGCAGTACGCGTCCGAAAAACGACCGAATCACGTCCTGAAACCCGTCCCAGCGCAACAGTATCAGCAAGAGTGTTACCAACACGATCCACCACACCAACCGTCGCATTACCAGAGGCATCATCATCACCACGGGCAACACCACGGGCCACAGTACACGCTTCAGGTCAGATAAGTTGATAGACAGAGAGACAAGAGACAAAAAACTATTCTCACAAAGTAGAGTGACGATGTCGCTGAGCGACGTCCCGCAGAATGTTGTTTTATTTCCCTTCCCCTCGATCCTGGTTCTCTCCCCACGTTTAGTTGCGCGAATGCACGGACGGTATATATATATATATATACACACGCAGCACCAGTCTCCCCCAACACTGTTTTTTCTTGCTCGTTTCGAGTGAATCGTTGGTAATACAGATACACTGCAACACGATCCTTCTCTAGCCACGGTGCATTTTAATTTTCCGTCCCTCCAGCGGTATACCTAGTCAGACTTACCTTTTAATCCTTCTACGCGCGATTTTCTCGGAAAATTTCGAAATTTTTAAAAAATTGCCGCTGCTACCGCTGCTAGTTGGGGAAAAAATTAAAAGAAAGAGAGAAAAAAGGATTCCCTTTGGATTCCTATCCGATGAGTATAGCTTTCGGTCCATTGCACTCGTGCAAAGGTACGCGTTAAAGGTGACATTTTTTTCCCGTGGTAGAAGCCCGAGAAACTGCATTCGAGAGCAGGCTAACTGGTGCTCGCAAAAAGAAGAGATCACCGCGTAGGAGGATTTAATTCGCAGCTGCGCTCCTGATTTGCTTCGGTTCTCTGCATTACCATACGATCCCGGTCGATACAGGTTACCACCAGATATAAATTCTTTTTCCTATCGAGAGTTTATCGAAAACTTCAAGAGAGATCGCAAATCTTTCAGAGGGTTTTACCGTTAGTCGTGACGGAAGAATTTTTCATGTTCGAGAAAGTTTAGTATCCGTTACACTTTTCAAATATTTACACATCAGTTGAAGGCTGATAAGAATTAGTGTCCGGTCTGGCATGCAAGAGAATCCCTGATATTCTCCATTTTTTTTCTCTCCCAACTCTCGTATTTACACTTATCGCATGAAGTGATCTCGTGAACGAAAGCATCCCGGTTAGAATATATCGAATACGCGTTTCAGAGAGCATTACGAGTACGCGTCCTCGACTTGAATATTGGATAATCGCAATGAATAAGAGTAGTCCTTGTTAGACCGCGATGATTTCGTTCTGCCCGTTTTCATAGCGATCGCTCGCGTCGCTATTTTCCCTGTTAACTTCCGTTCAACCGGAGGATTCTTCCGTTCGAACTCTATCGGCGTCCGTTTACGCCCGGTAAGAATGAAGGGTAAACGATCTCAAAGGGTTCATGCACATAACACGCTGTGCACGAGACACAGTGTAATGCTTTGAAAGAACGGCATACTTATTACACAATTTTGACCTACATATTATCGTATACACTGTCGCTCAAAGGTTTAGGTACGTGTTCGTGGAAAGGTCCGCTTCATTTTGCATTCTCCTTGTATCAGCACCTTATTTTTCTCAAGTTACATTTGCGTACAAGAAGAGCATCAAAGCGGTTTAAAATATAAAAATTAAGCATGGTTCAAATACTAATTTTCAGTCTTTCGCAATTTAATCTGTTAATTGAAAAGACAAATTCAATTATCAATATTTCATAAATAATAATTTGTTTTCTCAGAGATTCTTCCAAAAATTAAAAATTCTAATTAGAATAAATCCTATTTCATTCATTTTTAATTATATGCATGAAGGGCAGCCTTGGTTAGTCGACTAACAGGTTAAATATATGTTAAATAAAAATCAAGTAGAAGTATCCAAACTACTGAGCAATAGTGCAACATGTATATACACACATGCGTACACATTGAAAATATGCTTCATTTTGGGGTCCGTAATCGCAATACTGGTACAACGCCACAAATGACAATATGCAGTTGCACAAGTATTGACCAACAACCGCTGACCCTTCCCTAATCGAGATAGTGATTTGAGTGATTTATGGTCGGTAGGGTGCATTACGCATGCATTTGGTTGCATCTAGTCATCTAACCTGGTATCCCTTTCCCAATTACCGCAACGACCTTGTATGTAATTTCATTTAGGTACGTAAGTAGCGGATACAGCCACTTCTGCTACAACACGATTACCATCTTCTCAGACCGATTCAATTATTTACTCTTCTCTCTCTCTCGCGCGCGCGCGCACGTATTAATTAACTACAAACGGTGAAATGAATCGATTTGCAAACGTTTCCCGCATAAATTGCCTCACGTAACACAGTCCAGCTGTATCTCGGAAATATCTTTTGATAGAAAAACAGTGCTACACTTTGTCTGCAAAAAGGGTCGTTTCAGAGATACAATCTGACCCGGTTCCATAAGGTATCCCAAGTAAAGGACACGTAGCTGCAGGTAAATCAAGCATCCTCCTAGATGACTCTATTACTCAGGAAACATTGATCGCCTGTTATAACAGAAGCGACTGTACCGTGAAAAAGCAGGTCACGCTAGAAATTTCGTTTGATCCATTTGGCTTGCATCCTTGCCACCACTTCCGTTTCATTTTCACAGGACCGTTCCCACTATAGCCACGCGTGTCCCATAGCGTGCATCGTTTCAAAAACTAAAGACTGACTCCTACAAAAAACAAAAATACATATATTATATACATATATATATATCCATTCTGTAAGTATACCATCGGCTGAATCGCTGGCTGATCATGTATATCGAGATATCGAAGAGGCTTCGAAAGTTTATATACATATATTATTACATCTATATTACGGTTGTGAGGATAGTTATTAATAATAAATCTCGTTGCAAACAGAATCTGCTGTTGCTATAATAATCGAACAGCGTGTACCCACCATTATAATTAGCGACCACGAATAATCGTATGTTCGATTACCGATCCAATCGTTCGAAGCGTATCGGCGATTACCGAGAATCACCGTTCAGAGATGATACGGACGCGGTTACCATAACGCTAATTATTAATCGAACTTAACGATCGTTTAAGATGGCTTCACCGCTCGATAAACGTTAAGTTTCATCTTGTACATGTACACACATGTTCCTGCTGTTCTTTGAGAATCGATAGACCAGACAGCATACAGATACGTCCATTCACTTGAGCCGATCCTTGAAAATATATAAACTTGTTAATCGCTGAATCGTAAACAAATTAATCGTTTAAAGAATTTCTTCTTGGATTACGATCGACAATGACTGTTCCCTAGCATGTTACGACATCGTAAATTACGCGTGCATGCTAAAAAATTTGCGTATGCATACCTTCTATGTCCACAAACATAATTTCCCCCCTCCCCCTCCCTCCCTCCATTGTTTTCTTTCTTCTTCCCTTTCGTTACATTCGCGCCTCGTACTATCGCGACACATGGTTGTCAACGTTAACGCAGGATCATTGTAACGATTAATTAACCTCGCTATTCGCATCTCGAGACTCTCATCGACGTCGGTGAATTTCAGCCATGCCTGTAACCGAGCAATCAACTTGAGACGACGCTGTACGACGCTCTGTAGAGAGGTAACTTGAACGAGCTTCGAGTACTCTCTTTTCGTGTATCATGTTGTCATTAAAAAGTGATCATACAGATGCGTGTGCTTGTGTCCGTTTGTTATCAGACCCCGTAACATTCCTTTCAAGTCAGCGGAAACCTTCGCGAGCATGCTACACCAGCCTAGAATTACTGATGTACAGTGCTGCACAAAAGTTCTATACCACTTGTGCTGTTAATCTTGAGGTAATTCTTAAATTAAATGCATCTGAGAAATTAACGAGAAAAGATTAAAATAATGGTCGTTCTAAAAGCGTTTGCACATAAATAAGAAAAATAGCATTTTTGGTAAGTACTCCAACACTTTTTCGCAGTACTGTAAATCTGTTACGTTTGAAACCGTGTACAGTATGTAACACGTTCGTATAAAATCGAGCACTGTTTGCTTCAACTTCCTAGTATGCCGTTTGGTAAAAAAATTTTAGACAAATCCAGGACCGTTTTATGAAGCGAAATAAAAAAATGATATTTAAAAAAAGAAGAAATAAATATGAAAATTTATACACAACGTTAATTTCCACGCTTTATACAGTCTCGATTACCGAATCAGTTTAAATATTTATTCAACCCATTTACTGAAACGTTGTTTGCATTGACGTCGATAATATTAACGTGCCGCGCAAATATTTATTCTGCATTTTCGGATATTCGAAACTCATTAGATACGATGAAAATCACGATGCAACAAGGCGGATGGGACATGGAAAAATTCTGCTGAAATTATGCAATTTTCAATATTTCCATGTGTTAAAGTTTGCTGGGGAACAATTTCCTGTTTCTGATTGCACCACGCGATTATCACAGTATCCTGCTCATCAGCAACCTGTTTACGTAATAAAACGCATAATTTCGGCGGCATTGTCCCGTCAATATCGATGCACCGTAATAAATGGCATCAATAGGTAGCGATAAACATGGCGGACAATAAGCCGGCTATAATACAACAGGTATATAAAACGGCCCTGTTTCTTTCTCACGTATGAAAACGTTTGCACAAACTGCACCTATATTCCAATATAGTTTACCATTCCTGATTGCCACCGTAATGACCCGTAGTATATATCCGTAGAGTTTTGTTAACCTCCGATGCTTCCGGTTACACGCGATCCAGATTCGTGCCCTCTTAAGATCCTTAAGATGAAAATTGTGCAGGGGGAGCAGCTGTTTCTCAAACCAGATCGTTTAGCGACACTGAAGCCCCCCCACTGCAAGATTGAGAAGCCGCCGCAGTATACGACGTTCAAGCCGAGCTCGAACAACTGAAGATTTTATGATTTATATTTTCTATTGATGGTACATACACACATTGATCGCACAAACATACGCGCGTCCTGCGGGGAACCGAAAATGAACACGACACAAGAAACATAGAAGAGAACAAAAGGAGATACAACCAAAGAAACAATAGGACGAGACTGAAAAGTGGCATGCAATCAAAACAGAAGAGATCGACGCCATAATTCGCTCTCTCTTCTTCGTTTGTATGATTTACCAGGAACCATACTCGACACAAAGCGTGACTTTCCGCATCGTCGATGGATGGGTCCAGTCAACGAATCTTCGCTCTGAATACTTTCCTTTTTCCAGTTTTTCCTTCACGCGACAAATTTACCTTCTCTATACAGACTCGACGAAGATATCACTCGAACGGGTAACTACATTGAAAATACGCATCATTTCGATCGGCATTGTCAGCGTTAACGATCCACAACTACAAAAGAGCAATGGTATCTTGTCGCTTTTAATGTTAATCGATAGTTTCATAGCGAAAAATCATTTTCTTGCAAATAATACTGCCAATATGTTCCAATAAAGACGATCTGCACGATATCGGAACCAATCAAAATGAAAACTATATTATTGAAGCGTATTTATAATGCTTACGACAAAGTTGTTAATAAAGCGGTGATTTTCAGCATTTACTGGTTTTTTTAATACTGTGCAAATGATAAATATGACTTGCAATGACATCCACACCTTGTCTAACTTTTGAGATTCGCTTAGCGATACGATTTGTCTAAAAAAGTTTCTTCCTTTTTTCCATATGACTGTTGAAATAGTATTAAAAGACTTTCAATAAAGGAATTGTGCAAAGATAATTTGTCTTCGTTAATTGTAAACACTGACTAACGATACCTGATTGTATGTACAAGTTTAAGGCGCGAACTAACTTTATTTCTTTACTTTGCTTAAACCATAATATATTACATTATTGTCATTTCTGTAGAAACCATAGATTATTAATAAGACACAATATATTAAACATACGTGTAAGTGCTATTGTCATTGCCGAACTGTAACTAAAATTTACCCATTAGAAAAACTGTTTCAAAAAAATACCCTTTGTTTAATAATTTACGCAACTAAATATATTTTTGACGAAGCAAATTCATGTTTCGTTTATCTTACTTCTGCACACGAAGAATCAAAAATATTTTAAGTAACGTCAATCATTTCAAATGATCGTACATAGATTACTAAAAATATAAACCGGAGTGGTAATTCCTTAAGAAATTTTGAGACCTTGTTTAAATATTTGCTCACAAGAGGGCAGTTAATGACATATGAAGTATCAGTTTTCTTGTCTATCGTTCCTTGATCAGTGACTCGTAATAAAAACCTCGTGTTAGGTACAAGAAAATAGGTGCGTGAAAAATAGGTTAACGTGTTTGTTTTAATCACTGATAAGGGTTCAGCGTAACAATTTTTAAATTTCTATTCAAAATTCAACACGCTAATGTAAATTAACTTTATTACAATTATGGCGGTACGTGTACAGTTTGAAAATAACAATGAAATCGGAGTTTTCTCCAAACTAACAAATTCTTATTGCTTAGTAGCAATCGGCGGTTCCGAGAATTTTTACAGGTAACGATAAATATAAATAAGCATGCATATATTTTTAATCCTATTTACGATAACCACCACGTATAATGGTGCAATACTTTTTATAATTTGTCAGTTTCATAACCTGTTGTTGAAACATGTTGATATAAAAGGTAACATAAATATACATCTGGTAAAGTAAACATCGTTAATAATTACAGTGTGTTTGAAGCGGAATTAGCTGAAACCGTTCCTGTAATTCATGCATCAGTTGCAGGATGTCGTATAATTGGTCGATTATGTGTCGGTAAGCACAGTATAAATCTTAACCTTTAAAATTTTTAATTTATTGCGGTTTATTAAAAGAAAAAAAATGAAACGTAGAAATAAATTTGAATAGGAAACAAAAATGGGTTATTGGTCCCGAATACGACTACAGATACAGAATTGCAACATATACGAAATTCACTACCAGATAAGGTTAAAGTACAGAGAATAGAAGAAAGACTATCTGCTTTGGGTAATGTCATAGCATGTAATGATTATGTGGCTTTAGTACATCCTGATCTTGATAGGGTAAGTATTATTCTGTGAAGTAAATTTGTTTCTTCCTTATTATAATATAAAATTAACATTTTATAGGAAACGGAAGAAATTTTAGCTGATACGTTAAATGTAGAAGTATTCAGACAAACTGTGGCAAGTAATGTCTTAGTAGGTTCATATTCTGTATTATCAAATCAGGGTGGTTTAGTGCATCCAAAAACATCTATACAAGATCAAGATGAATTGTCATCTTTATTACAAGTGCCACTTGCAGTAAGATAATTTTGTATTTATATATATATATATGTGTGTGTGTATATATATGTGTGTGTGTGTGTGTGTGTGTGTGTAAGTGTAAAAAATAAGATGCATAAGAAACGACGAATTTTAATTTTTGTTGTCAAATTGAAATACATAGGCTGGTACAGTAAACAGAGGGAGTGATGTTATAGCTGCAGGGATGGTTGTAAACGATTGGGTTTCTTTTTGTGGTATGGACACAACTTCTACAGAACTCTCAGTCATTGAAAGTGTTTTTAAACTCAATGAAGCAGCACCAGCTGCTATCACATCAACTATGCGTGCATCACTCATAGAAAGGTAATGTATTTTTGAAATTGAAATATAATAGTATCACAACATTAACTATTTTTTGTTTATTTCAGTATGTCTTAAATAAAGGTGAACTCTCTGAGAGAGCACAAAATAATGGCTAACAATAGATTGTACTGTGTACATGTACATAAATTTAATATTTATGTCAATGCAATTGCACAAGACAATGCTGTACTTTGAACTGCAGCACGCACTATTTCTGTATAATTCCAATATAAAATAATTTACAACTACAACAAAATTCTGCACTAAAATTTATATGCAACACATGTTTAAGTTTTATTTGTATCGCTAAAGCATTTTTACTGTATGATATAATTTTAAAATACTGAGAAACATACCTCAGGAACCATCAGTCTCAATAATAAAGCTCTAAATTACGTATAAGAAATTGATATTGTGCTTACCTTTTATGTTTAATAAAATAAATCCAATGTAGTGTGTGAAATAATCTTTTCCCATAAAATTTCTTCAATTTTGCTAAAACATTAACATATGAATTTATAAATATAACTGTATATAAAACGGAAATATTCTATTGAAATATATTTTAATCGATAATATTCTCTTTGAATACAAACATCTTTCGTGTTAAAAATGTAAATCATTTCGATTCTGACCCCAACTGTCTTACATAGTAAATGAGCTATTGTAAATAACATTGTGCGGACCAGCCTGCTAATTAAATTTATTACAAATAAAATGGGGCAGCCTGGATTTTATTAATTTTGATTAACAAGACTAGAGTACTGGTAATTGTTCAGCATGTAACAACTCGGAAGCAGCTGTAGAATTTGCACACATAACTAATGTAATCCCTGCTTGATAGGATGCAGGAATACGAATATGAGTTGCACCAGTAGTTATATTATTAAGTTGGCGTCTCTGGGTCATTGCTTCGCGCACCATATTTACAACTTGACCTGATATTAAATGAAATAAAATAAGAATTAGTTATTTACATGATATCCATTCCATTAAAATGTAAATATTAAATATACCAAGAACATTGAGCTTTCGCCACATTTGATCCATAGCAGCGAGTGGTGTTAAATCCGTATTGGGATTCCAGTGAGCTAAAACATCTGCTCTTCGTACTAGTAAAATACTAGGACTTACAAGTTGATGCCAAACATACTAAAATCGATTACAATTTGCGTATTACATAAATAGTTAATTAATTTTACTCGTAACCAACCTGTTCGGGTAAACATTCTAGTGGATTGGTTAAATAAATTCCTGCTTGTCCCACACCAAAAATCATTTGATGATGCCATGCATCCGGAATATCGCATCCTTCACCACAATGTTGCAAGTTTAGAGTTGCTATGGGTACAGCCCCTAAAATACACTAGAATATTTATTTTGTTGACTTATACGTTTTAATTTTTACATACCTTTTGATATCCAATAGTGTAACCAATGAGTCAAAAGAACTTTCCTTTCCGGATAAAATGCAAAAAATTTTGTTACAACTGATCCATTAGTTCCTAAAGCTATGCCACGAGCCAAATCGCTGTGTGTTGATCCAGCCATAGATCGACTGTATAAATATCGTGGTAACGGTGCACCGGGTTCTCTTTGTCTAGTATTCACAGCTTTTACTAATGTTTCCAACGAAAACGATACATTTAAAGCCAACTAAAAAAAAAAACATTGTTTTCCATCAAACAGTGAAATGAGACAAAAAAGTTACAAACAATGATTTATACCAAAGCATTTATTGCAGCAGTAGCACCACACGCAGAGGTTCCTATTTGAGTTACTTGTTTTACCGTAGCTTCTTGTTCACTCCATAGCATTACTTTTTCAACTGCTAAAAGACTATCTAACTGTTCATTAGATAATTCGTTTTCCTGTATACATATAAATGCTTACATAAATGATCGTTGCTACACATAATATATAAAACATGTCAAATTATAATAAGCTATATTAACTAGATTCGAGTCACCACTCTGATTAAATGCAGCTTGCTTATTAAGCATCAATTTCTTTGCCATCATCCGGTGGTAAAGAGTTGAAGTGAGGTTCACCCTTCTAGAATGTATGGTTGAGTTTTCTGGAACAGGAACTGACGAAGATTCAACCCATAATTCTGCATCCGTATCTCTATTGTCGCCTGGTGAAATTAGATCTCCGCTCGTATTGTGATATCCGTATGATTCTCGTAAAGGACATCTTGTGCTACGATGAATTCTGCTACTTTCCCATTTTCCTATAAAATTGAACATAGTACTTAAAAAAGAAAAGAAAAACAATGTCCCTTCGAAATATGCTAAAGTAACAAAACTAATTTACCAATTGAATTACTAGTACTTGGTATCCATGGTGAAGAATAATTTGGTTTTATACTTAGTTCTGGTACAAGTTGACTACTGCTAGAACATTGCTGAGGCTCTGCACTATTAACATTTTGTACACTCTTTGGATTTTGAGATGTAGTTGCAATTCCTTGTTTTGCTACAACTTTACCACTACTTAAGTCATTTAATACTGGATCTGAATCTACATTATCTAATGCTATATTCTGTATATCTTCATTTATAGAGGCCAAGTCACTATCACCTGTATCCTGTATTAAAAAAATTGAAGTAACAAATAAATTGTAATATTATTATAATGATCTAATACCTGTTCACAAGAAGGTCCTGGATCAAAGTCCATTTCCAGAAAATCCATCTCAGGACTTGATCTACCACTATGACACTGTTCTTCCTCTTCACGTTCCTCCATTTGTCCCTGATTTACTTCTTCGTTCTGAGTTAAATGTACTACATCATCATTTCCTTTATATGTATAAATACAATAATCTTCACCATCTGACATGTCTCCTTCATTTCCAGAACTTGAATCCCTCCTTTCAATTTGTTTTCTTTGTGTACTCTGGTTCATAAATATTTAAAAATTTCTTTATTACTTAGATTCTTAATATATTATAGTTCAATTACGAAACTCACTTTTTGTAATCCACTTGGTCCTGCTACTTCCCTACTCCCATTAATGTTAGGTCTTAAGAAACAACATGTTCCTTGACTTGTTGAACCTATACTACCCCCTATATTATTTAATATGCTGTTAGATCCATAAGACTTTGATGCCCAGGCACTATCCATTTCAGGACTAGAATCTGAGCTACATGACACCTTTGATGGACATTTTTCAATTCCAGAAACATAATCTACATTATTTTTCATATCAATATCATCATTTGGTTTGTTTGCTGCTAAATTTGACTGTATTGTAGATGAAATTGAGGCTGAATTATTTAAATGTAAAATAGGAGTTGATGTAGTGCCAGTATTATAAGAACCTGATATACAAGTATAATTCATATGTGTGTTACTTTGACTGGAAGATAAATTTAACTGCATTGGAGGTTTAGGCAAATTTAAAGTGGTCATACTCATTACAGTCTTATGCTTCAATTGACTTGTAGCAGCAGTATTTATAGCTTGAGGTTTAATATTATTGGTATTTAAAAACATGGAAGATACACTTGCATTCATCATATCTTCATTTGTATCTTGGTCCATAGGATTAGTAAAATTGCATGTACTGGCTGGCAAAGATCTTGTACCATTAGCAAATGCAATTGAAGAAGATAAATGATTCTTGGCACTATTATCTCCCATTTTATTATTTAATTTCACTTGATCTCCATTTAGTTTACTTTCAAGTTGTATAACCTTAGATGATTTAGTTAACTGTTCAACTGGTAGATTACCATTATTTTTAAAACTTCCTTCTAGTCTTGTTTCACTTTTATTCTGACTATTACTTGTACCTTCTTCAGAATTCATAGTTTTTAAGATGGTAGTAACAAGTTGTCTATTAAAAAATGAATCAAAATGAATTTTTATGTTCTTATTTCACATTATAAATGTAATAGATTAATAAACAACTAATATTACGATAATACGATAAGATTATGTTAAATAGGAATATTATGGCCACCTCATAAGACTACATCAAAAAATGTGTTAATAAATAGTATTTACCTTCGAATTATTTTTCGACAGTTTCACAATTGCACACAGTTTAATATT
The DNA here is from genome assembly GCA_033822845.1 of Tetrapedia diversipes. Classification (NCBI taxonomy): domain Eukaryota; kingdom Metazoa; phylum Arthropoda; class Insecta; order Hymenoptera; family Apidae; genus Tetrapedia; species Tetrapedia diversipes. The sequence goes on along the minus strand of JAOPTO010002461.1, from coordinate 1,139,718 downwards.
AGTTTATTTTCAAGTAAGTTTAGATTACAAAGTACTAAATATGTCAGTCTTTGATTATCAAAATTACTATCGAATAAAAAACTTGTTTGCTTATGGGAATGCTATTATGTCAGGCGAAAAGAATGAAAGGCCTTACTAACATTTTCCCTGGTATTAGTTCCGGAAGTCAGCTGATTATTAGAAATGAGTGTACTTACACAGAAGTTCGTTATTTTTGGAGTTCCTTTTATTGAAAAAACTATTTAATCACTCATAGTAATATTTATTAATTTCCATCGCTTTTATTAACACAAACACAAGCGACTTTGAGAGAAATGCTCTTATCTTTTTTCGCATTAACGAGATAACCAAAGTCTCAATATTTACAAAATATTATCGTACGCGGTGTATATTACGATGCGTCTATGATTTGCCTGAAAAGAAATATCATCTAGAAATTTTTTAAATTGTAAATCATTGTAATACATTGTATAAGTGATCTGAACTTACAGTTCAAGGAAAATATCAACCAATCGTAAAGAGTAGTATACTTACTTATGCACTTAATAGTAAATAAAATCTTTCTAATAGTAGAAGACAGTTAATATAATTTATATATAGCTACCAAAACTTCATGACAACAATGTTTAAATTGAGTTTGTGTTTCAAGAAAAAATTGGTCGCAATATGTTTTATTCTTCATATTTGAGAATGTACTTGTGATGCATTATCTAGAAATTTAGATAATGTCAAAGGAATGAATGTAAAAAATCCAAAATCATTATTCCCTAGAATCACGTTGGTTTGTTTTGATTTAGAACAGATTTAATCGTTTTTTGTGTGTAATAGTTTATTAACTTAAAAGTTGTAAAGTTACGTTTTAATTTAAGAAAAGTAAAATTGTTTTGCATATAACAAGTTTTTATTTAAAGGGACAAGTCGGAAGTAATCGTCACTATGTTTTTCTGTATATAAAATAAGCGAAAGGCTATTGAATTTTTGTGTGTAAAGTATAAATTTAATTAATTCTGTAATATTCATAATGAATGTTGTACGAATTAATTCGAGAAATGTGATTTTTATTCTCTTGGCGATTTTTTCAACTACTGTGAAAGAAGCTCATATGGGTTATGGTAAATCATAGTTACTTTGGTATTTGTATAAATTATATTTTAATAGTAAATTAAAGTTGTTTATATATTATTTTAATCATAGAGAGTGCAATTAAATATGCACAAAAAGAGGCTAATCTTAACTCGACACCAGCATATAGTAGCACAAAGGTAATGTACAAACATCATAGCTTTAATAACAAGAAACAAGGAGTTTATATAATTATATTTACAGGAAGAGATTGCAAGACTGTGTCCAAGTGGTATTGTTTGTTCAGAATTAAGTGGAGATTGTTTAAAATGTAATTTAAATCCTAATTGTGTATATGGAGCTGTATATGTGGCAAATTGTTCTGTTTTAGAACATATTGATTGTGTTGTAAGTGACATATTAATATGAGTTGTTATCTTATTTGTTATATATTTGATACTGATTTGGATTTTTATTGGCATTGAATTTTAAGGGTGAGCAATTTTTTCAAAAGAAGTATGTATGTCGTTATTGTTATCAAACTGAACATTGGGAGCATGAATGCCACCAAAAAAATTCTTGTAGTTCTGTAGCTTCACCAAGGCAATATTATAGAACAAATTGTACAGTAAATAGTGACATAGTATGTTTAGGAAGACGTAGATTTATGAAAAACTTATTATGTAATTGGACTGTAGGATACCGTTGGTCTACTGCTTTAATTTTAAGCATTACTTTAGGAGGGTTTGGAGCTGACAGGTACGTTAAAGTTAACATGGTAATAAATATTAAATAATAGTACTATATGCATATCATTTTACAGATTTTATTTGGGTCATTGGCAAGAAGGCATTGGTAAATTATTCAGTTTTGGAGGACTTGGAGTGTGGACACTGATTGATGTAATGCTTATTTCTATGAGATATCTAGGTCCAGCAGATGGTTCATTATATATTTAAATAGGTTTTATAATAAATATATTGTTTATCGATAAAGTAAAATTTATAGTTAAAACAAATTTCATTAGTAACATTAGTTTTAAAAAAATAAGCATTTTATTTATTATTGAAAGAACTGAATTGTAATGTGATATGTATATAAAACATTAGATGTTTTTCATTAGTATGAAATGTTCATTAATCTTAAGTTGTGCAATTTATACAGTTCATATCTATTAAGATAAATTCAGAGTAATTAATGTACTTTTATCTAATTTATACAATAAAATGTTTCTTTGACCATATTACTAATTTTTAAACATTATTTTCCTAACGTAGTTGTACATAATGTGTAAATTTTTTATGTAATTTTATTCAGTCCAGTAATCAAAAAAGTGGGAGTAACCACCTTTCTACATAGTACCCCTTCTAGCGGAAACCTACAGGGAAATCGTATAAAATTATTATAGTCAATAGTCACTAGCTAGTAGCTAGTTCCGTGGTTTGTAAAGTTTGTGATACTGGGCTGGTTGTATACGGTTCGTTACTGTTCGTGACTGAAAAGAGGGTGATTACTTTCACAATGTGCGTACATAATAAAAAAAAACTATTTAAATGAATGAAACGAACGCTTAATTTTCCGTCTATTAAACATTTTTTTATTTTATGAATTTACTATAGTAATGTATTTATTGAATACTCTGAGTTAACATAACCTCAATATAAAATGTCTAAACACAGGAAGGACAAAAGTCTATCAAAGCTTGAAAGCATGGCAGATGTACGCGATATATTAGATATCGAGGTACCTACCACCAGCGAGCTCACCAAGGAATCAATTATGGGCATTGACAAGAAGAACCGGAAAAAATATGAATATAAGGTACCGAAGAGGCCCGAGGGCATGCATCGCGAAGTCTTTGCATTGTTGTGCAAGGATAATAACGATGTACCACCGTTGTTTCCGACGGATACAGCAAAAGGCTACAAACAAGTTAGAGCTAAACTTGGTATGAAGAAGGTTAGACCATGGAAATGGACACCATTTACTAATCCTGCTAGAACAGACGGTGCTGTTTTCCATCACTGGAGACGAGTTGCTGATGCTGGAAAAGAATATCCTTTTGCTAAGTTTAATAAAAAGGTCCCTATTCCAACATATACCAATGCAGAATATGTTCAGCATTTGGTTACAAATGGTTGGACAAGAGCAGAAACCGATCACTTATTTGATTTGTGTAGGAGGTTTGATCTAAGGTTTATCATAATCAAAGATAGATGGGATTGCACAAAATTTCCTGCCAGATCTGTAGAGGACTTAAAAGAAAGGCAAGTGAATATTATATACATATCTTTCAATTACTATTTGTGCATCTATATTTTTTAGGTATTATCAAGTGTGTGCATCTTTAACAAGAGCAAAGTCTCATACTGACAAGATTTATATATTTGATGCAGAACATGAAAAACGTAGAAAGGAACAGTTAAAAAAATTATTTGAAAGAACACCAGAACAAGTAGAAGAGGAGCAAATGTTATTAACTGAATTAAGAAAAATTGAACAAAGAAAGAAAGAGAGGGATAGAAAAACTCAAGACCTACAAAAATTAATAACTGCTGCTGATCATCAAGCTGATCCAAGGAAGAATGAAAGGAAGCCCACAAAGAAGAGTGGTGCTGCTGCTAGAAATAGACCAAACAAGGCTGATACATCTCATGTAAATATTTCATCAACAATGATATCTGCATTTTATATCTGTTTTATAGCTATTGAATTTAAGTTATGAAAATATATTAATATAAATGGAAATTTGTAGACTGTGGAATCTGCTGGAATTAAGTTTCCCGATTTTAAAAATAGTGGTGTTTCTCTTCGTTCTCAGCGGATAAAGTTACCAAGCAGTTTAGGTCAAAAGAAAATGAAGGGTATTGAACAAATGCTCAATGAACTTCGAATAGGTATCTTTAATTTCAGTCCATACTTCCTTTTGGTGTTCTTTATTTTTAATTCTATATCATTACTACGTCTTCCTTTCAGAACTGAACCCTCCACCAACCGAGCAAATATGTCAGCAATTTAATGAATTAAGAAGCGATATTGTTTTACATTACGAACTTCGAAGCGCGTTATCGACGTGCGATTATGAATTACAATCACTGAGGCATCAATACGAAGCTTTAGCTCCCGGAAAGGTATATTATTTAAATAGTAAGTTCTAATTTTTCTGAGAAATGATATTAATGTTAAATTTTCAGACGTTAACGATACCTCCCGCCTTATTGCCGAAAACAGAACCTGAAGTTAAAGCGGACATAATAGATGTAGTGGGTTCACCTAGTATGCCATCTATTACTCATTGACTTTTAGAATAAATTAGGTTAATAAAAATTGTAAATAATTTCTGTAAATTGCGATATTCAAATCATCGATTGCGCTTATTTAACGTTTTCCTTCGTGTACAATTTTTTTACTTTGTATTAGACATTAATTAAAAATAATTTAACAAATGTGTAGAAAATCGTATAAAAAGTTTCTTCCTCTTCCATTTAATTCTATTCGCCATACGACGTATCGACAGGAAAATGAAATAATTCAAAGACAAATTTATTTATATATCTGTGTATTTTATATTGTCGACAAAAAGTAACAATGTACGGTCAAACCGTATAATTTATCTACAACAATCTACAATAGATTACAATATGTTGTCATGTTTTTTGTTGAGGGTTAGAGGGAGGCAGGAATATTAGAATAACGGGAACCGGGTTTCTTTTCGGAAGGAACGGGGAAATTGGGTTAAAAGTTGTGGAGGAAAGATGGTCGATGCAGGCCTTTCTTCGTTCGTGCTCCGTTAATCGCGATACAGTTGACTGTTTTAATTCTATATTAAATTACTTGATAGCTCTAACCGTACTTGGTACGGAATAATGCATATATTTCTGCTTCTTAATGATCGATAACTCACCGCCCGACTTTTCCATCTACGCCGTGCCGTGAGGATTCTCGGTCAAAGTGAAGTGTAAGGAAAAACTGGGCACAACGCTGGCTAGCATCATTGACCCGTATATCCAATCCATTGTTCGCGAGTCGTGCATCCTCTCGTCTCACTCTCTCTCTTTCTCTCTCTTTCTCTCTATATGTGCTGACTCTTCAATCGCGATCATTCTAATAACATGATACCTTTTATTTTTGGAATGATACATATTGTCACTCTTTTTGCTAATGCTTAATTGAAATACTTAAACAAGTTGATACAATACTGTAACTGTGTTCTAAATAACAAAAATTGAAGTTTGCCTACGTGTCGAGCTAAAGGTATTGAAAAAAATATTTGATTAAATTTTATCTTAATCACTTTATATGGAAGAATTGAACATGAATCGAATTTCAAATATACCAAGTAAAAGGTATTAAATTTTTTCAACTAGTAAAGCGAATAATATAACCGTAGCAACGGAATAAGAAAAAGCGATTTCAGAAGCTTCATAAACGGCTTTAAAAGAACTTTCCTAAGAATACGCGATCTTTCGTGAAATGACATCCCCTGGAGAGATGCATATTTTCATAGGCTGACGCCTCAGACTTTAGACGAATACCACAACTGAATGCCAAGCGTTTCGATCGTTTTAACTTTGAATGCAAAAAGAGAAGCAGCGGTGTCCCCAGCTTATTGCGATTTCGTTTCAAAAGAAAAATGTTTCATCCCCGTTGAATGGAATACAGGAAAGAAATGATACACGATTGAACGCGTCAGCCCATTTCACTGATGTCTTCGATCGCATTTCCATTTCTCTCATACCCGCAGATCTTTTTCTCATGACGAGGAAAGCACGATCTGATTGGCTCTGGCACAGCAAACGGGGGGTCGGGTGGAAAGAGAGAAAAAGTCGAGCCACGAATAAAGGAACACCGCGGCTGTCAAACACGCGTAATATATGTCTATATGTATATACACAGTGATATACATGTATATATATACACACATATCTGTAGCAATAAACTGTATAATAATCATAATAACCGTAACGGCAATAATAATAATTATAACAATAATAACAAATACGGACAACTTGTAATGTACAGTGTATGCGTTTGTTTGTCAACGTAATTTCCCTTCGTTTTTCCTCTCGCATATCACGCTTTTCACTTTTCCTTCACCTTCATTTTCTTCCCTTTTTTCCTTCTCTTGTTTTTCTGTTTTTGTACAACGCGAAACCATTCACAGAGTTATTGATTCGACAATATTCGAGCGATCCTGCAACTGACCAGAGAAGAGATTTGTCTCATTACATCTTTTTTTTAGGTTACTTTTGTTGCTTCGTTTTTTTTTTTGGTTTGCTTCTTATAACATGTAACATGAGAAATTGTATCTTATTCGTTAAAGACATTCCCTACACAACACGGCTACGGTAATGCGTCATGGATATGTGCGCAAGTGCGTGTGAAGAAGAATGGAGGGAGACAGAAAGAACGAGAGAAAGAGAAAGATATGAAGAAGAGAGATACAGAGAGAAAGAGAGAGGGAAAGTTAAACTGGCTGAGGATGGGAGGTTTTGTGGGGCAGGAGAGGCGGATGGGTGGATGGATGAGGGGCAAATGGGATTGAGGAGGGACGGGTGGGTGTCAGGGTTGAGAAAGGAGATAGGTTGCAGAAAAGGATAGCAGACTTATCAGGAGGCAGGAGGCCGGAACCGGGTGGATTTGGGACTATCGAGTGTCCGCACGTACGCGCGCGTACGCACGTGCGCACATAGGCACACGTTTTTTTTTTAATGTTAATATGTATAGACTTCTGTATATAATGTTAATCATTGATTTTTTTGTTTTCTTCTTCTGTTGTTTGTTGTTGCTTTTTTTGTTAAGTTTAACTAGCTTTCCTCGATTATGTATATATATACACATAAGTATATGTACAATACATATATATGTGAATATATATAGTCGCTATATTATGTAATAATTAACATGTACGCTGGACAAATGCACCAAATATTTTTCTCTTTTTCTCATTGCATTTTCTCCGTCTCTCTCACTCTTTCGCTCGTTTCCGTTCACGCTTTTTTCTTTCTATCTCTCTCTCACACTCTCTCCACCCTTGCTCTCTCTCTCTCACATTTTCGCACTCGCTCGCTCGCTCGCTCTCTCCCTCTCTCTCATTCGCTTCGGCTTGCCTATAATATTCTACCTCTGTATTGTATACAACTACAACGCTATGGTAGACAACAACAAGTAATATTAACCCTAAACTTGTTTCACCTGCTTTCTCTACATCGTATTCGTATATGCCGTAAAAATGTTGTATATAATGATATTAATATTGTTTATATATTCTGTTTTATTGCACGCGGTATTGGTCGCGATGGCGCCGCTACGTCGAACGAACATCGAGTACCAAATTGATTTTTGACAGCCGATTATCGATCTATCGCTAACGATCTCGATACGATGAACGAGGTTTAATTAAGATCCCTTGGGGAATCGGAACCGGATTTTTTTTCGGTCACGTTAATTTTCCAGGATTTTTCGCTTGTTCCTGAAACAACATCGAAACATACTCTCTAGATATATAATTCAAAAGCTCCATAAAGTGTCTCCGTCGAAAGGGTTCACGGGACAAAATAAAAGAGGGCGCTGTACGTAATTGGTTGAGTCCAATTATCGATCCTAGACGCTCGTTCGATATCGGCTCCAGCGCGACGACGTTTTTCTTTTTTTTTTTTAACATCAGCCTGTTACATTTTCACTTATTTTTTTTTTTGCGAGATTATTCACTGTGCTCATTTTTTTCTTTTTTTTCTTTTTCAATTTGCGTGTTATCCTCGTTAACGCTTATAACTCGCACGCGATCAGCGATTTCTCTAGGTATAAGCCGAAAATCATCCTGCGTGAAGTGTAAATAACATGGTCGTTGGTGCAGCATTTGTCTTTTGTCCCCGCTGAAAAGTATATATCATATTTTATATACGCTCGTACAAGGGGCGGCCCGTACGAAATTTTACACCGTGACTGAGACAAACGAAAAGCGTGGTCGTCTATCGAGAAGATCGATTTGCCGTTTACATATTCGACAGATATCACAAAAATCGTCAAATCGAACGCTTGTCGAGACCTCGTTGTTTCTCGATTAAATTGCACGTGCACGCTGCAATCCGTAGTAAAATTCATAATATTTATATTAATATGTATATGTATGTATATGTATATACGTACTAGGCTGGTTTCGTCTAATCGCATGTACCCTAAATATCCGCGAGAAACAGAATCGATGCTTGCACGTACCGATTTAACCCTATTTACTGCCATTCGCATCCAGCTCCATAATTTTTTTCTTCTTAGAAACTAAAACATTTCTTCCTTTCTTAGAATTCTTTATCTTTAACAATATTTTTCATCCTCTGTGCCTCAAGGTTAACGGACAACGATATGGACAACGACCAACACCGATAACACTTCGTAAATAATATCTTAACAAACAGCGTAATGGTGAAAGTTAGTGTGATGGTACAATAATTTCATAAAAATACAGCATATTTATCTACGCATAGCACAACATTAACAAAAAACAAAATTCTGACGATCTCTGCGTCTTCAACAGCTCAAAGAGGATTGTAATGATGCTCGACGATTATTGGTATCAAAACGACGATGAATCGTATCGCGATCGAAATTTCGAAGGGCGTTATCGCGAGCGTGGAGCGGACGACCAAGGGCAGAGTAAAGGGTTAAAAAGGGAACGACAATGACATATATATTCGTACGCACGAGCGAAAGAAAGCGTTACCGTAATAAAATCATCCTATCCTCGGACTCTCTCACCCCGACGTATACAACGTTAGAACCTTTACATATTTATATGCGCTTGTATGTATATAAGTATGTAGATAATATGTATATGTATATATATATAATAGTTTAATTATTTATATTTTTCATTTTATCCGTTTTTCATCTAAGGTCTCTGCGATAACCTAAGTAACCTCTTTTTGTTCTCTCGTTTGTGTTTACCTCGTAAAATCCGGATTTTTCTCGATTACGTCGTATTCAAGTACGTCTCTACTACTGCGGCGATGGACGGGGGTAAAACCCTATGTAATGCGAAGAATTCAACAACGACAATCATAAAATATATATATATGTGAATAAAGAACCGGACAAACGAGATCGCACGTGTATATATATATATATCATGTGTGCGTTGTTGAGTGTGCATCGCGAGCACACGAGAGAGCGCGCGCGCGCGTAACGTAACTGTCTATACGTGTGTCTCTCTCTCTGTGTATATATCTCGATTACGTGTGTAACTAATCACAAGAAACACGACGGCATGTTACCATCGTGAAGATCGATAATCGCCTGGCCATTTTTTACGCGTGTAACCTTCGCACGCGCGCACACACACGTCTTATAGTAATACAATAGTGCGGTGTGCGTGTGTGTGGGTGTGTGCGCGCGAGCACGCGCGCGCTCGCGCCCGCCATTGCGCGTTCAACAACAATCTACACAGGATCGAATCGTTCGATAGATCGATCAGCTGACCCGAAAAACAGTATATATATAATACGTCTTTAATAATAATAATAATAATAATCATAATCATAATGATAATAATGATAATATAATTTTAATCATATAGAAACTTTGTAACGCTTTTATATTTTGCTTCATTTTTTGTTTGTCTTTAATTTTTCCCTAAGTACCTTACAATTTAAGTCTCTAATAATACTTGCTAAGTGATCAGTTACTTTATTTAATCGTCAACGTCTCTTTCTCTTTGATATGTGCGTTCGCGCCTTGTCATTGCCAAGAGAATATTATGTTTTTGCTTTTTTTTTCCTTTTATTAAGCCTTCTTAAGCGGAAAATGTCTTTCTTCTTCTGTTCTTTCTTTCTCCAGTACCCCTTCCCCCTCGCACACTGTCACACTCACTTTGTTTCACACTTTTATGTACACTCGAGCTGTTAATCTTTCTCGCTCTCTCACGCACACCTATACGCTCACTCACGCATTTTTCCCTTCCTAATACCTGCGTTTATTTCTACGAATAAAGGAACGGTGATAATGAGGATAATTACTCGGCCGGATGAAAAGCAGCGTTTCCAACGCGATCGTCTAATAATACAGGGAGAACAAATTTGTCTGTTCGCGTTGTGAAAAAGCGAGCCGCTCTTAGTTAGCTCGGACAAGTCATTTATTTCTGAAACAGTTTGCTATTTTATTATGCCAATTACGTCAGGAATGCAAATCTGAGTGTATGATAATTATAATAAAAAATTATTTGATAGTGCCATAAAATTAAGTTACTTAAATTATTTTAAAAAATGATTCATTATTTCAAATTGTTATTTTGCATCAAATTTACCCAAGCCTGTCGACAATTTTTACTCCCTTCTTGTTCTATCATCGCGGGATCATGTTTTCACTCGGGATTACAATGCTCGGAAATTTTTTAACATGCAACACGCAAAATTTCTTTGATTCATGTATTATTCGATCCGTTCGATCAGACGAAATAATGCTCCCCTCCTCCGTTTATTTGCAAACGTTCGAAGAATCGCGAATTCGAGAACCGAATAAAAGTTTCATGGCCTGCTCGAACGGTCAACCATGATCCCCTGATGCGAGTCACGCAGCTGTCGCATAAAAAAATCAATCAACGAAATCCAATTTGCGCTCTTTTTTCTCTCTTTCTCTCTCTCTCTCTCTTCGCTACTGTGTTTATGGTAAAACAATAAAAAAAGGAAGAAGGGAAGAAAGATTCGAAAAAAAAAATAAAATGAAAAGAAAAATTGGAGCAACCGTGTGATGATCACGAACAAATGTCGAGATGATGCTTCCGCTAGCACCGCCATTATCAGCAGAGCTTGATAAAATGAGTGTTTGAAATAGATCGGATTAGTTATCAAAATATTCAAACGTCAGCATAATTTTTACTTTCACACTTTTTATCTTAACCCTCATCTGTTGACGTTACTTGGTAATGTAACATCAAATTGACACTGTTAAAAGAGAAAGTTTATTTTATTATATATTTATTTCAGCATCATCATTTTTGTTTGTTACGCGATTTAATATTTTAATGCTTTTCAAAAGTAGTATAGTTTTCTGAGTAGGAATTGAAATAAAATTTGTTTTTTCTTCGGTCGGTAACGAGGGGCTTATTCGTAGTGATCTCTGACACGTAGAATCATCTTGACGTCACATCACCAAGTAGAAGGTTAAATAAATATATAACAAACAAACAAAATCATATTAAAATTACATAATTAAAGGTTCGAAATCTTTTTGTGTATGCAATTTTCTATACTGTTCGAATATTTTTATAATTGGCTGTACCTATTTCAAATGGATACTCATAGTGACCACAAAATTTATCAAACAAGTCACATTTTTATCTAAAACCAACCTTAAAGCTTACTGCCTCATTTGTTTTGTAATAAATATTTTTTTCGCCATATTCTAAATTTTGTTAATAATTAATGTAATGCATAATTAGCAAATAATTTCAATTATAAAATGTTTATTTGATCAATTTCATGAGTCAGTGTATTTAATTTAGCTTCGACCGCTAGTTTACTGACCTGTCCATTTTATAATCTTCTTTTTTTAAAATTTCTACATGAAACTGATTTTTCGAATTGGTAAGCGTCGAATCAATCCGTAACAACGCGTATTTGTATTCGAGATCTCGGTATTCCGTCGAAAGTTCGACGATCAGAATCGACGTCCCCTTTCGAATACACGATGTTTATCCTATGGTATTAGGATAAGGTATTATAAAGTACAAATTACAAGTGCGATAGTGCTCCGAACTTCGAGCATTTCTCTCGACTAACCTTCGCCTTATCACGCGAATTTCCGTTCATCCGTTCCCGTTCTCCATTTATCGTCGTCCTTCTCCTCTCACTCTCCACCTGAGAACACGCACACACTAAACGACACTGTGTTCCGGACCAACGAAAATACACTGCCGTCCAGAAGCTTGAAAGCACTTTACGGTTTGTACTGTACAGAGCTGAGAAGATAGCAGTCAGGGTGGCAAAGCAGCAACAGTAACAATAAAGGTGGATTTATACATGACCGTACCGTGTCCGAGTGTTTATGCGTTTTAATATATATATACGACCGGAGGAAATCCGGGATGTGTCCATAAGAAACATGCTAGTCAGTCTGGAATTAGATATGGTAAAGTTTTGGGCACTGCAGAAAGATGCTGTTTCTAATTGAACATTTAGCTCTAATCGTTATTATGCTTAGATGAAGAAGAGAAAAAAGAAGTACCAAGAAAAAAAAGACGATGTAGCGTACATCTGTTTAGGCAACAAGGCGAAGGAAAAGGAGAATTTAATATTTATAAAGAATTAGTAGATCATGAACAAGAGTTTCATGAATACTTTAAGATCATAGTAACTAATTCGGTTTGGGACACGGCCGGGACACAAAGCAGCACAGTAAGGTTATGTATAAATGGACCTTAAAGTTTCCGTAGTCGTTAATCATATGATTACATATGTACTCTATAGATGGCAGTTGCTATCCTTACTCAAGTGCTTCTCGAAACCAGTCAACCGAGTAATCGAATGAGTCGACTCACTGATTCCGAACTTCTAATTAATCTGCGCTTAGCATTTACATACATTTGATTTTTCATTGTTTAATGATCGTAAAAAACCTATGTGCATTTCGCTTATTATTATTCCTTCTAATACGTCCTTATTTCTTTTCGTTCGTGTTTTCTTTTTTTGCCACTGTCAACGATGTTGGCAAAACATTGAGCGTTTTCGCGATAAAGAATTCCCTATCTATTCTATAGTTGGTATTAAGAGATTCCAAAGCGCTACAATATATTACGGAGACTTTACTGAACTCGGCTCGCTTTGCCTACCCCCACCTTTGATGTTCTCCAAGCCCTCATACGGGATACACAGCACATTGTCACAGTGGTAAAATTCTAATGTTTGCGAGAAACTTGCTTTAGTTCATTCAATCGTGACGTGTTCTGTGCACTTTCTTCGTTGTTGTTGCCTAAAATCTCTGAACAGCGATGTAAACCACTTGATCGATAAGGAAAATGCGTGTGTGCAGTCTTTATATATATGTTTACTGCATTACACTGTCGAGTATCATATTCTCAGCTCTCAATAGTACTGTGCAGAATTGAGAAGTTGGTACGTCTGATTGTAGCGTAACTGTCTAACGTTTTCGGACACAGTCATAATTGAAACAGTTACGTCTACTAATCAGATCATAATGTGATATGTTGCATGATAAAAATAGCGAACAGGATACTTCGAAAGTGAGAGAAATAAAACTATAATAGATAAGTGATTTTAAAGCATTGACGTAGAGGTAAATTTATAATATTTTTTTACCTTTTCATACCTTATTTACATAGGCACATACTAAATACGTTTAGTTTTGTGGAACAAAAGTAGAATTATCATATTTTGCTATTTAATGTACTGTAAGATTTCTTTATTCATGGTTAATAGGGGAATATAATTGTGCTCTGCGGATATTGGAATTCTACAATTATGTCAAACTGTGTCTCATAGTACCAATTTCTCAGCTCTGTACAGTACAATATGTTACTTTATTTGACCATTCTATTATCTAAATATTCTCTTATAGGAATGTTCCATTATTCGAAGAATATATTTCCTATCAGTATTAGTACTTGTTGTGAGTGCAAATGCTTGATCGGAAACACTTCATAATTTCTCTTTCTCTCTTCTATGCACATACACACACACTCTGTCTCTCTCTCTCTCTCTCTCTCTCTCGCTGTTTTTTCTTCGGCGCATGGTGATAAAAATGCTAAATCACAAAAATGTGACGCCGTTACTTGCTTGTTCTCTTTCGGCGTGTTTCTATTAGAGCTATTGATTTAAATCAGGTGTTTGAGATGCCCGATTCGGTAGACAAAAATTATCCGGTTACTCGAAAATTAGAGATAGGCAAATGGATCAAATAAACCATTTTTAAATAACTTTTTGTTTCAGTCGGAAGTGATTCACTCTCGTTGTAAACAAAAATGAAAGTAATTATGTGTTCTAAAAAAACTTATGATATTTTGAATTCGCTATATCATATACCTATGCTATTCATAGCGAAAGGATTAATAAAATAAGCCGCAAAAAATTAGAATTATATTATCTGTATGCTAAGATATTTTTTCTCATTCATTCAAGTATCTCACAGGTACTTGTTTGAATAGTTCAGTAATTTTTGTCCAGTATCTTGTGCAATGTCCCTTGTAAATCAATAGCTCTAATCTCTATTTGTTTACATGTACGTGTATACGTATTTCTTTTTGCTTCCTTTTAGACACTTTTTTTAAATCGATGATCAGTATTTCGGGAAGATCGTATTGTGCATATTTCGCTACTTGCTTCTCGTAATCGCTTTACGAAGCTATTAAGAAACTCTACGTCCTATATTGGTTACTTCGCGCTAAAGGTTCGCCTGCTATTCTCATTAGCTTACACTGAACTGCAGATTTTTTTGCGAATTCGTATTTGTATAAACAGATTCAAAGGAACGAAACCAATAAAAAAATTTAATTCCTTTTTGAAAACCGTTTGAAAGTAATAAAACTTTTTTGATTCACGAATACAAATTACTAATAAAATATAAAACTTGTTCATATTTTTTAATATTTAGTTAAATAATTTTCTTGCTCAAAAATTAGTCTAAAATTTCTAATAATAAAAAAATGTGGTAGGTATACCCAAACTTTTTAATAGTAATGTAGAAAATTTTTGCCTTCGAGTAGTGTGAGTAAACGATAAGGCGAACAGTTGACAATTAGACGCAACGCAGCGTGTATTGGCTTTGATCAAACTTCCTCTTCCAGGAACATTCTCCGTTTCCTTCTCCAATCCTATGATTCGTCCTTGAGGAAGCATTTCCATGGATCAACGGTAGAATTACCGTGGTAGTAGTAGCAGCGTAAAATTAGTTGGGTACTGCGGATGCACAACTCGATGAAACGCATAGCTACGGCCGTACAGTGACGGTCAAAAGTTTAAGATCAAAGGGTGGGTATGAAAGAATGATTAAAATGTGAGCAACATAACGAACAAAATTGATGACTTGTACTAATCATAAGTAAAACACTTTCTCCATTAACGGTAATAACAATTTTAAAAGCTATATCTTAAATTGTGATGTTGCCTTAAACTTATGTCCGTTACTGTACACTCCCATCCATAATTTTTAATCAAATTCATACTGTGTTAGACTTTTACTAGAACTTTAAAACGACAGTTTGATTTAACGCTTTTTGTAATATAAATAATTATTTTTTCGTTTCCTAAAATAATTATTAACGTTTTCTTTGTTTCCAATATATCGAATGTCTTATAATTTATGGAAAGGAGTGTACTAGTACGAGTCCAGCAGCGAAGAGTGAGAACGGTGGGTAGACTTGAGTAACAGTAGCGAAAGGGTTAGAACAGGGATGATTCGTAAGATAATTCGCTCGCTCTCTTCTCAGAGCGTAAAGCTGCTTGAACGCGATGGTTCCTCCTCTTGCAGCTTCGAGTCAAGAGGTATACAAAAGTGCTGTGACAACAGTTTGAAGTATGCGTGAAGTGAATTCTTTGTTAACCCTCAGTCGGCCAATACTGGGTCACTTTTGACCCGTTCTTCTTAAAGTATAATTTTTTGTTAACATCAGACGTATTTAGATTGACACAATGGAGAAGTACGACTTTTTTTATATGAGCAATTTTTAACTATTATATCCACACCAAATGTACAAACTTCATAAATATTTGTTTAGTAATCGTCTAAATACATGCAACAAAATGCACGCCTCTGACGTTTGCAAGAAATTTTACCTTCCTGTATGTTTTACCGAATTTATTAAATGTACAATATGTAATTTACATATTTTCAAAACGCTTTTTATGTAAGAAAAATTTGCCTTCAAATTTTTACTTAAAATTTTAAACGAATGATTTATCGTTTAAAAATTCATCTTTTCTTTCCAAAGGTGTTCTGTATTAGTCAACGATGTAATAATATACAATTTTGAAAATGTTGAGTGTTTGGCCGCTGGAGGATTAACTTCGTCACCGAATCGGTCGAGTTCTCTTATCACTTTCTTCTCCCCCCCTTTTACCTTTTTCAAATTCACCCATGAACACTGGTCTCTGTTACGATTTTCTTCTCTGCGTCAGCTTCTTGCTTCGTGCGAGTATTTCTCCTCTTTACTTTTTTTAAGTATTTTCAGTATTTTTGTTTTTTTTTGTAAAAAGCTAGGCCGCTGTTAGGCGTTCAGGCGGTTACCGGATACATGCATACAACACATCGCATCCTCCTGATCCTTTTCTCAAACAGCGTACACACTGCGATCTAACACGGACCTCCTCCGTTCCTGGTATCCCACACCTTAATCGGTATCACGTTATAACTAATTTATTATTAATTCTACGCGCTTAGAACGTACTTTGAAACATTTTTATATAATACAGAATCTGTTCAACGCGAATTAAAAATTTCTCCCTCGTACTCACGCTCTCTAACCAACAACACTCTTTCTCTATTTATTTTCAACGTTTCATTCACTCACTCTCTCTTTCTCTCTTTCTCTCTGTACACATCTCTCGCTCTTTCGTACTCTCTGTTTCTCTTCGCGTGTACATGTAACAACGATATAATCATAATTTAATAATCGTAATAATAATAATAATAATAATTCAACATCGTCTAACGGTATCACCATAGCGTGTCATAGCGTGACATCGAAAACTCGAAAGAATGTCAGCAAAAAGATACAGCTTAGTGAGAATCGCTTTCTGATCCGGGACCACGGAACGACACTTTCACTTTTGCACCTTATATGTAACTAAAAAGTTTGTTTCTTAACGCGCGCACTTTACACTTCTTGGATCCATCTCACTTCACTTTTCCTTTGTTTTTGTCTTGAGCCTCGAGTTCCGTGATCTCGCGAGTTCGAGCTTCGCTCGCGTCCTCTATGTATGCAACGAGAAAGAACAGCGTGCGACAGCTCGATCGTAAAAATGTGAATTTACCATCGACAGAGGTGCAGAGCAAGCTTTCACGGGTGTTCGACTCGTAGGACGAACGAGATCCCCGCACGAGAACAGTTCCACCGAGAATTTTGCGTTTTGCTTCGTTAGCTTTGCTATAGCGTTTTAGGAAGTTTCGATCTGTTCGCGTACTTCTTACGTAGATTATTTACTGAATTAGTTAGTAATTGAAGTTAAAAACGAGTACGCCTGGAACCAGAAGCGTGTTATCGTTTCGCGATACACGTGAAGTATAATCGTTTACTAGAACGAAAGCGGGTTTCGTCGATTTACTCAGGATTCGATCGAATTGTCTCTTTAAAATTGCATGGCTCACACGGGAAGCTTTTAAATGTCCTCATTTGAAGATTATATGGGAAAAATATATTTATCATTCTTTAATTTTTGAAAGAGAGCTTTGGTACTTAAAAATAACCTCTTAAGTATCCTTGTAATACAAGAGAAAGTTGAAGAATTTATAAGTTTTACAAAAATAAGTCTGATCCATGCTATTGAGAATAAAAATAACAAATGAAACCTGATTCGTTCATTTATTTAACCTTTAAAATTACTCTCCTATAAAAAACTTATTTTTCTATATGATCTTCGTTTGTTAAATCAAGAAGATCAGAACGACAATAACAAGATTTCAATAAATTTTCCAGTACGTTCAAAACAATATTTATTTCACCGCCGTCGTTTCAGCAAGTTGCGATCTATAACTCCGCTTTCGTTTCCGGCGCACGATGTCAGAGCACAACTCTGGCGATCGACGAGTTCGTTTTCATTGACAAGAAAACGACATCTAGCGGATGTTTGTGACACGTTTTCGTATTTTCTGATTTACGTCCGTTTCCCTTTACGATTACTTTCGTTTCGAGGCGGTGCAGTCTCATAAAAACGAGCACGAAGGGAAAATGACCACAGAATAGTATTAGCCGAAACAATAACGATCAAGTATATACAGACGGATTGAATGATCGTTCGAAGTAATACATGCTGACCAATAAATTGGAACATTAGTCACTTACGTGTTTTGCTTTGAAAAGGTTTCACTTGACGATATATTCAAACTTATCCTTTTCTGCGTGAGTAGATAACCCTTTGCCTTATCATTTTTTTTTTTAGTTAACTATATCTATTAATGAGATCTATTCATTGTTTTAATTTACTGTGTCAAATGCAAAATATTGAAATATTATAGAAAATTTGTATTTTATGTAAATTTGTAATTGAAATTATAGCTTAGAAGTACTATAGTTAAGATACACAACAGTTAAAAAAATAATGATTTTGAATATTATTATAGCAATGAAAAATAATTATATACTACAATTAAGAAACATTACTCTAAATCACATTTCAATATTTTCCACTTAGGAGCCACCTTTCAAATATTATTTTTAAACACAGCATTTCATATTAAATATATTTGGACCATAATCTATGTCACCGACGTGACTATCGTAATTATAAGGCGAGAAGTTAACACAGTAACAGAAATGTTGCTTTGAAACGTTACCTAACGCCATCTTGCGTATATAGGAACAAATCCAAACATCAATTTTTGTATTTAAAAACGGATCGTCGTTCGCCAGAAGCGTATTCTTGCGAATTACGGCCACGACAGATTAAAGTCGCTAGATTCTACGTTTACAGGCGAAAAGAGAGTGTTATTTTTTTTAGAAAGAGAAATCAGCGAGCGGTCAGGCCGTCCATTTTCTAACAAGGAGTCGTCGATCGCTTCCTGGCGTGGGTGGAGTCGTGCCAAACGATCGGGATCGGGAACACTTGGAACGAGTCAATGATTCGTTCGATCAGTATACAGTAAAGTCTTCCACATCCGAATACCTATTATCAGAACGTTCTGTTATCGAAACAGAATGTAGGATTCTTAAATGTTTAAATAAACAGTCAATTTTCTTCATCTCGAATCTAATTTTTAATCTAACTTACAAACAGTTGACTTAATAAAGAAGCATTAAAAATTGATAATCACCGAGTTTCATGAACCTTTAGTATACGGTATAATTATCAAAAAATATTTAATACGTATATCTTTTTATAATAAATTTATTTTATCTGAAAATTCTATTATCTATAATAACATTTGTATGTCAGATATGGGGGGCTCTACTGCGCTATGTTTCACATGACACGGCAGCGAATTCATTATTTCCATGTCTGTGAATTTGGCAGTCCGACTAAACGTCACTTGGAAAGTGAATCGAAGCGAAAAACATCGACGAATTCGTTGCTCCCTCTCGTGGTTAGATCGCTATGGCCTCTACACGCGAACAGTAATAGTAATAATAATAGAGAGCTCGGTCGTGTGCTCGACGGTTTCCGAGGAAGCTTCGCAACGAAGCAAAGGTTTGAGAAAGGCTTCGCTCGAGTTACCAGCACGAGTTTTGCGCGTGCAAGAGTCTAACGAGTGATGTCGACGACGTTGTCTGAATCGAGAGACATTACATTTAGAATACTGCTGGGCAAACACATCGAATAACACATTTAAATCATAATTGTAAAAATCATGTATTCTGACTCACGAAACTGATCGAGTGACTGGGAATTTTTGTTAAACAAGTCTAGTCATGAACTTATCCGTTAATTACTTTTTATACTTTTCGATGTCTTTTCGATTTTTCAATCAATTAATGCAATTTATAGTTAGTGATTATATTTGTATTAAATGAAAGATGGAAGAAAGGGAAGTACTTCATCAATTTCGTGAGTTACTGTATTTGACTAAAAAGTACAGTGAAGTCTCTGTACATACTTGTTAGTCATTTAACTACTCTATAGATGGCAGTTTCTATATCCACCCGACAAGTTCTTCGGAGCCAGTTAACCCTGCTAATCAAATAATTCGATTTAACGATTCTGAACTGGTAATGAACCTGTGGTTGGCATTCAAGCGCAATCGGCAAAACATCTCAGTGTTTTTGTGATAGTGAATCTTTCACTTCTATTCTGTAGTGATCATTTAAAGATCTGCCATAGACGGAGACTTTACTGTATTTTAAAATAACTATGTAACAGTTTATTTGGATCAAAAAATGATTTTCATGGAATCATTTCATTACTTCTCCATTACACGAAATAATAACTAAGTCTGTCATGATAACGTTAGAAATACAAAATTTCTTGAAGTGATTAATCCACATAGAATTACATACCGTATATGTTTTTATATTTAACCCTACTATTCTCTTCTCTTTAAGTATAATTCGAAATGAAAATAATTTTTTAATAGATATATGAATTCAATAAGTACATGCTGATTTTTTGTATATAACAAATGTTCCCAAAATGTCATATTTTATTTATAGAGTAACTAAGAACTAAATGTTACAAGCTTGAAGAGCAGATAAACGACGCGAACAGTAGGGTTAGAAGAGTTAACAAAAAAGAAATGATTAAAAAATAGATAAAACTTGACTCGTTTGCCCATGTCTGATCTAGCATACGAATATCGTGGAACGGTATATGCAAGTACGTAGTATTTTTCGTAAAAGTAGAAGAAGAAGAAGAAGAAGAAGAAGAAGTACTTACAAGGGGAATAATCAGAAGAGTAAGCACAGAAGTAGTATAGAAGAAAAGGAGATAAAGAGGTGGTTTGTGTTATAGTGGCAAAAGTGATGGACCTGTTTCTCTCTAGATTATACAAAGTACTTAGATACATCGATCGTTGGCACGATCGACCGACGCGCTCGCTGCGTCTATGTACGTAACGTAATATGTATATAAGTATGTAGACAAAGCGGCGACTGTTGCTGTTCGTCGAACTGGACGCCGCTGGAATTCTTAACGAGTCGAGTATTTTGTTTCAGGTATTTCAAGGTTTATACAATATGTACACGTACGTATGTAGTATGTAATTTCGACTAGAACGAAAAAGACGCTTCGTTAACCTGGGTGACGCGTAAATAGTATAATAACCGTTTTACATAATAACCGGCGCTGGGGTGGGGGTGCGGGTTGGGTGAAGGGTGGGGGGTCAGCGGAACGAGATTCCTACAGGGAACGGGAGAAGGGGTGGGGATGGCGGTGCATCAACACAGTTTCGATAGTTATTTCGGGAAGGCTGTTGTCCGTCGTTCCTCTTCCGATCGATGCGCGGCGCTCGAGGAAGATTCCTCCTCGTCGGTTATGGACCGCCTCTCCGACGACGATGATGATGACGACGATGACGAGACCCGTAAGTGTGCGCAGTCTGGACCTCTCGTTGGCTCCTAGACCGGGCAGACCAGGAACTCGTACTCGAACATCAACGAGACGGCGACGAAGACGAAGTAGAGGAGGAACATGGTGAACCCGAGGCCCTTGTTCATCCGCCACTTGAAGCAGGCGATGCTCAGGATCACGAACAACAGCATGCAGAACAGGATCGCTATGCTGCACACCATGCCCACCGAGTTCACCTCCACGGGTCTTCCGTAGATCAAGCCGTACAGCAGCCACGGTACCGGAAGCCTGCGGGCAGAAACACAACGGAAAATCGAGCCGAATTTCACTGTCTTTCGATTCCATATCATGGTAATGCCTGTTGAAGTTAAGACGCGAACACGATCTTTGCAAAGCGGCATGGGTTATTCTGTGCAGTGCCGAGGGAAAGTCTAAAACCGATTGGTCATACTCTTTTTATAGGATCACACACAGTTAACACAGTTATGAAACTAGAGTGTATTCATGTTTGTTATTGACCGAAAGTACTGTGCAATGAACAAAAAAAATAGGAGATGCGAGTTGTATATTCCTCTTTTCACTATAATAATCATTTCTTCAGGTCTGCACGGTAACGTACAGTAATGGACAAAAGTTTAAGACCAAAGAGTCAACGAACTTAAACTTAAAAATCTTCAATGACGTTGATCTTCGATGAGGACAGTTAAAACATTGATCGTGATCTAGTGATCATCGAAGAAATAAATAGAAATTCTTAGTTATAAGTCAGTCATTCGGAGTGCCCTTTTTATTGTTAGCGGAAAGGTTGTCAGTCTCTGGTACATGCGATATTTATATGGTAAAAATAATTTAACTTGGTAACAATAGAAATAGTGCAGCCACAGCGAGGAATGCGTTTCCCAGGCCTGCTATAAACCATTAATTATAATATTCTGGATAACGTGTTAAATCATTTAATACGCGTCATTCTTCTATCTGTTGGGTCGAGGTACGAAGAAGAAATCTTTCCTCGAGAGGAGAGAAAAGAACTGACCGAACGCTGGCTGGTCATCTTTCTTGATTGAGATATCCAGGCCACCGAAGGATTCTTCCTTCCTATAGGAAATATTTGAGAACGATTTCCCGCTGATATACTTTTCGGGAGAGCACTTTTTTCGACCAAGTGGCCCGTGACCTGTTTCTGTCTGTCGTCTCTCGGCAACCGGAAACCGTTCTGTTCGACGGAGTCGAAAAAAAGAGAGAGGAAAAAAATTTTCAAAACATCCTGCACGTACTCGGTACTCATCCGAAGGATTCAACTTGCCGACTTTTCTTTATCCCGTCGCTTGTCAGTTTACTCACGCCCTCCCCCCCAGGTCGCAAACATAGATATTAAAGGAAAACTGGGGCACGAGGAACGCGCCATGCATTCGATGGAATCGCGTTCAAGACAGAATCGACCTACTGTGCAAAGCAGGAAAGAAGTCCTCCGGAAGGAACGCGGATCAGAATTCAATACACTAGAACTCATTTATTCGAAGTAATAGCATCGCGGTACCCGGTTTATGGAACACGTTTCTTAACTGCTATCGTTCGACTCTGGTTCACGCGACGTGACATATGTATCACTTCCAGTTAAACGAAAACTACCTTCGAATATGGGACCTATTAAACAGCGGAAGAAGGAAGAACTAATGGACTTCTGTTATCTGAAGTGAAGAAGATATCATGGATACCAAAGTGTCGCAAGATAATTGATCGGCTTGCGTGTTTACTGATAGTTAACCGTGAAACTGAAGAACCTAATAGAACTGGAACTTTCAAGTTTTAGACAAACTTTGGGGTTGTATAATGTCAATTTTTTAAATTGCGTTCTACGAATGTGAACGCATCCAAATGCATGCACCAGCTGTACACGTGTTATGATTCGTTTTACACCCCCCCCCCATAATCCATAGATAAATAAGAATCTATGGATAAATCCCATCAATAATGGAAAGACGCGCACCCTATTTTTGTAATTTTGTTACGGAACGTAGATCTACAACGGTTATAACGAAACTGTGATGACGCGAGAAATTTCACAGCCTCTAAGAATTCGAACACCGAAGTCGAAAAGGATTGACAAGGTGCAAAGAGTATGTGGTTTTTCTTTCGCGTGGAAACACTTTCCCTTCGGCGACACACTGTCGCAACAACTCAAACCTCTCTCTTTGGCCCGAAGATGTTCCCCGTTTTTGGGAGGATGTAGGACGAAGAATCGGAAAGAGAGGATTCATTCGGGCTCCGTATATGATACGTCAAGGTGCGACATGCATATGGAATAAAGTTTCAACGTGAAACTTGGATACTTGTTTCGTTATTTCCTTACACCCTGTGGCGACCTTCCTGCCCTCGCCACTAGGAGGGATTTACCGACTATCTTTCTCGTAAGTGCTCGAGTTCGCCTCGGTTTTCTACATACAAGAGTTCTGACGTGTCCCTTCCTATCCCTGTATCTAAGGCACGGGTCTGTTAGGTGGTAGTCTTACTGATGAGTCCATTGACAGACCCCGGACGAAACACCGTTTCCCCATTCCTTTTCCTCCTCTTTCCTTCTCTCTCCAATAGCTACACACACACAAAAATCGAATTCGCATTCCTTCCACTCGTTTTCACTCCAACTCTGCACGCCACGTCATTTCACCCTTTGACTGCTTCTAATCGTAATCTTCGAGATGCGATCGCGCCCCTCGCGGGATCTGTGCGCCTTTTCATCCCGAACGGCAGCCCTGGCAGGGAGCTCCGAGCACGGTGCAAGCGTTTTCCCTTGCTCTCCTCTCGGGCAACTTGCCAGCTGGCATCCGTGCAATGGAGGCAGCGTGCAAGCGAATCGATCCCCGATCGACTCGATTGCCGAATTGTGCACGAAGCAGTGGCTTGGCCAGAAAATCGTGCGTGTACGCGCACGCGCGCGCGGTAACGGAGAGGCTGGGTGTGTACGCTCGTTTAGTGCGACGAATGACCACTACATAAGCCGCCCGCGAGACTGTCGCCTGCGTACAAATGGCCGCCACAGCGGACGAGCGGTCGGTCCAGCATTAAAATGTTTCATTTCTCTTCTATACCGCCTACAAACAAATTTCGGTGAGCATTGCGCGCACGAAAATGGTTGCTTTTTTAACGAATTTTTTTAATTGGACGATTAAATCTTTCGCGTTATTTTTATTTATATTTTTAATTGCATGCCAGCAATTTATCTTTCGTCATACACTTTCAATTAATGTGTATATACTTTATGTTATTGTTATTGTAATTATTATTACAATTATTATTGTATAATGTGTTATATATACATATGTATACGTTATACAGTAGCGGACAAAAGTATAAGATCAAAGGGTTAAAGAAAATAAATAAATTAATTAATAAGAAATAACAGCAGCAGCGTGGGCGATAATTGCGTATATAAGTTAAAATTAAAATTCATTTCTAGTTTTATTTTTACTGTATTACTTCTTCATAAAGGGTGTTTACCCGTCAAATAAATAAAAATTGGTCACGTTGTATATATAAAGATTCGTGTGCCGTTCTTTGGTGCTAAAATAGTTAAACGAGCAACCAGTTACGAATATCGTTCTCGTTTGTCCAGTCGATTTCCTCTGGTAGTCCAGAGATTGCTATCGTTCCACTTTCCAGGGGACATTTTCACTCCCAGCGAAATTTATCGCCGCGTCCAGCGTTAAGGCGATTAAATTAATTAACTCGATTACCTCTAACGACTTGCTTCGCAGCCTCCGCGTTTCCGTTTTTTTTCCCCTTCTTTTTTTCTCCATTTTTCTGTCTTGAGGAAGAAGAGGTGGCCATCCGAGTTCGATCGATGGGGTCGTGACTGAGAGAATATTTGGAGGCAATGGAAACGATTGTTTGCCAGCAAATAAAAACGAGGAGAGGACTCTTTCATAGATCATCGTGGAAGATGAGCTCATCTGGCACGGTATTCCCATTATTTCACGTGCTAACAGTACAGTAATAGAGAAGAGATGACGCGGTATAAATGGCAAACTCTATTATAGTAGAATGTCATTGATCCGAACAATCGCTGAATATAAATTTCGCGAATAGATGTATGTTGAATTTTTTTTTGAGAACAACACATTAATAAAATCTCACCAAATCTATTCCATTGAAAAGGTACAAAACAGATTTTTAAGGCTCGCTGAACGCCATATGAGAACAGCAATGGCAATTTCAGAGCACAATTATTCACAAGTACAACAAAAACTAATACATAAGCCAATTTCGTGTGTCTTCTTTTAAATCAAGGTGATAATTGATGGAATCCTAAATTTTTACATTCAAATTTGGTCGTTCGAGTCCGTTCCCTTGCGAACTCTCCGGGAACTCGGTTCCGTACGAAACTTCTTACTTCGACTTTCTGAGAGGATCCTCAAAATCACGACAGATTTAACGGGTCTTAAAGAATCCCAGGAACCGAAGAGTGTTCCGAAGTCTCGAAACTTCATAATCGCCTCGCATTTAAATGTCCTTTAGCTGGCACAGAATAATGGATATTTAAATCTCTGCGCGAACATCCCTAAGGACAGAGATGGTACACTATCGGCCAAAAGTTATGCAGGGTATGCCAGGGTTGAACTAGATTTCAGGCACTACATTAGGACCATAAAGCAAATAAACTTTTCCTCTGAAAGTACAGTTGCTACAAAAGTATCTAGGTTTATTCCGCTGTTTGCTGAAGAAAAATACGATCGCATCGATAAAAAAGTGTGGCTATTTTATTGAAAAAGTCTACCTCCAGTCCAGAGACAACCAAAAAGTGTATTAATAGCCTGATAATGATTTTTGCAAATAATCATAGTAATCACATTTTTATTACGATTCGTGAGTTTTTATGAAATTTTGATATAATCAGAATTTTCTTCTAAATAGAACGAAATTTAGAGTACAGTAAGTAATAGTTTCGTTTGACTTTCATAAAGAGATTAACACGTGATCCTAAGCAATCTTAAACTTCCGATCCATAGTTTACTGTTTTCAATTTAAAGCAGAATTTCCTCCTCCCTTTCTTTTTTCAAATTTCTATCACGGTCGCACGGTGAGTAGCGTCCTTCTAGCGGTAGAATTATCGCGAGCGTAGTAAAAATCGCTTATACAGATCTTTCGTTCTACCATGTTATTTATGTCGAAACGGGTCGGAAGTGTGCAGTGCAGGCGTCTGTATTAAAACCGACTGCTGCTGCGCGGATTGCCTCGTAAATGAAAAGTTTAATAGCTTGATAGCAATTACGTTAGTTCTATATTAACACGGCAGCGAAATCCATGAAACTCTAACTATTGCCCGCGTTTGTTATGGCCGGGTACTACCGAAGCGTTTATTATCGTCAACGTTAATAGGAAATGCAAGATATTCCGCTAATATTTCACCGGTATTAAAACAACATAATTTACGGTTATAGAAAAGAACGAAATCGCATAGAGCGTAAACGGGTCCTTTCTTTTGTACATAATATTTGCAATATGCTTTTATTAAATGTTCGACGGATTGGTTTAACAGGGGTGATATTAAAAACGCAAACCTACTACCATAATGTTATGTCGTAAAATATCATGGAACATAATACTTTCTCAACGATCGGTATCACAAAATTTCACAAGTTGAGTCGGGTAGACAAAATAATTTCTTAGCGAATTATTAATGTAGGAATGCGATTGAGTGAGTACGATTCTAGGAAAGTGTGAAGAGTGCTTGAGTTGAACGATAGCCGTGTGAACGTAAAATATTTGGAGTTTCTGTGTTTCTGAGACGCGAAAGATGAGTACTTGAGATAACGCCGCGACTGAGAAATTTTAGGTGAACATGACCGAATGCATCGAGTAAGAAAGGTTGACAATTAGAAAGAAAGGAAATGAGTGCTTGGAAGAATATATGAGGGGGAGAATGCGAGCGCACAGCAGAAAGAGTGTTTGTGAGAGAAGCAAGAACCTTAAAGTTGTTGAGTTCAAAAGTTGTTTATACGTTACTATTAATCCACGAATTTTACTCTGCTTTACCTACACCCGAACCCTATCATCTCTCTAAATAAAATAAAATTCCTATATTAATAGGTTTGGATTAGGTCCTGAACGTGTTAATTGACTAAACATTAAAATAACAATTAGATCGATCAAGATTTCTTTTTGAAACGATTTTCGGATCAATACTAAGCTTCTGTTGTAATACTCGAAACGGCCGCGGAGCCTCGTCTTTCTTATTCGCTAATGGCGGCGACAGCTTGCGAGAGATACAGCTATAAATAACGCAGGAAATAACTATGCACCATTCTGCAAAAATATAGTGTCATCAAAACCGATCCATTGTGCTTTCTACCCTGTTACCTCAGATCGACCCCATCTCTCCCCCTCTTCCATCCCTTAACCGACTGGTCTGTATTATCCAATTAAATAGATCGTGTCGCCGTGTACATTTCCGATACTTCCAATAGGCGGCCGATCGCAAATCTGTCAGAACACCGTTTCTTTAGCCCCTTTCAACGTGTAATCGTTCCCGACGTCGGCCAATTTCCGTTTCCCGAAAGCACCTTCTTTTCACCGGAGCTGCGGGATCGATCGAAAGCCTTAAGGAAAGTTCGCGTGTTATCCGACGCACGAAAGGAAAAGTCTCGCGATCTTTCGCCGCTGTTGAGATTCCAGCTGGTAAACTTCTTTGCGTTGCCAAAAACAAACGAAAAAGAGAATTTCCGTGCAATGCATGGCAAAGTGAATGTTAGGGATTGATAGTTATTTGTATGTATTATGGAAACATGTATGTATTGTATGTATTGTATACATTGTATGTATTATGGTTTATAATCATGGGGTCTGGGCCTGACCATCGCGTAACCCCTAGGTCAGAACCTAACCCACCCAGGTGACCATCACTCTACTGCCAGTAAATTCCCTTTCTCTAATTGTCCACTTTCCTCTCTCACCTTCCATTTTCCGAACCCTTAACCCACTCACTGCCAACTACGAGATATCTCGTAGTTTGTGCGACAAGTTTAGATTGATCGCAATTGGTCACGGAATAAGTTTGTAGCCGTTTGAGTTGCGAATTATTAGAAAGGATGAACGAACATTTTATATAATAATATTTTTGTTTAATACCACTTTTTATTATCAAAACGATAACCCACATTTTCTTTAAAATAAATTCCTGGCGCCCAGGACAAGACGCTGTAAATTTGCCTGGCAATGAATGGGTTAAAAGGTGTCTGGCCTTCGTCCACTGGCAGAAGCAAAACGAAGATGAACGAAGAAACATACTAGTAAAACGACGAAGCGCGGCATCCGAATAGTAAGATTCAAGGTGATTGTTAAGGAAGGGGCACTAACGCAAGAGTCAGGACAATACATCACCTTACAAATTAAGGTGACTGTGGTCGTTAACAGTAAACTTTAATGTTTTTCTGTATTAACCCTTTGCCCTCGAGAGGTGACCATTAGTCGTCTAATGATACAAAATGATGTAAAAAACTTCCAAATTCAGAATATTTACTAAGATTCGCCAATATTAAACATCATTTAGTTTAATTAAGTAATATACTGGAATTTACATATGTGACTGTCTAACCCCTCAGTCTGATTAATAAATAAACTAACTAAAGTCTGAAAATTTGAGGAACTACCATTCAGCGACTAACAGTCGCCCTTCGAGCGCATATACTTAACACTTTACCGACCGGAAGCCTATTAATCGGCTGTTTACATACTTCAGTTTGTAAGTTTTGTAATGTTCCCTTACACGATGGTAACTGTTTTGAGCAAAACTGTATATGTATATATATTATACAAAGATATTAAACTATCAATTACTTGAAAAAAATCATTTTGTTCGATTCATTAATGATGCGCGTCCACTGTAATGTGAACCGGTCGGGAATAAGTTGATCCACGAGCGGTCGGTAAAGTGTTAAATATACTTTAGATCACAATAGTAAATAGAATTTCGTCCCATTCTACCCACAATGTTCTTAAGCACTTAAGCGGGGAAGGTGATCTCTTTCAGGGCACACTGTTGCAGCAGCTTTTATATCGGCGACAGATTGTGTCTCGCGTGAAAATTGCCATAACCGATGCCCTCGATAGCGGCAAGCGATGGCCGCTTATAACCGAGCCGGGTAAATCCATAGCACGACCTACATCGGACTGCGGGCAAAACAAATACCGTTAAATTATCTCGCCGGATAAAGGAAACGGAACCCTTGCATTCGAGGGATCTCTATTCTCTTAGGAAACACATTACCACCACGCGCTTATTATATTACGTCGAGTCATAAATAACGTCCATTTTTCCTCCTCCACCCTTTTTATCGTCCGGCATACCGTACAGTTTATACCAATTTATTATACATTCCACCCGATGGTTTGTTAGGCGATGAATTTTGATCCACTACCAAGTCTTAATCCTTTCAGTACAACGTCCTCATGCGAAAAACGATTTTGGTACAAAGATTACTTCTTTAATTGTTACTACGTCTCTATAATTGTTATTAAATCTCGAACAGCTTTACTATAATTCGGATGTGAATACTTTCGTACCATTTATCGCATAATGAATTTCATTTAGGTCTGTAATATATTCTTATATCTTTCATTCATCTATGTTAATTTGTGTATATGTAGCTGGTTGTACGTAAATTTCACATATATATAGCTGAAATTAAAAAAGATTCTACTTATTCACTCCTTTATTCACTTAATCTATGCGCTCAACTACTATATTTTGTATA
>JAOPTO010002461.1:879372-1109727 GCA_033822845.1 Tetrapedia diversipes | reverse complement strand
AACTTTTGCATTCACTTTTTTGCGAATGGCTGCTCATCTACGGTTATACTTCCGGTTACAATTACTGTACAGATACACCTACAAGCCCACCGAATTTTAACACATTATGAGAGGATTTATGCTGAGACTCTCCTTGTTAAAGACCCGCCGGAAACACACTCAACAATACAACAAAATAGAATACAACAATATGAAGGCGCCTTCAAAAACCCAACACTAAAACCAACGAGTTTGCGAGTTGCCACTTAGGGCACTTTGGAATACGCAACGAAAAACTAAGAGCAAAAGATTTCCTCGTAGCCGTACAATGCCATAAATATTTCGTATTATGATTGACTTGGTATAAATTTACCAAAGTTTGTTTTAAAAAAACAAGATAAACGTTTGGCTCCATAAACTACAAGCGAATACTATTTGTACTTCCCACCCCTTTCCCTTAACCCTTATCGCGTACCCCAAAACCCCCTAACGCTAATCTAAACCCCATAGCCCCCAAAAACCACCCATAACCTACACCGATTCTAAAAACCCCACCGCCTAACTCGCGACCCTCCCAACCCCCGCCTCTAATCCACCCTCACGGAAAACAGAACTACCACAGGGCAGATGACCGTACATAGGTACACATAAGCTCCGGTGTGAGCCGGAGGGCCCCATGAGACCGACGGTGCCAGATCCCTGTGCTAGTTCTCCCAACCCGTTCCCCCAACTACAGCTCCCTTACCCCCCAAATATACCCCTGAAGTACCACAAGGCAGATGTCCGTACATAGGTAACATAAGCTCCGGTGTCAGCCGGAGGGCCCCATGAGACCGACGGAGCCAGATCCTTGTGCTACTTCCCCACCGTACCCCCTACCCCCGCGACGCGACCCAACTCCCTACCCTTCGCGAATCCCACCCGCCCAAACACCCCTGAACTACCACAAGGCAGATGACCGTACATAGGTACACATAAGCTCCGGTGTCAGCCGGAGGGCCCCATGAGACCGACGGTGCCAGGATCCTTGTGCTAGTTCCCCCCCTACCCCCGCACCTTCCCACCCACAAACCCACCGCACCACATATACCCAACGGACGGATAACCCACGAGCGACCCCCCCAACCCACCACCCATAACCGACGCGCCCCGATTACCCCTTACCCAAAACCCCCTAACTGTTAGAAAAACCCCCTACCCTTAACCCCCTAACGCGAACTACTAACCTAACACTAATCCCCTCAAATAGTATTCGCGTTATAGCTTACAGAACCGATTTACGATAACGCGTATTAATATTCGCAACACTAATGTTAAATCGCGAGATACATCGTGGCACTGTACGGCTAATCGGTTGTCATGTTGCTGACAAAGTCGCAACGATCGATAGAAGAAGCTCGCGAAAACTCGCGATAGTCAGAAGAAAAGACACGCGAGAGATGGTAACGATCGATAGAAGAAGCTCGCGAAAACTCGCGATAGTCAGAAGAAAAGACACGCGAGAGGTGGTAACGATCGATAGAAAAAGGTCGCGATAACTCGCGATAGTCGGAAGAAAATACGTGCGAAGAATCGCAATAGTCGACAGCGAACTCGGGTAATAATATGCGGTAATGCATGAAGAAAAGGTCGCGAGAATACGCGCGTACCCGTGACCTCACGGTTCGATATGTCAACATGTGTTCGGAAACACAACCGACACAGAGACGTCGTCGGTAGGAAGGTCAACCGACGACTGAAGTGTTACCAATGAATGGGTAGTAGATCATTCCCGAGTTGCGCAGTTGAGCGATATGCGCAGTAGTGCATGCTCCGTGGCATAGCCTTGATCACCACCGAGTGAAATGTGATCATGAATATGAACATTTATTTTGTTATATTAATAATAATTTACCAAATTTTAATTGTTTACGCAATAAATTATTACTGCACCCGTTGTTTTTTATTGCTTAATTATCATTTACTATGGGAATATAGCGCTATTGTATGTTAAACAGAGTTGTTCTTAAATTTCTTCGTACTTAATGAACTGCAATCAGTTCATTGATCACATTGATTGCTCACATTGATCAATTTCGTGAGTTACTGCATACAAAATTCTATTTTTCCCCGTAAATGCTGCAAGGTATGCTTTATCTGAGACATCCTGTAAGATGCATCTGCATATTTCGAGATATTTACTGCAGGAGGTTTGTGGGATTATTGCGTTGGTACACGGGACCGGAAACTTTAATATACTTTGCCTCCGTTCTTTTCTGCTCCCGAAAAAACAAGTTACGACGCGAAAAAAAAATGGAAGCCGTAGATCGGTGCCCGAAACGAATCACGAAATCGCTGAAACTGAAAAGGGAGAAAAGGAATTTTATGATGACTCCTAGAAAAACCGGTAAAGAAGAAGATAAATCGATAATGATCGAAGTTCAAAACAGCGTTCGCGTTGCCTGAAGTAATAATAATACGATTAATTATATAATAGAAGTTTAAGCTCGTAATCAACTTATTTTTATAATAAATAGTCCATAACAATTTGTTTATCGCAGAAACGATATATCGTAGAATTGTTCTCAATGTTTACAATCATGTAGTAAACAAGTCGTGACGGTTACGGAACGAAATCACGCAAGCGTGACGTACTCCTTTGAAGAAGTTCGTGTAACGATTTACAGATTTATCGCGAACTATTAATGCATGCATATTTGTTAAATAACAAATAATGTATGATCCTTAATGTTAATAAAGTAATTGTTAAAGAATTAAATTAATAATTATTAGCTAAAAGTTTGGAGGCAAAGTAAGTTGTATGTTATAATTAATTTCGATCGGTATTCGATTAGGTTTTAATGAATAAAAAAATAAATTTCGTAGAATATTTTTCATTTGCTATTACAAGTTTAATGAAATATTAAAAACCCTTACATTAAGCATTGAAAATAGTTACGAAATGTTTAAAAATCATAGAAACTTAAATAATTTAGTGACACTTCGTCGAGCACAAAAAAAATTTAAGAATAACCACTTTGTGTTAAAAATTGGCTATATTTGCAAACTAATAATTAATTAAACAATGCCGATCACTAGATACTGTAATAATTTATTGCACGAACAATTAAAATTTAATAAATTATTCGTGTATTTAAAGATACCATAAATTTACGATTCTAAAACATCGTTGATTGTTAAAAGAACATGTTCTGTATAATATTCTTGGTATTTATTATTAATATTTTTACAAAATATAATAAATTTTATATAGACTATTGCAAATACTATCGAAATGTTTAAAAACTATGAAGAATTTAGTTGCAGTTCATTAAGTACGAAGAAATTTAAGAACAACTCTGTTTAACATACAATAGCGCTATATTCCCATAGTAAATGATAATTAAGCAATAAAAAACAACGGGTGCAGTAATAATTTATTGCGTAAACAATTAAAATTTGGTAAATTATTATTAATATTGCAAAATAAATGTTCATATGCATGATCATATTTCATTCAGTGGTGATCAAGGCTATGCCACGGAGCATGCACTACTGCGCATATCGCTCAACTGCGCAACTCGTGGGTGATATACGACTCATTCATTGGTAACACGTTAGTCGTCGTCTGACCTTCCTCTAGACGACGTCTCTGTGTCGGTTGTGTTTCCGAACACATGTTGACATATCGAGCCGTGACGTCACGGGTACGCGCGTACTCTCGCGACCTTTTCTTCATGCGTTACCGCATAATATTATCCGAGTTCGCTATCGACTATTGCGATTCTTCGCACGTATTTTCTTCTGACTATCGCGAGCTTCTTCTATCGATCGCTACTATCTCTCGCGTGTCTTTTCTTCTGACTATCGCGAGTTTTCGCGAGCTTCTTCTATCGATCGCTACGATCTTTCGCGTGTCTTTTCTTCTGACTATCGCGAATTTTCGCGAGCGTTTTCGATCGATCGTTGCGACTTTGTCAGCAACATGACAACCGATTAGCCGTACAGTGCCACGATATATCTCGCGATTATAACATTAGATTGTAGTGTTGCGAACATTAATACGCGTTATCGTAAATCGGTTCTGTAAGCTATAACGCGAATACTATTTGAGGGGATTAGTGTTAGGTTAGTAGTTCGCGTTAGGGGGTTAAGGGTAGGGGGGTTTTCTAACAGTTAGGGGGTTTTGGGTAAGGGGTAATCGGGGCGCGTCGGTTATGGGTGGTGGGTTGGGGGGGTCGCTCGTGGGTTATCCGTCCGTTGGGTATATGTGGTGAGGTGGGTTCTGGGTGGGAAGGTGCGGGGGTAGGGGGGGAACTAGCACAAGGATCTGGCACCGTCGGTCTCATAGGGCCCTCCGGCTGACACCGGAGCTTATGTGTACCTATGTACGGTCATCTGCCTTGTGGTAGTTCATGGGTGTTTGGGCGGGTGGGTTTCGCGAGGGGTAGGGAGTTGGGTCGCGTCGCGGGGGTAGGGGGTACGGTGGGGAAGTAGCACAAGGATCTGGGGCCGTCGGTCTCATGGGGCCCTCCGGCTAACACCGGAGCTTATGTTACCTATGTACGGACATCTGCCTTGTGGTATTTCAGGGGTATATTTGGGGGGTTCGGGAGTCGTAGTTGGGGGGAACGGGTTGGGAGAACTAGCACAGGGATCTGGCACCGTCGGTCTCATGGGGCCCTCCGGCTCACACCGGAGCTTATGTGTACCTATGTACGGTCATCTGCCCTGTGGTAGTTCTGTTTTCCGTGAGGGTGGATTAGATGGCGGGGGTTGGGAGGGTCGCGAGTTAGGCGGTGGGGTTTTTAGAATCGGTGTAGGTTATGGGTGGTTTTTTGGGGCTATGGGGTATAGATTAGCGTTAGGGGGTTTTGGGGTACGCGATAAGGGTTAAGGGAAAGGGGTGGAAAGTACAAATAGTATTCGCTTGTAGTTTATGGAGCCAAACGTTTATCTTGTTTTTTTAAAACAAACTTTGGTAAATTTATACCAAGTCAATCATAATACGAGATATTTATGGCATTGTATGGCTACTCGGAAATCGTTTGCTCTTTGTTTTTCGTTGCATATTGCAAAGAGTCTTAACTGGCAGTTCTCGAACTCGTTGGTTTTAGTGTTGGGTTTTTGAAGGCGCCTTCATATTGTTGTATTCTATTTCATTGTATTGTTGAGTGTGTTTTCGGCGGGTCTTTAACAAGGAGAATCTCAGGATAAATCCTCTCATAATGTGTTGAAGTTTGGTAGGCTTATAGGTGTATCTGTACAGTAATTGTAACCGGAAGTATAGCCGTAGATGAGCAGCCGTTCGCAAAAAAGTGAATGCAAAAGTTGTGGAACCCACTTATTTGGGTATATTTAAGTAATAAAGACTCGTAATAGTTTTACTCTGGTTCAAATCTCGTCACTTTTTTCATAAATATTTTTTAGTTAACCATAAGTTAACATATGTATAATAATTGTTAACTAAAAAAGAATTTATGACAACAAGTGACATGATTTGAATCAGAGACAAAGTATTACGTGTTTTTATTACTTAAATACTCCCGAATAAGCAGTTTTCCCAAATTTTACACTCATTTTTCTTGAGAATGATTGCCCATCTGCAGTTATAATTCTGATTGCAATTATTGTGCGCTACAAGCCTACCAAATCGGAGAGGATAAGCCCTGAGATTCTCCTTGTAAGCGTAGTCACCTCCTCGTGGTAAGACCTGGTAATTGGTATCGTTTTCAAAAGTATAAATCTTTAGACAACGATACCAAGCTAAGAACTACGCATACCTGTAGTCCAGTCTATTTGATTGAAACATGCAAATCGTAGACTGGTTTACAGGTAAGAATTTTATGGCTCTCTAAAAACTATATCACATAATACACTACTACTTTATAATGTCTCTCTCTTTCAGTGACGAAATAAAAATCTATTGATAACCTTATCAATCATGGAAGCTGGATTAAGCATAGCTTTTATATTGCAAACACGCTTTATTAAACAGTGAAAACGGAAAAACACATTTTATGATCCTCCGATCACGTTCTGATTATTTAAAAAAGAGCCTGTTCTGAATCTCATTTGGTCTCAAAAACGCCGCACAGACCTTCCAGCGATACATGGACGTAATTTTCCGAGGTCTAAATTTCGCTTTTTGTTATATAGATGATATTCTTATTGCCTCCGCTAACGAAACGGAGAACAAAGGGCATCTTCGGCAAGTCTCACAGCGTTTAAAGAAGCATATATACACACGTTCATACACATACGGTTAAACATTAGCAACTTATAATAACATACAATAATTATACAATTTATCTTTGTACAATAAATAAAATCATTTTTAAATTTCCCGCATATCTAAAACAATTTAATAACGTCAACAGCGCCATCTCTCCAGAAAGTATCCAAACTGTTGACAAACATTTATCGACAAGTAAATAAATGTGGTAACTGACTTTGATCGGGCCTGCCATCTATCATAGAAACCCGTAAACAACTCGCACATTTTTACCAACAATAAAAAGAGACAGAGAAGAAAGACATCGCTACTCCATCTATACGGTAAATAAACGAACTACTTCGTTAACAGTTTGAACCGTTCTTCACTAGATGGAGCCGTATACTAAAGTTACTTATTTTATGCGCGAAAATTTAAAATCACTTCCTTCGTTTACCTTTTTCCTTAATTCTAATTTCTCCAAAGTCTCGCTTGCTTCTGATATGATATGATTAATCTCTAGTTACGGAGATCTTTATCTTTAATTTGAGCCGTCAGTCATCTAAATAGCTTGCCATTAAGTTAAGAAATTTTCTTGTTTTTAATTTTTGCAGGACATTGTTTATTATTATCTTAGATAAAATGGGAGAGGGAATAAATGATAAAGCACTGTAATACTGTTAAATTAATCTAATTTATTATGATTTTTCTAAAATACATTGTATACAATAATTTTACAATAAATAATCTGATTTTGTAATGTGTGTAATTTCTTCTGGAGATTTCCGATGCTGGGAGTTGTCCCGTTGTTCATTTCCAGGTCCAGACGATTTCTGTAACATTATTTATTTTTATATTCAATATTAACCGTTCAAATGTGTGGTAAAATTTATAAATCGAAAACCAATAGTTTTAACTATTACTACAAGTTTCAAAATATCACGGCGCAAACTTTTAAGATACTAAATTACTCCCAAAAAGTAGTTTTTGCGATTTGAAGGTTATGTAACTAGAAAATTATAGGTGAACGTATGCAAGGCATATAATAGTATGCGTATTTCAATCAAATAGTTTATTGGATAACACGATAATACAACTTAATGTTTTCTATATGTTGAATAAAAGGACTATACAACTGCGCAATACTTACCTTATCTTTATTTTAAATTTATTAAATATCCAACAAATTGCAAATGAGAAGTTTTATTCAACATTAATTAAAACCAATAATTTCTTGCGCAGTTCTTAGCTTGGTGTGCTAAGCAAGTCTTCTACAGCAAAACGCATTTTTATATTGAACTTTAATTGTACATTGAGCCTAATCTCATTTTTATGAAACGAAAAAATAATCTTATTTATTTGATATTCAATCGATTTTTCTTCAATTTCCTTTACTACTACGTTGGATATAGTCTTACTCTAAACTGAATCGGTAACGTTGATGGTGATTCTAAAGTGATAAGGGTGTTTAAAACGTTTCAATAATATGGTACGTTATGACATCTAGCGTGACAAACAAAAGCCTGATATCTTCTGGCAATGTCGTAAATCTACGTTTAAATGCATGTACATCTAGATTTTGCACATGAAAATTCAGATAAGTGGTTTGCGAATAATAAACGTTTACGTTATTAATACTTTTTCGAGTAATTAATAAAATATAGAACCGATTACGATGCTTTTCAATACCTATGCTTTTTCCCCACAGCTCTTCTCAAAAGTCGTAATTCAAGCTTTGATTATAAAAACCGATTTCCAAATATTACAATTTAAAATTAGTATGTCAGTCATTGCAGCTGTGCAGTAACTGCTCATAACAATTAAGGATTCATGTGACACTCAAAAGGTCGATACAGGAATAAATTTCTTTTATAACAAGTCAGCTTCTGTGAATGAGCATCTTTATTGATTTAAACGTTTTTTATTTATTGAAAATCTATCACTGGTACGATCGTTTTTGCAAAGGAATCAGATGAAAAATTTAACTAAGAATATTAGGACACCTGAAAGGTATTGTGTTGTTAACTAGTGTTTCAAACGTGATTGTTGACGATCGGAAAATAGGTAGTATAGGAATATCGAATTATTGCAAAACTTAACACGTGTCCGAGTAATAAGTTAAGAGGAAAGTACTTAGGAAAACTTTTCATTCTATATTTGCGCTTGTCAGGCATATCCGTGGTCTTCCGAGGGATAGCGGTAACAAAACAAGCAGGAAGACACGATGAATGCGTATAACCCGCAAGAAACAAACCTCGTTAAATTGTCAGCCGACGCTGTCGAAGAAGCGGTAGGAGGAGAATAAAGCTTTCGATAGCTATTATCAATCGACGCGATAGAAAATCAGCGATAACGCGCCACGAGCGTGCTAGAGGTGTACTCTGGGTGTTTGTGACTGGCTAATGCGGCTCAAGATCATCGAACGAAATGTCAGTAGTACTCGTTTTCGTCTCGGGATCGCGTTTTCTCCGTATCCTTGCATTAATTTCGCACAGTTTCAGCGACACATGCTGAAGTACAGAGCAACAAGGCAAACTCGTTTTCGGAACGATCATTGCTGTTACGATCGACAAAATCGGGCCGGATCGGGTTGGTCGTGGAATTTTTCCGGTACGTATCGGGAGGCTAACGGACGATTAACCAAGAAAATTCAAGAGACATGTGTTTGCCGATTTTCGTCGACAAACGATAGGCAACGCTAGAGAGGAGGAAGAAGAGGCAGAAGGTTCGCGAGCAAAAGGATGGACGCGAGCAAGAGAGGAATCGTTGGTCGCGAGATTCGGCCCGGTAGCGAAACAGTGGCGAACGAGGCGCCGTCGTCGTCGAAGCGTTCAGAGCGGTCGGCTGATCTTATCTGAAGGGGAAAAAGCGTGCATCGCGGTGTTGGACGCAACGAGAAGAATCGTAGGGGAGCGTGGTGTTACATACATGGGTGCCAATTGGATCGTCGCATTGACGATCGTCTGGTTAACGTGCCCGGTGAATGGAAAAGTGACCTGTCGCGAGGTGCAGTTGGCACGCGACTGCGAGGTCGCTTGCAGAGGAAATACCTCCTGCGAGCTTAAGGTGGCCGTTCTCCTGCCGGCAGATCCGACGTTCGATATCGCGTTGCCAAAAGTACTTCCAGTTCTCGGTAAATTTCCTTTGTGATCCGTCATTTTATGCGTAACTTGTTCAACAACGACGACGAGTTTGCGCGACCCGTCGGGACAATCTTAACGACGCATCAATAATTGTCTGCTCGTACTACAGATTTAGCCGCCAAGGAAGCCAAATCGAGAGGCCTCCTACCCTCCTGGCTGGAGCTGAAGTACCTCCCGCAAGACGATCATTGCGACGCGATGTACGCCCAAGTTGGTGCGATCGATAGCTTCTCAAATTGCGTTCATCTGTTCCTCGGCCCTGCTTGCGATTACTGCGTGGGTAAGTATCCTATGGTGAATACGCGTCGATTGTTCACCGGGTTCAAAAGGGATCCTTCGGCTTGGTCGTAGCGGCTGTTGGCAGAATGGTGAAATTTTTCGGCGCGCCCTTGATCACTACCGGTGGATTCACCTTTGATTTTACGGAGAAGAAGACCGAGTGCAAGGACGAGTATTTTATGACCACCAGAATCGGAAACTTAGCCTTCAGAGATGTTGCCAATTTCTTCGTCGCTTTGATGAACCGGTAAGAGGGACGTGTGAGATTCAATGATCGAGTTCCGCAGCGGCAAAATTTCCCACGATTCCCGTAGATACGAATGGCGAAAAGTGCATCTGGTATACGCGACCAACGGACAGAGTCAGGTCGCAGGCAGGCATACCTGCCAGCTGATGATGAAGTCCATGGTAGAGTTCATCAAGAAGCAGCCAAACTTCACGTTTGGCACCTTCGACCTCGAGACCACGGTGACCGAGGACTACGCGGAGGCGTTGGAAAGTCACGTGGGCAACTGGTACGGTGGTAAGTCAGACGTGCATTTTCAAATTTCAATCTGAAGCGAATTTCGCCGAGACTTACACCGTTGTCGCGAACGTTTCTCGTCGATCATTCGGCGACCGCCGCCGTAAATGTTCGCGCGAACGCGTTTCCACGAATAATCGTGCAAATACGAGAAATATTTCCGCCCTATCCATCCCCCCGCCGCCATCAGTCCCTGTGATGCGTGTAAACGTTACGTCGATTTTAGGGGAAATTATACGAGAAACAGATGCACCAGAAGACGCGTGCGTGGCTATCGCGTTTCCGCGTACACACGGTGAACCAGATAAAAACGTAATTTGTCACGCACTTTTTATCTTGATGCTTCGACTTTGAGCATACTGGTCTGTTATCGTGATTAATTATCGGGGGTGTTGCGTTGACCCGGGCTCGACGTTGAAAAAGCTGAAGCAGCCAGAATATGCGGGCAATGGCGGATAGTTCCGGTTTTTCGCGCGTAGCGACATACCTGTTTTTCGTATTCGTGGTTTTTATCCCTTCGCGAGGATGCTTTTCCTAGATTTTCCTGTTTTACACGATCTTTCGCGTACTAATCAGAGAAACGAACGCATTCACGGATCTTTTGTTCCCACGATATATGAGGTTCCCGCGTTCGATCGGGAAACAAGGAATACGGTGGTGCGATCATCGATCTAATTGGCCGTATCAATTAGACGATGCCAACGTTATCGCATTGCTTCCTACGCCTTATCACCGCGTGTTATCATCGAGCCAAAGCATTTCTATTATTGCTCTGTTACGGCACGATACGCGTTCGACGCGTCACAAAGTCTATATTTAAACGTATTCTCGACAAATAACGTAGAAAAAACGTACACGCGATCGATGTCCGTTCCAAGTGTTACAAGGCTTCCTCAAATGATCGATCGTCGTCACCCTTGTCATTTCCTCTTCAACGTTAACGATCGTTCTCCATGAAACGGCGATTATTTCGAAACATCTCAAGATCTGATGCATGTTCGGGGAATCTCATTTGAACAGCGCGGGCGCAGTCATCGAACTCTGTTACTTCTGTCGATAACGAGCATACCTTTCGTCGATAATCGCCATTGTTCTTCGCCAGTCGATAAGTCCACTTTTTTTACCCGCGTGCTTCGAAATGCACGATTTCGTCGATACTTTCGGCTACTTATTGTAAGATCAACAATAAACAACCTTTATATCGTGGAGTGTGTTAAATTTCTAAGCCTTAAGCAGTATCTACGCTGAAACAACATCGAGCAGCATTTTATTCTTGCATTTTATTTTTCGTCGTTGCATATTTCAATACATTTTTAACGTACAATGACTCCAAAAAATATTCCTGCGCTATACTACAAGAAAATTCTCCTAATTCTGGAATTATGATTTAAGTGAAAATTTATGTAATGGGTCATACATGGAACAATTTTTTTGTCGATAGGAATTCTTTTTGAGGGGGTGAAAACGGCCCTCAAAGATTCAGCGATTCTTCATGCTTTGAATACGAAGTTTCACTGTGATATCTTTTTATGACAAGGTGATAGAGCATTAAAAATTACAAAGTTTATTTTATTTTTGTAGGTACCGCATTCTTCTTATCGGCCATTTATTCTTTCGCACAAAAGACATCTATGCTTGAAAATTGTTCGACTTCTATTCGTTTTGCAATATAATCAAGAATTTGGTTCTTTCGGATTGACTGATTAATTCGAATAATCAAAGCTTCTATTGTATTAGTAATTACATAAACCAGATCGTAAACGTTCACAAAGTTATTTAAAACCGTTAAAGAGATCGCTTTTCTTTATTTCCTACATACGTTTTCCATTTTATTTTCTTGAAAACAAGAAGTACAGCAATATAGTTGAAACAAGTGTATCTTCGTTTAGTCAGGAAACAGTTCCGTTAAAAGGAAAAAATTGGTCACCTTTTGCCACTTAACGCTTTAAGCGCAACTCGCTTTAAAGCTTAATATGTGGACCAGCGTATAGTGCCGCTTCTGCCTTCAGATGTGCTCATATTTATGATGCATACAATTATTTGTACGTAGTAATCTCCGTAAAAACGCATATTTCTACAAATCTCGTAAACATTTTGCCGCCTTATCGAGCAGTCAGGAAAAATGTGAACGTTAAGGGGTTAAGCGTTTAACGCGATATCGATAGATGTATCAAAGACCTGGAATTGCCAGAAAAATATGTATCTGCTGGAACCACTAATTCAAAATCACTTTGAACTGTGTTGCTGCTCTATGCAATACCACGCGCAGGACAGTACATACGAAACATTATTTCAAACATCGCACTAAAGGCGTTAATAATAATAAATTTGAGTGGGTGATGAAACACAGAGTGAGCATAACGCGCAAAAGTACACAAAATACCTGAGGTAACTTACAAGTTATGAAATTTACAGGTTAAAGCAACAATCTGTCCAAATTCTGTTTCTTCACTTGTTCTCGTAAAGGTTTGAGTTTGCGTGAAAATCCGCGGTACAGAAGCAACAGTGAAAATTCAGAAAAAAGCGAAAGTGAATTTGATCGAGGTGGAGGATGAGATGGTGGAGAACGCGTGGCAGATTGATGGGAGGCGGAGGATGTGCAGAGATCGGACGCATGCGTCCCCGTCGGCTCTCCTACCTATCTTTATGATCGGCGCAGTGATGTGCACGTACGGACGCTATCCTAGACGCATGGTTGCGGCCAGAGGGGGGGAAGAGGAGCAGAGAAAGAGGCGACGATCGTACGAAGGAAGAGGAAAAGGAAGAGGGTGACCGTCCGGCATCGGTGGCGCCGATTCGGAGGAAAGCCGCCCGCTTCGGCTCAGTTTCGTTCGCGCGGTCCAAGCTTGCTCGTTTCGAGTGGTAAGCTTTTCTCTCTCTCCCTCGTGTCGACGCGTGGTTTCCTTCGGTTGCAGTTTATCCAACGGAGAAGAGGGAAACGGAACGGGGTACAAGTGCAAGGACATCTCGTCTTTGGATCTCCGCAAAATTTTCCCGCGAAGGCGAAGCGAACTTTGAATTCTCGCGTGGTAACCGAGATTTCCTGATGGTGCGATCGGAGATGAAGTAGTTCGAATCGCGAACGCGTGTTTGAAAAGGCGACGGTCGAGTTCGTCGCGTGCAATCGCTGCAAAACGGAAATGGATCGATCGCCATGCGTTTTCTGATCACATGTGTCTCGCGAATTTCCCGCGTACTACGGTTTCGAAACACGTAAACCGCTTCGTGATCCTCGCGGAACCGAAACCGAGACCGGAACCGGAAACGAC
Source organism: Tetrapedia diversipes (assembly GCA_033822845.1). Lineage (NCBI taxonomy): Eukaryota > Metazoa > Arthropoda > Insecta > Hymenoptera > Apidae > Tetrapedia > Tetrapedia diversipes. Next base: position 1,096,341 of record JAOPTO010002461.1, on the reverse strand, counting down.
CATCGGTTCCCTGTATTACAGATCTTGAGATTGGGCGCGAGAATGTCCTGTCGATCGGCGTTACGAGGAGGCGGCATGCGGATTCGTAAGAGGCGACACTAGAGGTCGACGAAAACATCCGGCGGAACGTGTTACGGAAGCGTGCGCCAAGGAATGGCGGAGAGCGAGAAATAGCGAGAGAACACGGATGACACGGACGCCCGCGTGCAACCGGTCAAAGCGGAAGCGAAATGCAAAGACGCGGAAGCGACGCATCGATGAGGCTGACGTTGCTCCTGACGACGATGTGTGCAAGCGCGAGCGCGAACACCACCGTGACCGTGCAGCATAACAAGGAGTGCCTCGAAACGCGGCTGCCGTTCAAGAGGGAGGTGAGACTTGCTGTGATAGCACCGGCCGATTCCCGCCACGAGCAGAGCTTGCCGAGGGTGCTTCCGGCGGTGCTTCTCGCGGTCAGAGCGGTCAGCTCGGCGAAGGGGCTGCTACCAGGGTGGAACATCACCGTCGACCATCGGGACTCGCGATGCTCCAGCACCTACGGCCCGTTGGCCGCTTTCGAGTTCTACATCAACCGGACGGCAGGTCATCCGTTGTCGTTTTTCCATCATCTTCGCCTCCTTTCCGCCTCTTTCACGAACCGCTTCTGTCGCGAGAATTTGGGAAGTTTCGTTCGTTCAATCACAATTTCGGTAGACTCTCTCGATGGTTTTTAGATAACTAAGCAATGCTGAAGATAGGGATTCACTAAATATATCCTTTTCCTTTGTTCCTATCATTAACACGTTCGTCGTCCAACGTGATTCGGCTGAGTTTCTTGCTGGACTCAAATCCGATTGCATAGAAGATTGGGGTAAAAAAGTATAAAAACAGCAAGAATGTTAACTTTTTATTTTTATTTTACGTATTTTATATTTATATATATTATACTGCAATGCTTATTTCATTGGATTTCTTTTAATATTCCAATTTAAAATCCTATTTAACTTTAAGGAAAAGAGCGTCACCCAAATATGGCTGACGTGGCGACGAACGTGTTAACAGAGGTTCAACGTGTTAACTGACTGCAATGGAATAAGAGCATTGACTAAGATTTAAAACTTTGGGCAGCATTGGGTACTTGCTGTATAGAGCTGAAAAGAGGATTGTACCGCTTTTGTGAAAAATTTAGATGCGAACGTACGTGCACAGTGAATATAATGTGCAAAAGTATGCAACGTATCTCAAGTAAAGCTCGAGTTGTAATGTTTAGAGGATGAAACATACCACTGTTTAGATTTCACTTTTTTGACTGTACCTATGAAATTCGAATTCGCATGAAAATCCGCAATCTAGCGATATCACAAAGGCAATGCAGGTATGATACTCGTTCTATGACTGTTTTCATCACATGGTATTATGCGATCTCACTCGTCGACGTCATTTTTTTGGTCAATAATGAAAATATGTATACTCCATTTTTATAACTGTATTAGGGAATGCGGGCCTATAAGGATTATAATTAATAGACTCACATTCCTTTCTTCCTTCCAATTTCGCGTAGCACATTTTCCACGCGACCTTGGGGGATCCACGTTAATTTTCAGTAGCTCTGTTCTTAGTTTCATTCGATACGTTTATACATATATCAGAGTTATTACATATAAGATGGCGGTGAGAGATTTCGTTTATTATATTATGAATTAGGATCGTTGGTATATGTTGACTAACATGTGACAGATAGAAGTTAGTGTCATTTTCAATGCAACATTACCATTTCTGAAGAGGAATTAGGTAAAAATTGTATGAACTTGGTTAAAAGTAAATGTCTGCATTTAAATGAATTCGTTGAATAATATAGTAAAATCTGACATGTTTAAGAAAGAGATAAAAAATGCGTTTCAGGAATTAATCGTGCCCAGAAATAGAATTGTGAAATGACAAGCTAAATTCAATCGAAATTTGTTAATAGAAACACATTAAATCAACTAAAGTTCTATTTAGTTATTCAAATTTAATCTCAGCCGCGTTATTATTCGTCATGTCATACGCAACGTTCTAACAGATATACACATTTTTTGTTTTTGCATCGCGTGTATTTTGCACCTGTTCGTACGTTCAAATGCATGAAAATCAGTGGTCTAAACATTGTTACGTGAAATCGTGCATCAATAAACCGATACCTGATTTCAGAATTTAACGGAAACCTTTCAATTGAATTTTCTAGATGCAAGTTCAATGTAGGTTACGTTTTTATTGTTCTTGATGCTTCAGTTACATTAGAGAAGGTAGACTTACAGGGATCGTAATTAATTCCTGAATTTTTTCCATTTTTCCATTTTGCACGAACCGGGGGCTCCCCTTTAATCGCCAGTAAGCGCGTTTCCCAAAAAAACACCGATCTTAATTCTGCTTGCAGATCCGTTTGTTATCGCTCTACCTATAATACTATCTATAATTAGAACTGTTTACGCGCCCACTCGTCACAGCGTTTTCTTCGCTTGGTCACCGATTATTTTATCGCGAACGGTGTTACCCAGTGACGGCGATCACTCGTGAATCCCACGTCACATATTTGCAAATCGAGATTCGAAGATCTAGTCTCAGGTCGGCATACGCGAGCTTATATGCAACTCGCGATCGATGTTCAAGACGATGTCCTTCTAAATGAAGTATTTGTTACCGAGTTATTGCTCGTTCAATAAAAACCGTGCAACCGGCATTCAAACAAGCCGCGAAACTCCTTCCCTCATAGTAAAAATAGAATTGTCACACTTATCGCAGGAACGCCGTACATATTCATAAATATGCTCGAGAGACGACCGTTGATGATCAAACGATAGTAATTTTGCAAATTCCTGAATGCAAACAATCATGTTCAAAAATGTCAGTGATCTTTATCCGAATCAAACGAACGTTACGATAAGGGAAATTCTGATTCAATCGATTTCAGTGTTTTGCACTTGAGAATCGTTGAAGATACAAAGTCGTCTTCCGAGTGCAAAGGGTTAAGTATTTCTTCCACGAGGAAACGGTTCGCACGTGGAAGTCTCAACGGTGAGGACACTAATTATTTGTAAATCAAGTTGCGTCCGGTTGTGCCACCGACATTCGACGAAGAAAGAGCCACGCATTTAGCTCCCGAAGGGTTGAAGACGATTCGTTGGCGCAGTTTAATCACGGCTCGTTTCGCCGTCTCGATGCCGTGGGGCCGCGCCAGAACGAAAAGGGACCGAACGTTTTCCATGACTGATGTCATAAATGCGCGTATTCGACCGGCAGCTGCGAGATCTCGACCACGGAGTCCATGTTTGCGTTCGGTCAGTCAACCAAAAGGGGCCGCCTTGTAACTTTTGCGCCCGCATTTGTCTTCTCGTCTCTTCTCATCTCTTCACTTCGCTTCTCTGTCCCCTTTATCAGCCTGGAGACCGTTAAATACCTCCTCAATTCCGTTTAATTACTCCTCTGCTGGCATAGCATTGTTGCCCCTCTTTCTTTCCCTCCGTCTGCGAATTAAACGAATGGTTGTCTTTTTCCTCGATATTTGCAGCCGCAAACCCGTTGAGGCTGCCGTCGTGCTGTCGCATGAGCGAATAAATCGAATAAATCATTTTCACGTCATCTTTTTATTCGAATCAGGCATAGGCAGACAAATTAAATCATTGATTATTTTAGTTAACTCTTTTAAATAAAATGGATCGAGGGATATTTATCACCTTTCAGTAATACGTGTGTGATCTCACAATGAACGACGAAATGATAGCACACCCTATGATTTTCAGTGTCTCTCGAGTAAACTCAACGTATATCGTATATCATCAGAAATGAAATGTCATATAAAGTTAAATCAAATTTTGTTTTTATAAAGAAAAATTAATAACTTATACACAAAGACATTGGAAGTAATTGCTATTTTATTCATTTATTCATTTTAAGGTGATAAGCTATTTTTGCGATCTGATTTGGATCTATCACACGAAAATACGTAAAAAATCTTTGCTATCTTAAACGACATAATCCCTTTGATATGCTTTTTTCGTATCCATGCTATCATTTTGTCGCGTACTGTATGCGTGTCAGTCATCGTAAGAAAGTTCGTATTTCTAATGTTGTTGATACAAACAGACTCGATGATTATTTAAAAAATTAGTTTAAAAAACGTTTGTTCAGAAAGAATGTCATAGAATGTTATTTTACGCAACGGACCAGCGGTTTTCAATTTTTTTTTAGGCGGGAAGCTCAGTTGAAAGAAATACAACGAAACCCCAACACTTTATTTCATTTAATTTCCCTTTTCTTCGTTTCGTTTAGTTTCACAGAAACTTATTTCAATCCTTTTCTCATTGGTCCCGGAATCCTCTGCAGGTATTGGACGGAACTTTAAGTCTCCGGGGACCATAGTTTGAGAAACTATGTAATTGACAAATATTGAGATAATTTGGAAACGTAAATTTCTCGCTGAAGGCAATTAACACGAAATTATTGTAAAATAACTTTCGGTAAAGTAGTGATGTTTCAGACAGTTTATTTGGCTAACGCTCAAGCCTGGTTCTCGCTCGGTCGCCTCGAAATTTGCTCGCGGACAGCAGTCGCGGTGGCCTGTGTTTATGTGACAAGCAGTAGTAAAGCAATCCCGATGGAACACGCGGGAATCATCAGCGCAAGCCGTTCTTTCGACTGCAAACACGCGTTTCGATCTCTTTAAACATGAACTACATACCGGGCTGAAATTTCTATGTCCGAGGTAAAGCGTCTCGTTGCTTGCATCGCGACGTTGGAACGAAAAATACCTTCTACGAGAATCGTCCACTTCTTTTCCCTTGCGATTACCTTGTGCTACGTTGTCTTACATAAGAAAAGGAAAAAGAATGGGTCACGCGAGTTCCGCTTTTTGCAGCAGAATAATTTATCAGCTTGAAAGTTGCAAACTGTGTACATACTTTCGATATGAGATTCATCGAGTGTTCTTCTCGCTTTGTTGAAAGATCTTGAAAAAGTTGATCGTCGTTGCACAGGGTGTCCCAGATTTAAGATGGGACATTCTATCGGTACATTTGATGGGTTAGTTAGGAAAACAAATGTTGCATAAGGGTTGGTTTTTTAACACAAAACTTTGCTAAGAAACTACAAATAAAAATTTGAAGGGAGCAGTAGCAGAAATACAAATTTTCGAGAATCGCATGAACATTACCTACTCAAAGTTGTAGGTATATCGTAATTGTTATTAACTTCAATCAGCAATTATCCGGGAATGATTTATTTGCCTATTCGTGATATTAACGTTAAAACTACCAAAGTGATTGAAATGAGTAACTCGTAGTTGTTTATAGAAATTTTGTAAATTTAATGTGGAACATTTTTAGAAATGTTTCATTACTTCCTGTAAAACGTATGAATAAAATTTTATTCCTCTTGTGTAAATCATATTCTTTCTTCAATGTAAATAAGTATATCTTAACCATTGGTAATTCTAGCATTTCTATCTTAAATATCAGAAACAAAGATCAAACTTTCATATTTTTCCAATCATCCATCACGATAGTTTTTCCATCAAACTTACTGTTCGGCTCGATGAAAACCTGCAATTTTTTGACTCACGATCGTGTGTCTCTTCTTCTTTCTTTCTCCTTTTTTTAGTGAAAACAATGCACACAGATGTACCGATCTCGCGACCAAAAGTGACTCGTTTACATCGGGCCTTACTTAAATCCCGTGACTAGCCCATATTTCTCCCGTAATCGAGATGAGCTAACGATGCTTGAAACGCGAGGGATCGCATGAAAACCGCGACTGAAATTTATGGTGAACGCTGAAGCATGATAAACGTTATCTCTTACCGAGTATACATATATTAGTGGACGATGAGTATTTGATAAGCGCATCGAGCGATTCGATCGATCGACGGAAACGGAAGTGAGAGGCCGCGTCGCATGGAAACCGTCGCTGCGATACCGCTCGCATTCCCTGTCACTCCTTCGATTACACACATATATTTGCGGAATTTGCTATCGCTTCGTGGCTTTAACCCTTTCACCACGGATGTCTCTGCTGCAAAACGGCCACATGGGATAGCCAGATGGTGGATTTAAACTTTTAAACCGTAACGAAAGGAAAGGGTGGAAGACGGGCATCGCAAAGTACTAAACTTTAAAAGGACGTTTTGTGGAATTTTCTTAATCGTAATAAAAACTACTAAATATTTATATTTTGAAGTTTGTTTAAATTTTAGCGAACGTTTGGTCGATTTATTCATTCGTGCTCAATTTAAAAATTACATAACCAGAATCGCATGATCTTTTATTGTGCATAGAAAAGATTTTTCCTGCACTTTTAGCAGTGGTGCGAACAAACGCGTAAGACATCATGCGTTGAATTCAGTTACGAATTTATCACCTGGAATATTTCATGTTGTTCTGTGGCCTCGTTTATTTGCTGTACTGTCCTATCAACCACCCACGTATTTCTTCGGTTTCTTTATTCATGTTTCGCGTCATATTTTACATTTATGCGAACAGAACGCAACCGCTGGATCCACCTTCAAAGTTCCTTCGTCGAAGCTAGCTAATTTAAATTTTCCTCGTAAACCGCGAACTAGCTTCCACGGTTTTAATCGGACAATATTGTTGTTTCCCTTGGGTGTGTGCTACCGAAGGGAACAGGAGGAAGAAAAGTAAGAGAGACGGGTGTGGAAAGTTGGTAATGAAATTGAATCGGTGGATTAAGCGGTCCGGGTGCATGACGAGAATATTTTTGACGCGAGACATCGGCCATGTTAACGTGGACGTTAGTCAAACGTGTGAAGGTCCATTTATACCTGTCGTGCTGAGTATAGGTCCATATATATAATAACTGAGAAATCAATAAACAAATCGATAGCATTTTATCACTATTTCTGCCTGTGTAAAGTTCATTTAGATTTATTCAGAAGCACTGAAAAAATAATCAGAGCGTGTACCGTGGCAAATTCTTTTTCTTCCTCGATCGAAAATTTAGCTGCAATTCCTATCGCACTCGAGGAAAATGAGATGAATAAGAAAAGGGGAAGAATTGGAATCTTCACCAATAGGAAATCGTGCCGCAAGAGAAATTGCCTCGAATAATGCGACTAATCAAAATTAACAGTTTAGAGTAATTATTACTCGCTAATTATTACTTATGGCTACTTCAAGAAACGATACAATTATGAAAGATAAATCGGTAACGATGAAAGAAACATGTACAATGTAATGCTCGACCACAGCAGATTTAATTTCGCAATGCGGGGAATTTCTGTATTTCATTATTTAACGCGTCGTGCAATGAATCGCGTTATATAAAAATAGAGATCGCAATATTTTTAGGTGCGAACGAAAGAACTCGCGTTATACAGAAGTCTACTTTGTCACCCAAACCTAAAAAGACGCCGATCGCCTACACTTTTTTCCATCTTTCTTTCCCTTTTTTTCTTTTTATCTCGATCCCAGCAACGAAACTAGAACAAATGTTGAACGTGCGCACGTTTGTGAACGCAGATGCCTTCTTGGGTCCCGTGTGCGACTACGTGATCGCGCCAGTAGCACGATACGCCGCGGTATGGGGGATCCCGGTGTTGACCGCGGGCGCGCAGGCCGAAGCGTTTCGGTACAAGGGCGAGCACTACCCCACGTTGACCAGGATGATGGGTTCTCATCGTCTGGTGGGCGAGGCGTTGAGGCACATCCTGAAACGGTTCGGATGGAAGATCGCCGGGCTTCTGTATCATAATCACGCGATGGCCAGCAGCCGTGGCAATTCCGAGTGTCACTTCACTTTGGGCGCCGTTTTCACAGCCCTCAATCAGACGCCGGTTTACAAAAGCTTCAATCAGGAAACGACTACCGTTCAAGATTATCGAAACTTGCTCGCCTTCCTCGCAAAATCGGCCAGGAGTAAGTTAAGACTTGTTATTTTAGACGTCGCCGCGGTGATGAACAAAACGCGTTACACTTTATTAAGGTTACGTAAGATTGCAATATTTTTTAAACAATGTTGCAAAATCGAGATTTATTTGTCAATGAATCCCTCTCATTTCTTTCATGATCTCCTGGATCATTAACAGCGCATCGTTTTCGAGCTTGTAACGATGATTGTAATCCAGAACTTCCATTTTTGGGCTAATTCTGCTTTTTCCATCAAATTGTACGAACTGTCAATGCTGTTAATACTGTATCTTCTACATTTGACGTCATTATGATTAGTGAGATGTTCTGTGTTATATAAATTTTTTGCTAAGACACCAAAGGATTATACAAACGTGTACAATGAAGTTATAAAACAAATGTGTAGACTTAGCTTTAGTTTGCAAACACAATATACGCAGTGTGTCGAGAAATACAAGAATCAAATGCAATATAATTATGTATATCTCTAAAGCTACTAATCTCCTGTGCGGAACTTATTCTTCGTTCTCAATAGTTTTGTTTTCATAGAATTAATATCCGTGCATACATTTTCCTTGTGCCAGGGATTAACCGAATACCTGAATATAATAACGTAACAGAATGTTCGTAATTCAGTTTTAGATATCCGAGTACTTCTCTAAAAAATCTGAATACCTGAATAGCGATTGTGAGAATGTAAGAAATCGCAAACAATCTTAGAAATGTACACATGCTTTTGTTTTTTGCTCCGTTTATTACCCGAATTATTTAAATATTTTTAACTCTTCGGATTATTCCGTTATTGTTTGAAATATTTCGCTATTCGCACTATCCGGTTAATTAAACAATTTGGACCATTTATCGCTTATCCTGGCACATCAAAATCATACGTAATGCTTGATCCATCACACTTCCGTTACACTAACTTAAACGATCTCCGTTCTCGCGTTTATCTCTCCGAAAATTCATCCATTCCAATAACAGCGAATTTAATTCGCGATTAAACGACGGTGTAGTCTCGGTATGCAAATCATGCCAGTTAATCGACGAAGTGTTTCAACGGTCTACACACCGGTGCAATGTGAAAGACAGGTTTTTGTTCGTTTCAGTTGTAGTGATGTGCGCCAATTCGACAACCATCCGGGAAATTCTGTTGGCTGCAGAGCAACTCGGAATGGTTGATTCCGGAGAGTACGTGTTCTTCTCTATAGAGCTTTCGTCCAGGTAAGTGCGTTGAATTATTACGTATAGAGGCGATCCATAGCTACTAGCAGGAAAACGCGGAAGTAGAGGAAATCAACTGGAACGAGGATCGTTTCAAGCGAGTGCTTTCGAACCGGCAAACCGATAAAGCTGCCACGTAACCGTGGCAAACGTTGGCGAAAATTAACGGTCAAACAATAGCCTTCCGCATGATCAGTGAAGCTTTACTTGGTCACAGTAATATTTCGGAAGTTTAAGCCGTTGTTCGCTGGAAGCGATCACTTGGATTTCCTCCCCAATACTTGAATTTCGCGTTTTGCATGCAGTGGAAACGAGCTACATTGATTAAATGGAGATTATGAAGAATTATGAAACGGAGACTAATTTTATAAACGCAACAACTAGGAATAAGACAATTGAAACTCATCGAAATTTCGCGTTTCTTTTATGATTCGAAACTCTCGAAACATCGGTAAATAATAAATAATACGTAATTTGTATAAACAACGAGAATACTGTGGGATATGAATTTATTTAAAGAACAATCAAATTGAATTTGCGTTTGGATTTCAATCTCGTTTTAATTCGTACGATTCCAGAATTAATTATTTCGCGAAACTTGTTCAACATCAGCTTGACCGATGTTACCCATAATATATCGAGTTTAATGAATAAACTGAACAAAAATTAATTTTAATCCTTCAGAAACTTGACAAAGTGTTACAAATTTAAAGCAACAAACTACGTGAAACGAATTTGGCCATAAGATCTGTAAACAATAAAGAAACATTATAACACTACCCCTGATACCTCTAACAAGTTATGAAATAGCGAAATAAGCAGTTAAAACAGAGAGAATCTTCAGAATGATCCCATATTGTACACATGTATAGGTGTGCAAATTAATTCGGTGCCTTTTTCCTGCCAAATTTTCCTTCCTAATTATTAAAATTTTCCTAACTGAAGTAAACGTTGCGATAAGCATTGATAGGTAACAGCTGGTTGCAACGCAAGCCCTTGTTTAGATTTTACAAACGTTTGTCAATAGTTTTCTTAAAATTTCTTACCTGTCCTGGACGTGCTTGTCCGATCTTTGAAACCACTCTTTGCACGTTTTATACGTCACAGTATCATTACTAAAAGCGGAACAAAACCATTTCCTTAGCTTTAGAACCATTTTTCTTCTGTTCAAAAGCAAAAAGAATAGAGTGCCTGAAATACTCCTTGTCGAACACGAAATTGTTTACTGTTATTAGGTAAAATTATGCCGAGTTGTTACGATTGTTTTAATGTTCCATAGGGTATAATGCTGCAACTTTCAAATCACCATAGGGCAGAAGAGGTATTTTAATTTGAACGGAAATTGCAAAGCGTTAAATGCAAAGGCACCGAATTAATTTGCGCACCTAATATGTAACCTCCTCGATAGGTGTGACGTTTTGGTTTCAAACAATTCCCAGAAAGGTATAAGTCACTGAAAACGTGTGACGTTCGGTTGTTTCAGCGACAGTAACTCCAAGGAACCGTGGAAGGTGGAAACCGACCCGGTGGAGAGGAACGAAAAGGCGCGGAAGGCATATCAGGCGTTGCTGACCGTCACCGCTCGCACGCCTGACAATTTCGAGTACCTGAATTTCTCGCGTGAGGTCAAGGCAACCGCGCAAAGCACCTACAATTTCACCTTTGGGAACAGCTCGGTCTCGACATTCGTTACAGCGTTTTACGACGCGGTCCTGCTTTATGCTCTCGCGTTGAAGGAAAGCTTACCGGAACACCCCGGAGAGGTGAACCTGGACGGCGGCAATCTCACCAGAAAGATGTGGGGCAGAAGCTTCAAAGGTGTGAGCGAAACCTCGGCTTCCTTAGGAAGACCCTCCGTTTCTTTGGTTCTTTTTTCCTGTCCTCCGCCTGTTTTCTCATTTCCCTAGCCACCACCATCTAGCCTCATCCACTGCAATCAAAACCAACGGAACTCTGTTCTGTTTCAGGTATAACGGGCGACGTGAATATCGACGAGAACGGGGACCGGATAGCGGATTATTCTCTCCTCGATATGAATCCAGAGACGTCCAAGTTCGAGGTAAAAAAAAAGATATATTGTAAAGCCGACGTATCCGTAGGGGATACGCTTCGGGCGATACCGTTGATAGTATCGTATCCACCTTATATACATATAAATTGTTTCACATTTGCATACTTGTGTGCGATAAAATTGAAGTGACAAATTACGCCTAGGAAAATATTACTCGGGCTAATCAGTGATGAAATATATTATAAATGCATTATTATTATATATTTGGTGCTCTCTCTCTCTCTCTTTCTCTCTTTCTCTGTTCCTGTCTCTTTTATAAATAGGGTAGTAACGTTTTAACGAGAAAATTTACACACATCCATTATACATGTGCATGTATAAATTTAATGACCCAGAGAATTGGTCAAATGAATAAGCTAATAATAAGGGTACTTCCGTTGGTTCTTAATATTTCTCACTATAATATGCAAATTCATGCTATTTGAATCAAATTACTGCATATAACACATATGTGTCTAGAATAAAAGAGGTTAGATACCAGAGCCGCATTATTTTGATCTCACAACCCTTAAAGTTCATCATTAATACTATAACATACCCAAATACTTTATGAATTAATTAAGCTATCAATAATACAATGATTTAAATATTTCTGTTCTCTCTACGTTTCCAATTTTGCAATCATTTTTCAGCGGTTACTGGTATCTCCTTTAAAAGAATGTTGAAAACGATGAAGGTTGGCATGCCACGAAAATTATGCAAATCGAATCTATGGGGATTACCAATCTGCTGCAATCAGTCGTCCAATATGTGCGTGTGCCCGCACATTCTACGGAGTGCGATCATTGTGTATCGTGTGTTATAGATCGTCGCCAATTACTATGGTGCTAACAAGACATTGGAGTACATTCCGGGGAAGAGGATTCACTGGTCGGGTGGTCGATCGGACCCACCCCCCGACACACCCACCTGCGGCTTCGATGGCTCTTTATGCCCTGATAATTGTAAGTCGTGTAATAAAACTCGTAGAATCCGTTTTAAATGATGTAAAATGAAAAATTAATCCTTAGGGAATAAATACATTTTTCTATTACACCTAATATCATAGATAACATCTCTGTGATGTCGTCTGAATATCCTGTCACTTCAAAACTGCAGACTTATGTACGACCTATTTACCTTTAAGGTTCTAAACAGCTTTCTTAATTACCCAGAAATTCTTTTTAAATTTTGCTTACGTATTAATGCATAATGTACTTTTGCATTCAGTTTAGAATATCATGTCACACTCTGTGAACAGGTTAACTGCTTAAACAGACTATTCTGTTCTAGATTTCTCGATTTTTTCTGGATGTTCTTCCACTTTCAAGAGTAAAGTTATAAAAAAAGTAATTATAATTACTATGTATACCACAAGGTTTCTGATCCTTCTTTAAATAAATAAATAAATTTTAATCGTAATCATTATGTATACCACAATATTTCCGACCCGTATATAAATAAATAAATAAATTTTGCGTCGGTTACGCGTCTGTGTTACCACTTATACACAGATTGTGTAAGTTCTATTGCACGAGTTTCAAGTTTCGCGTTGGACATCGTTTAACACTCTCTGCTTTTTTTCTGCCACAGCCCTACCAGGACACGCAATACTCTCGATGGTGCTGAGCTCGATCGTCGTCGTTCTCGTCGTCGCCTCGGTCTTCATTTACAGGTAAGCATGGCGTCGTTAATCGATCGCCTTTCCATTCCCGATAGAGGAGACAGAACCTCGTTTCGCTCCTTCCATGACCGCCCTCTTAATCGTCTTAATCTTATTAACTTCAAGATCCATAGCGAATTCGCGGATCAACGCGATTTATGGAGCGCCTTAAGCTCTTACTACTGACTTCTGCGAACGACCATTCTAAACGGATTAATTCGTAAACTGAGATCTACAGGATTCCTCCCAGCAGATTTTCCCACAAATCTAAACAGTATCTAAACTAGAGATAGGTCGAAACTTAATTCCTAGATTCGTGAAACCCTAACTCAAAACTCTGTGAAGCCTCGAAACATATTTATTTGTCTTCTTTTATTTACCATTGCATTTCTTTTTCTCTTCTCTACCCCATTCATAGCCTAATATTATATCATCACCATGCAACGCACTCTACTTTTGCGTTCGCTTATCAATTTGTTTTCTTGTTATGTACATAAAGAACTTTTTCACTCGTATGTCAATAAACATTAACGTAAACATTTATTATTTACCCAGGTGTCGATAACTTCCGATCATAAACGGTTCTCGAAGTTCGAAACGGTTTGATCTTCGAGGAGTCTCGAGGTTTCGAGCTTTGAGCGTTCCAACCCTAATCTAAACGATACCGTGCCAACGGCGATTTACGTTGGAGTACGAAAAACGTTTTTCCTTTCTTTCATTCTTCCAGACACTTTAAGCTCGAAGCGGAAATAGCTTCCATGACGTGGAAGGTACACTGGAGCGACATTATCGTTGTGCCGAACGCAAAAACGAGAGGCTCTATGTATTCGTTGATCGTGAACAAGATGCGCGGTAGCCAACTGGTGAATATGAAATATGTATTACCCTCGTTATGCGATAAAAGGAGCAACATGGCACGGAGAAGCAACCCTCTATCGGCTGATCCTGAAAGCGCTTGTGCTTGTCAACCGTTTACTTTAAAGCAACAATCCTTTGGAATTTAATATCGATCTACCCTCCTCTAGCTTTATTTCTTTCTTAATTTGTTAATTAACCTTACCATTCTCCTTAGCATTGTGCGTATAAATGGAAATGAAGATCGGTTTAGGTATTGCACGTATTCAGTGGATATTATTAAAGAATACAAACTTTATGGTTCACCAAAAATATCAAATTCTCGTTTGTCAGAATTTATCACAACAGGGGGTTAATGCGATTAATTGGTCAGGGGATATTTCTTTGAAATTTCTTAATATTAGAAATATCGACAATTACAGGTATACTTATTTGAATTAAAGAAATCAGATTGAGTGTAAAATTATGTGTATAAAATTATATTGAATTCCTACCGCGATATCAATGGAGCTATACACTTATTTTTTGAAATATGAACAAATTGTGCTATCTTTTACTTAACCTCGTAGTTGATAAGGTGGGGTCTGTCAGAGCTCAGCAATTTTCGTTTTGGCTGTAATTCCAGAAATATTTACTGCTTGCCTATTGTTTCGTCAAACGTTCTACAGTTACATTCGTAGTTCATTGCTCAAACATGTGATTTATTTAGATTCCAAATAAAGTAATGAGTAAATAAGGTAATTATCCATAAATATTTAATCGACTTTTCAACGCATATATGCAAGTAACAGAACGACCATCTTATCAGTTGCGGGTTATACTTATCATAAGAGGAATCGTGTCAAGATGATACGTTTCCTGTTTTTCTTCGAATAAAAAGGAACGGTCGGAACGTTCTCTCGAAGTACCCTTCTTTTATCTTCAGGCAATCTTAAACCGGAAATAAGATTTCCCATTTGCATCAGAGAAACAGTTTCGAGTAACGTTTACGCGATCCGTTCCAATTGAGACAGCGGTTTGCTCCGTTATTCCTGAGAACTCGAAGCAACTTCAACTCTCTTCTCTTCCCGTTACAGACCATATACTCGGACGAAAACGCAAGTTTTCCAGGCGAGGTAGACAGGACCGTCTACGTTCCAACGGGAATTTACAAGGTTCGACCTCACTGACGGTAAAGCGACGTACCTCTAGATATCTTAAGACGGGATTCCCTGCAAGCGTTCAACGCGCGCGTCCGCGTCGCTTGCGTGCCGAATGAATGAAAAACACGCTTTTCCTTTCCGTTTTCTCAATCAATCGGTCGACGTACGCAACGTAGCCGCGTGGGTCGAACGCGTACAGGAGATCCCGTCTTTACGCATCGCGCTGCCTCCGTGTCCAGTATCGTTTTGTGTGCTTCATCTTTTCCTGTCGCTTCTCTTTTCGATTCTTTTTTTTTTCTTTTCTTTCGAAAAACAAAACGAATACTTTCTTTACGAACCGCGAACGAAAACCACGCACTTACCTACACGTGAGACGTTGAAAGAACTTCGAAGATAACATCGTACGATTCGTCGCAGAACTCGAAGGTCGCCATTAAACTGATCCCGCGGAACAAGGTGGAGATCTCGCGGCCTCTGTTGCTCGAATTAAAAAGGGTGAGTACCCGTTTGTTGCCATGAAATAAAGGTTCCTCGAATTCGGCTTTCGCCGTCGAGGACAGAACCGTAAGCGGAAAGTTCCTCGAAAACCGGTTGTTCTCCTCCCAATTACATTGCAATTGCGGAAGTTTCCTTCGTTTCCCATCTTTCCTCGACGACGTTGCTCAGTTTCTTTCGTCGAACGAGACCGCTTCACGTATTTTGTCCGCACAGATGAAGGACCTGCAGCACGATCACCTGGTGCGATTCTACGGTGCCTGCGTCGAGCCTCCTCATTGCTGCCTGCTGACCGAGTACTGCCCGAAAGGATCCCTTCAGGTTCGTCGACTCTTTCTTCCTAGGAACATTCTACGTTCATGGTTTGTAACTGAACCAGAGGCCGATAAATGCGTTGCTCGTTTATGATCATGACTCCTTTGTCGTTTCGTCTTTATCGTTTTCTAGGAACCTTATCGAGCAGGATCTGTATACGAGCTAGAGTTTGAAAATGGTTATGATATCGGTTCCAACTGAAGACAGTTAACACATTCGCTGCAGTGCCTCGCAGGAAAGATCCTAACGTTTCTCGTTTCTCGAAGTTCTGCAAAATGAACTCCTTTGAATATTTGTATTCAGATGGTAGCATTAAAATTTAGGAAACGAGCATATAAATTTGACTTTTCGATGTGTCACAAATACACTGGGTCGTGTAGATGATTTTGTTCACGTACAACAAAGAAAGTATAAGAATTGACTGTCGTTATACTTACTTATACGTGCAACGCTGAGCTCTCAATAGAATTTGCCTCTTTGATATGTGATACAAGTAGCGAACGTGTTAGTGAGAACCGATATAATGCAAGCAGAAGCAATGCGGGTCTCATTGTTTGAAAGTTAGAATCTCTTTCTTCAAGGCTCGATGCAGATGAGCGATATTTTGACGCACGATCGTACGTCTCTCCTTGTTTTCCCGATTAAAAGCAACGACTATAGTAGTAAGTACAATCGTGAGGCAAAAGGTTGCTCGTCTGCATCGAGCCTTAACAACACAGCACACGTTCTGTATACGTCAACGCAAACGTTTTAACAACGTCGAAATCTCATTTCGCTGACATAATTTGTTCAACATCAATTTTTGTCGGCGCTACGTTTCTTTTGACACGTCCAAATCTTCGACGATTCTTTTCGCCGACATTCATTCTGTTGGCATCGAAGTTCCTCAATACTGCGTATTTATTGACGAATTGAATTCATTGATTCTCGTTACTACCGTTATCGACAGTGATCTTATACTTCAGAATGCAACTTTATTGTTATCCTCGCCAATGTGATGACTAGATCGCGGATTTTTATGCCTTTATAGGAAACTTCTATGCACAAAAGATCATAGAATGCACACGTTGCACAGACGCATACATCCTTAATATAAAATCTTTAATATTAATGACTTACTAAGAAATTTAAGATTTGAAACGAATCTCTAATTAAATTCCATCTTTTCACTTACCCTTATGAAAATTTGAATTTGCATAAAAATCCGCAGTCTAGTAATGACCAACTTTGGTCTCTATAAGCGATTTGAACGTATCGAAGGAAGCATAGTGTCGATTAAAATCGACGTCGGTTAAATATCGCCGACGGAAACAGTTTCGGCGAAATGAGATATCGATAATTCGAAGGTAATCCCTTCGGTGTGTATCGAAAAGGGCAGCGAGTTCAAGGAGTACTGAGCGACAAAAGCTTTAGCTGCGCCAGTGTCTCTGGTATAATTTGTCCACCACTGTAGCAATGTGATCTACGTGTATGTGTGTGCACTCGTATACGTACGTGCGACTCGTCTGAAATGTATGAGAGAACACGGGAAAGTAATAAAGCAGTTGTCGCACGCGAAATGAAGGCTACCGGAATAGAAATGCTTCATCGTTGAAACACACGTACACGTAGCCGTCTCATGGTTCCCGCGCAGAGGGTGGCGGGATTAACTTTGGCGCAGCCTCCCGCACACGGCTAGCCTCCGTTATCTCGAACTCGATTAAAAATGTAATCGATTCCCTGAGATTAAACTTTCGTCCTTCCTGGAATCCATCGGGTTCAACGGTAAATGGACTTTGCAATGGGCCACCGATAGCCGAATCGATTAAATAACGCTGCGACTTCTTTGTTCAATGCACACGGTGTTTTTGAAATAATGACGCGATCGGAAGAGAGCTGATTCCGTGTACAAGAGAATTTTTAAAGCAAGATTTGTTCGTATAGAGGGTGATTCGCGCGACTGCAACAAGTCGTATCGTTACTCTGGTTGTGGTTGGAGATAGATGTTGGAGGGAAAAAGGATGGATGGTTTAAGGAGTACTATGCATTGGTACATTCTCGATCACGTTGTAGCATGTTACACCTGTATGTAGTGCACCTTAACATGTTCGCTGCGGATGACACGGTCCCGCGTCGTAATCTATTATGTGTGGGAATGGCGAGTCGGAAGATTGTAAATAGCTGTGCGATAAGCATAGCTGTTTATTCAATGTTTAGGATATAGCAGTAGTATATTTTAGTCATTTAGATACTATAACATGATTTGTGTTTTTTTATGTTTGTATCAAATTTTGTTTCAAATTCGAAATCAGCAGCTCTCGGTGAACATGATAACGACGCAGCAAACGTGTTAAAGCACCCATTATTTGCCTTTAACATCCATTTTTAATTTCAACCAAGGAATTTTCCTGTACAGTTCAGAATTCGAATATTCGTCAGGTATGCGTACATTTGACTAGCTCTACTTTCTGAATTTACATTGATGTAAAGATAAATGCCGTTTTCAATTAAGAAAAAAAAAGAATGTAAGCTAAAGTGTAAAATTCTTTAAGCCTGCCGCGTTCCTAAGATTTTATTGCTATCAATCGTTTTCTAATTGCATTAAATAGAATTTATAGTTTGTAAAAAAATGATTCTTAAACGTAAAATTTCGAAAATAGGGGAGGCTATTAGTAAGTTTCCCTATCTCAGAATCGCAACAGGGTTAAATTCGCCGCACAAGAATTTGTGCGAGAGGATGGTTGCATACCGACATTTTCACCATTTCCTAAGTTAATTTAATCAGTAGCGTATTAAATTATACAGAATCTATTATTACCAAATATTTGACATTATTATCAGATAATTTTCAGATATTATCAGATAATAATGTCACATATTTGATATTAACATCAAACATTGATATCGAATGTTTCATAATGATGACTTTCATATGTTTCGGAGCAATGCTATAAAATTCGATAATTTCATGACCATTAGTTGTGTATACGACTATAAATAGTAATTGATAACTGGAACCAATGAAATTATCAGACTATAACTACTCTAATACGCATACACTCATACTTAACGAACGCGTTACTCTGGATAGTAACCCTGATCCTTGACATGACACAGTCAAGGTCCTTGTCTTTTCTAAACGAGACCATTACTTTAAACTTCTGTGAGAGCTTTTCATATTACACGTTTCTTTCAAGATATTTTTGTACGAGGAGGTATTCTCTAACCAATTGAGTCACGATTTCAGAAACACGTTGTATAAATCGGAATTCGTTTGTTCCTGTTCTGATAGGATATACTGGAAAACGAGCAGATCAAGCTGGATCGGGTGTTCCGAGGATCCCTTATCCACGATATCGTTCGTGGGATGGCGTATCTTCATGCATCCGAGGTGAAAAGCCACGGCAACTTGAAATCCTCGAACTGCGTGGTCGATTCGCGATTCGTCCTCAAAATTGCCGACTTCGGACTGCACGAGCTGAGGCGATCGAACTCAAACGAAGTGGACGTCGACAAGAATAGCTACGCTTATTGGAGGAGTGAGTGTGCTAAATAGAAATTGCATATGTTCGATATTGAGATAAATAATAGCTGAAAGAAAAACGAGAAACGAGGAGAATACAAAACATGAGTATTTCGAAAGTGGGTCAAATCGGTTAAACAATGGCCCCGATAGTTCAATCTCCATGGAGATTGCGTCCATCGGGGTGCGTGCCGATTAAATAGGGAAAGAAATTGTTTTCACTAACGCATCTCTTTCTCCCTTGCCCCCGTCTCTCTCTATCTTTTCCCCTTTTCCTCTTCGCGTTGCAAGTTCGACCGCGTATTTTCGAAACGGTGCGCGCCCGCTTCACAAACGCGCGAGCGTAAAAATGAGTAAATTCTCGTTGTTTGTACAGAACAGCTGTGGACGGCTCCGGAATTGCTACGAATGGAGAGACGACCACCCGAGGGCACACAAAAGGGTGATGTCTACAGCTTCGCTATAATCGTCCACGAGATCGTGGTGCGTCGGGGACCATTTTACTTGGGCGACAACTGCGATATCTCCCCGAAGGGTAAGTCGTTCTTTCTCGCGAACGCTACGCCTCTTATCCCGACACCGAGGTCCACTCGCTCTCTCCCGGAACAAGACTGTTTTCTCAAGCGTTCTGCTGGTTCCACGGAGTCAACGAAAGCTACCCACCGCGATTGCTCGGATCAACCGGTAAAGGAGTTCACCCGCGTCGATAGAGAAAGCAAGGGGTGATTCGTATCGACCGCGAAAACCTCGTCGGGGATGCACGCCGTTGGTGCACGAGGAAGGGAATCACTGGGTTGCGTGATTCCGGGTTGGTCCGCGCTGGGTCGATCGGTAACGAAGCTCGCGAGCTGTCGCAAGCTCGGTTTCGACGCGAGCGGCAGGATCGATGAAAGGATGGAACGTGCCACAAGTAGGCTAGGAGCGTTTCGAGACCGGGGTTGAAAGCTCAGTCGAAGCTTTTACGCGTCCTGGAACGTACACGGGTTTCGCGCGCGTGCCTCCTCGTCGCTTCTCTCTTCCTCTCCCCTCCTCTCGTCATTCGTACACTCTTTCTCTCTGTCTCCTTTTGTTTCTCTCGCGCTCGAACACGGGCACCGGAAAAAGAGTGCGGGTACGAAAGCACGTGAAATCGACGAGGACCGCGCACACGTCGGTGCGAGGAACCGACGAAGCCTCTGTTAAGGATAGGCGAGCGGAGCGCGGACAGGACTCGGTTTCTCACCGGGCCTCTCTTCGCCGTTTAATTAACCGACCTCTCGCCGACCGACCGTCCGGAGGAACGTGTGTGCGCGCGTGCCTTCCTGCGTGCTTGCGTGTTCCGAGTGTTTGCGTGTCTGCTGCGTGGCTGCAGGGCTGCGTGCCTGCATGCCTGCATGCCTGCGTCTATCTCGGTACGTGCTTGTGTTTATCAATCGTGTTCGACCGTCCCATTTACGCGGCCCGATTTTCCTTTTTGCTCGATATTCAACCTCTTTCCCCTTCTATCCTTCTCTTTCTCTCTCTCTCTCCCTCTCTTGCCACTTTCAACTCCCAACCCTCTTCCATCCCTTGTGTCTCTCTATCGTGCGCTCTCTCACCCCTGCAACCCCTTCTCTTTCTCTCTCTGCCCCCGTCTGGCTCTGATCGTCTGTGTATCTCGCTCTCTCTCTCTCTCTCTCTCTACACTCTCCGCCGCTTTTTCGAAGCCAATTACCCTGATTTCGTACCCGAGATCCGACAATTAATTGATTACTTCGTTACTTAGCTAGAACGCGGGGACGAAAGCGCGGCGACAGAACGCGATATTAATTGTCGTCGGTCGTGAACACCGAGTTGGGATCGAACGGGCCGCTAGTCTATCGAGATCTTCCGTGGGAACGATTACGTGGACAGGGCTAAAGCCTTGTTCCTTCGCATTCGTCGGACTTCTTCGGAACGCGGGACAAACGATGTCGTATGCAAAATGTCAGCGTAAACAGTGAGTTGCGTAAGCGGAAGAGAAACGCCGGTCGGACTACTGTTGGTTCGCTTTGTTTCGCGTAAATACGATGCCCGGGTTCGTTCACCCGGGGATCATAATTTTTCTCGAGAACATGACCCCCGAACGTGCGCGGAGATCTCCCTTTAGCTTTACCCGGACGATCTTCTTTATTGCGCGTGCACGGACAACGTAGAACGGGTAGACGTAGACGCGTGCACGTAATTCCATTTTCCGCGAGAGAGGAGAAACGATTTTCGCGGTGGCGTAGAATCATTTGGATAACGAATGGCCGGATCGTAGGGTGGAAATTCGCGTAACGGGAGAACCACTTCTAACCCAGGTGGTGGATACAGCCGCGTGTGCACGTTCTCCCTTTGTCGAATCTCGTATATCGATACACTGCTCGAAACGAGAACGAGAACTCGTTCCTCGCTTTTCGAAACGTGTGTCGAATGGTAGTTTAAGTTCAAAGGTCGTTCCAAATGGAACGTGCCATAATTCTTGAATCTGAAGAGAGACAGCGAGTACTTGAATTTCTCGTGTCGATTAAAAGATAATCGTTGCGAGGATAACGTTGCACGATATCATTTTACATCGCGTAGAAGAAGGGTTGAAGGCGAGGGGGTGAAAACGGAATCAGAGAGAGAGAGAGAGAGAGAGAGAGAGTGAGAAAAAAAAAGAAAGGGAAAGAAAGAGGGAGAGAAAGAGAATAAGAGAGAGAGGTGGTGAATTTGTTGGGTCACTGGTAGAAAAACATAGTAATCGGGATAGATAGGAAAGAGAGAAGAAATGGCGGAAGGAAGCAATACGTCGAGCACGAGTAGTCTAACGTTGCCGGCCATGCCCGGTGCTAGTCCCGACGGCGGGGCCAGCCCTCGAAGGGCCGTCAGCCCGTTGCTCGAAGTCCGTAGGCCTCACTGCACCCTCAACTGTGAAACTTGCAACGCCTTCTTGGAGGACCTGTACAGGCACAGTAGGTTGCATATTTACCTTTCACCTTTCGCCTCTCGTCTTTCGAACTGCAACTTATCGAATCAAAATCTTCGACTCGATCGGGAACTTTGCTTCGCGAGCTACATGCACGTTACACCCTTTTCGTCTTGCTTGCACGAATCGGAGTTGGGGAAATAACAATGGGTACTAAATGTATTTTGCTACATTATTGCAAATATGTAGTATTTACAGTGATTCGAGAAATCGATGAAACGGTTAAGCTACGTTCTTTATGAGATGTAACTGCAATTTTAGTATGTAATTATTTCTTATACTGATTCCTCATTGTGCTCACTGAAGTTTTCAATTAGCAATTGTCATTTTTAATTAACGACCATGTCTTCATTAAATGGAATATATAATATAAAGAGTTCCATCGATTTCGCGAGTCATAGTTTACGTTGATTAACTCTAGAATTATTGAAGTGATAAAAATAAACAATTCCTAATTTTTCACGGAAGTTTTATGCAATTGTTATGGTGCAGTCTCAAAAGTTTTCCATGACTTCCTACGAAAAGTATAAAAATATGTTTTCCTTGTAGTAAATATATTTTCATACAATTTTCAATTTTATTTGTTTAGTTCGAACAGTATACTTTTAGTCTTTATTAGTTCTAGTGTTAATTAGATGAAAGTATATTAACCCTTTGCACATCAAAAATATTTTAACGTCTGGCAATACTTTGATGATCAAGATATAGAATTTGGCTTCGACATTGTACGATTATTTTTCGATACCTATGAAAGAAAGAAAAAGTATAATCGATAATCCTGAATTTTCAGAATTCCTATCAATGCGATTGGTATTACGAGTGTAAGGGGTTCGATTTCCTATCGTTTAGCAGTGGTTTGGTACGACTACAAAAGTGGTATAGCCGAATAAGCATGGTAAGAGTGTTCCCCAAACTAAATTGAACTTGATACGTACCAATCGATAAGTCCTTTAAAGAAGATCCTTTCTACGAAGTTTCAACACGGTAATCCTACAAGAAGGATGGGTATAGGGTGAAATAGGATTTATATTTCAAGCTCCATACTTTGTGTTTCATTAAATAGAAATTCATAAAAAGATTCATAAAAAATTCATTAAACGAGTCAGTAAATTGTAGAGAATAAGTTTTATCTTTAATAACGCGATGTTTATAATAATAATTGCTGAATTTTCTTGAAATGATAGCAAAAAATCTGAAAGATTTTTAGGGGTAATTTATTAGATACTTATCGCATACAAATTGTAAGCCTTATACATAGCCATATTTTTTATACAGGATAAATAAATCCCATTTTACAAGGAATCCGATGAAGATTCAGTTTAAAGGTAATACTTGTTCGCTACAATTTATCGACTCAGTTTTACGGTCGAAAGCTCTGAGAAAACTTTGCAGACGTGTACCTAGTGGAACAGAATAATCCTGATATTTTAAATAAATTTCCGGTAAACGAAACAAAACATATGAAGGTCAAACTGTAAATTAGATTTCACTCTGACACCACTATTCTAGTAAAAAAATATTGAGTTGAGACTTTGTAGAGAGAGGTTTCTTTGAAGAACCTATCGATTGATACGTATCAAGTAGAATTTGGTTTGGGGCACTTTACCTGTTATTCACTTGTTAGAAGGAGCCACTAGAAATATGTATAGCTGTGTACAAATACTCTTCGTAGTCAACGTAGTTGTAGTCGATGAAAACGAAATAGTATGGTTGTAAAGTGTAGCTTAGAGTAGTGAAACAACATCGACCCTTTGCACTCGGAAGACGACTGCTCATAACCAAATGATAGTAATTTTACAATTTTTGAATACAGATAATCATGCTTAAGAATTTCAGTGATCTTTATCCGAATGAAATAAACGTTAAGATAAGTGAATTCTGATCTATTTACTTTCGAGTACTTTGAATGTGGAAATTTTTCAAGATACAGAATCGCCGTTCGAGTGCAAACGATTAAACAACCATACCCAGAACCTATCTACACACCTTTCACTATTTTCGGTTTAAATTGATTTACGAACACAGTGACAAACTTGTTGTAGCTGCAGTTGCCGAAATTCATTTTTTGGAAAAATTTTAAACGTAAGTAGTTTGACAGAACTTCTCGAATACATCACAGCGGACGAACCAATTTCAAGTTGACGTCGTACCATCCTGAACTAAGCTCGAGCTTTTTAATTGCCATTTAAACTCCGGCCTCCTACTATTTTGGCACAGGGATTTAACGATCGACGATTTTCACGGCCACGCGGTTTCGTTTCAATCGGCCATACGTATTTAGGGTAGGCATCTACAACCGTAAAGATGTTCGGACGTGAACGCAATTTTAACTTTTACGATCTGTTTCTTAACCCAGTTAAATCTGTCGTATTTCCAAATGGAAGCCCTATAAGGCGATTTCTTCTTGCTCTTAGTGGCAGACATGTCTGATCAGCATGTTTCTGGAAGGGTGCCCATTGTTTTTAAAAACCTGTTTTAGTACATCCCATTTGGATCGCCAGTCGGGGGAGAATGACATTATTTCGAAGAGAATCGTAAAAGGAAAGATTGAGGCATATCTGGGTCAAGTAAATGTACGATGAACATTAAAATTGTATCCGTAATTATCACTTTGAGTGCCACGTCACCTATAACTAGATTACCTCTTCCAATTTCGGCCGGTTTCCTTACACGTATGCTACGTGTAAGTATATTAATCGGGAATAATAAAATTTCATTTCGATAGTGCACCGAATATATAATATCCGAAACAAAATTATCGAAACTTGATTATCTTTCGAAAAGTGTTCGGTGCTCGAAATGATCCAATAAAAGTTGAAACAACGACTTCCAAAACAGCTGAAAACCCGCGATAAGTAACAGTTTCTTTTGCCTTATCCTCTTTAATTTAAATACTCCATAGGACTTCTGCGATGCTGTTAACTAGTTCAACTCACATTAGTAGACTGCGGATTTTTATGCATTTATAGAAAATTCAAGCACCCAGAAAAGTACAGGATGCATATAGTATACAAAAATATATAGAACGTCCCATGTATAATGTATATCGTGCTATTTAGAAGATAGATCTTTAGTTAAGTATCATTTCTTCGATTGCACTTATAAAAGTCAACGGTCTATTGATCAAGCGCTACGAAAATTTCATTGATATAAATGGATCCCGCAAAAACATGCTTCCACTTTGAGCGAAACATGACGAAGGACGTTAAGGCAATTTGACGATGTCATCCGTTGAAATATGCGATATTGAGTTCGAATAATCCTGCATTTGAAATACCAATTTTCTGTAGCTCCGTCTCGAGCATCGCTTTTCGCGGGCGCTGTTCGACCAAGCAGGGGTCGTTTCACTGAAACGAAAGTAGTAAGGAACACGATCGAACGGACACACCACCACGGCACGCATCCCCAGTCAGATGTTTCTTCGAGAACAGGCAGGAGGATAAACTCGTGTTCACGAGCAAACGAGATCAAACGCATGGGATTGTAGAAACGACATTGTTGGCCGGGTTAAATCGATACTCCAGTGAATGCTTTGTGTATGAAACTGAAACTCTACGACGGTATCGCGTGAGCTTTTACCGAGCTTGTTTAACACTATCGCCTTCGAATACAGTCGCTTTGACTGTTTCCACTATCTTTCCTCCTCGTATGATTACTATACTTTCCATAAACGATAGTTAACCCTCGTATTCTGCAGTAACCTCGATAAAACGGATGTTAATGCTTTGCAATCTAGAGGTGACTCTAGAACAGTCGTCAAACGGTACTGATTTTGCAGAATTTAAAATTTTTTCGAAGAAAAGGATTGTGCAGAAAAAATTTTGCAGCCTACTATTTCATTTCAGTACTTTGCGGATGTTTTCTCGAGCGCAAAAGGTTAATGGTGTGACATTTGTGACAAGCTTAGCGAAACACTTGTTCTCGGATTATTTGATATCTTCCGTACATACACTCTCGTTTATAAATCATTAGACACTTAATATACTTAATAGAAAGCAACATTTATGATGCTGTTACAGAATGAAGCTACCACTCATTAACAATTAGTTGTGTTATAGAAAAGATGAAATTTCTGTTTTTAAAATCTTCCTGAGGGCTAAGCTAACAGACAGAGTCAAAAAATTAGGTCTCAGTGAAATTCCAAACAAGGAAATTATATTAATTTAAACATCGAGTTGTATTGTGTAAACACGAACAGATATACGAGGGTTAATCAATTATGAAATGAATGAAAAATATTAGAATTGACTAATAATAAAGCAGTATTTAATAGTAATGCGTAGAACGCGGATTTTTATAACGGAGAAATCTAAATGCGGAGAATGATACGAAATTCTCGCAACATGCAAAAATATACAAAGTATTACAAGTAGGGTAAGTACATCTTACGATGTTTAAAGAGATCCTTATGTAGCTTTCATCTTTTTAGTTCAGTGTATATAAATCCGCGGTCCAGTAATGTACGTTAGAAGCATGAATGTAATCAGGAGAATTGTATGCAGTCGAAATGACGTTTAATGGGATTTTAAGTAAGATGAAATTCTCTGGGTTGTAGCATTAATAGACTATACATGCTTCGCGCAACGAATGATTGCACGTGAACTCTTTTCTATTTTTCGATGAAGCATGAGTTAACCCTTTGACTGTTGACCCCTCAAAAACGAATCAGATGGTACGATAATAGTTTTCGCTGCGTATTTTTTTGCAGTAACACTGACGATCATGTATTATATGAAATTTAAATCAATCATTGTTTTACTTAAAATACAGAATTTTATATTTTTAATAGTTATACCTTTCATTTATGAAAGGAAATTGATAAAGCTATTTAAATGTTTACTGAATAAGCTGACACGAATTTGAATCAAAAAATAAATGATATAACTTCTGGATTACATAAATCACTTTCTATGAAGGTAAACATGTGTGCAGTGAATATTTAACTCGTTAGCAAATAAGTTGCTGGCATGCGGCGGGTAATTATTCTCCAGCGCCCGTAGGCGTTAACCCCTTGACACCAGGCAGAAATTTAGCAGACTTCACGGCAGTAATTTTACTATTTAACAAAAAATACGGTAATACGTTTCTTCATTGATGCAAATAGAAAAAATACAGCAAATAAATCAAATATTTTCACTTTATTACATTTTTCATTTAATCGAGAGGAAGAAACATTTATCAGAAAGGACGATTCGAAAATACATTAACAATTAAATTTAACATAAACAGAAATGTTTTATTTTGACACTTTAATTTACATACGTTCATGAAGTAACGTTTTAAAAATTTCTAAATGTAAAGTTCTACAACCTACTTGCATATATTACAAATTTATCTAATTTAAATAAATAGTACTGAACCTTATAAATACGTTACTCAATCCATTCCGAATTGTCCCCGGAGTGAAAAGAGTTAATTTCAGTTTTAAAGTACCAAGCCATAAAATAAATCAGAGAAACAATTCATGTTACTACACCGTCTGTTAAAATAAAACATCTTTGTTTTTCAAGATACAAAATTAAACAGACCCAAAAGACTCTTAGAGGTCAGCAATAGAACTTAAATTTTCTCGTATATTTTAAAACGATATATAAAATATCTTAACCGAAGAAGGTATTGTGCACAACCGTGTAATTCGTTTGAGGCGCAGCGTCTGTCCCGCTGTCAAGTGGTTAATGGAAACCTCTGATCGCAATCAAACAACAGTCAAAGGATTAAAGAACTTGGAAGGAACTCGTAACGAAGCAGCCTCGCTTCAGCGACGGCTCGATCTCGAGATCTAACTGACACAGAGGCCGACTCTGCCTTTGTTTCAGAAATCGTTGAAGGGGTGAAGAGGGGCGCTGGTTCGCCGTTGAGGCCCGTGATCGACGAGTCCGCGGTCGAGGAGGAAGTAAGCACGCTCTTTTCCGATTCTTAAACCACCCACGAATTGCGATCAATAACTAAAACACGATTCCGAACAGGTGGCCACCTTGATGAGGCGATGTTGGGCACAAGATGCCGCGGACAGACCGGATTTCCCTGCGCTCAAGCAAACTATACGGAAAATTAACAAGTGGGTGACGACTCGATCTTTAACCTTCGCCTCAAAATCATGAGTTATTCTCGTGACACAAATTATTCGCGCGGTACCAGCATGATTTGGCGAGCTTTTGCACGAATTATGATTCAAACGTGGATGCAGTAGGGTCATGCAATTTAATCTCTTGAAGGATGAATTGATTAAAGTTGGAACAGAAAATTGTCGCTTCTTGTAGGATAATTTACTTTCTCGGGAAACTTCTTGGTAGATTTTGTTCGTAAAAATTATCACCGCGTCTTCTAAAATCATGTTCTAATTGAAGGAAAGCTAAACGTGCGCGTATGTGTAGGTATCCTTGAAGAGGTTAATTTTGTAGAGATTTTATAAAATTGTTGAACCGCAAGTTACGTACAATATTCCAGTATTTTGCATTTGATGCAGTAAGCTAATAAACATCTGATGTTAGCAAGTGTACCTATTGGAGGAAAATCCTAAGGCGAGAGATTAAGTTAAGTTTAAGGGGAAGCAAGGAAAGGGGAAAAATGAAGGACCGGGATTAGGGGGTTATATAATGAAAACGGAGTCTTTCCTTGCATCTTCTCGCTTCTTCCTCGTTAGGCTAGCGTCTCTCTCGCTTCTCTTAGGATCGATTATCTCGCGATATTGGCATAGTTGTCAGCTTCCTCGCCAAATCATGCTAGTATCGCACGAATTGTCCTCTTTTAACACGTTCCCTGCCGCGTATACGCCCTATGCTAAAATTTCCTCCCACGCCGGAAAAAAGCCTTTAAAAAACGGTATATTTTTAACAATATTTTGTCAAATAAACTAAAAATGATTGCTTTTCTGGTTTAAATTTATAAAGAGATATGCCTTTCTCTAAAATTTATGGTTTTAAATTACTGAAATGTTGTGTATTATACCACAAAAAATATGCTTGTGTCAACCATAAAAAAAATGTGGGGCGTATACGCCCCACGCTGGCCTAAACCGAAAGTCTTTAAAAAAATGTCCGGCAGGAAACGTGTTAACCGAATAATTAAATCAAACAGTCGAATGAATTGAGTAAAAAGTTGTAGTAAATTAGCAAAATAAATGTAATAAGTTGTATTAAAAAGCATGTGTAGTAAAAACTCGAAATAACTTGCAGCGCAATAGGTACACATGCAAACTTCCCTTTTATCGGAGTAAACTAACAACGGCGAACAAAGTGAAACTCGTGTATGTCTTCGCGATACAATAACATCGTTCGAACTTCGACGAAACTCGCGGTGCCATGTAGCCTGTTGCGCGAACCGAGTTCACCGTCCCCTCGAGTTCAATGATTAAGCGATTCTGTTCGAACCACGAATGGAGAAAGCTCTCGTTCTCGTTTCAGAGATTATGAGAGCAGCAACATCCTCGACAATTTGCTGTCACGTATGGAACAGTACGCCACCAATTTGGAGACCCTGGTGGAGGAACGTACAGCGGATTACCTGGAGGAGAAACGCAAATGCGAGGAGCTTCTGTACCAGTTGTTACCGAAGTACGTTGAATTGTGAACTTTATCAACGATTCGTAATAAACTATTCTATATATTTACTATACGATGTATGTACGATCATGAGACACTCATACGACACAGGATCTAACGAGGAAATTCCGAATCAGGAGATTCAAAAATTATGAAACTTCGAGGATAAGTTCTGAATAAATACATGTGTAATGTGAAACTTTTTTCTTGTTCAGATCTACTTTAAAGAGTTAACATTAACTGTTAAAAATTTAGCTGTTTTCCGAACTTATTTTGTCATTTTCTATTTTTAAGAGGTAGAAAAAGAGTTTTTAGATAAAAATTACTTCTATTGATATGTTAGTTTTCTATACAATTAAGGAAAAATTAAAAACGATCTCTTTTTATTATGCTTTCTTTTGTATGGAATCTCAGGTTGGAGCTTTAGCGTCTTAAAGGTACATTCCTGTCTATAAATTATCGGATACTTGCAGAATTTTAACAAAATTCTTGTTTTATCGAACTTTCAGTAGAACGTTAAGAGAGCTAGTATAATTTAACGTTCTGCGTGACATCGATAAAACTAGTAAACACGGGTTTTGTTACAAAGAATACCTACGCTGATCAAAAATTTTAACATGTAGCGAAATTGTTCAGATCGCACACTAAATTTTGTGATAAAAAATTAGTCAAATTTTGTACATTAGGTAGCTTTATTCTGTCGCTATTACATGAACTTCTCTCTATGTATCGTACTTCTCTGTAATATGTATTGGATGTGCGATGATTTATGGACCGGAGTGTACGTATGTTACTGTATCTGAACCTTTGGAAGGAAATCGTTACAAAGATACGCTCATAAATCCATTTTATGGAATTTGCAGGTCCGTCGCGTCGCAATTGATATTAGGGCAGAGCGTGATAGCCGAAACTTACGATCAGGTGACGATTTACTTCAGCGATATCGTAGGATTTACGAAGCTCTCGGCGGAGAGCACGCCCCTTCAGGTGGTGGATCTGCTCAACGATCTGTACACGTGTTTCGACTCCATCATCGAGAACTTTGACGTTTATAAGGTGAAATCACCGTACTTGGATCACATCTTCTTGTCCACGTTTCCGCTAATCGATTATCGTTCCCGCTCCTCTCGTACAAATTCGTATGCAGCTGTCGATAAATTGGATCGCGAAACGAAACACAATGAGGCATCTCGTTTTCAGGTGGAAACGATAGGCGATGCTTACATGGTGGTGTCAGGATTACCGGTGAGAAATGGAACGAATCACGCCAGGGAAATCGCGAGGATGAGCTTAGCTCTGCGGGACACCGTGATGACGTTCAGTATACGTCACAGACCGAACGAACAGCTGAAGCTTCGAATTGGAATGCACTCCGGTTAGTATTCATATTAACAGATTTACTTATATCTGTCCTCTGAACATTGGCTATATGTTGTTATTAACTCTCGAACGGCAGACATTTGACCGCGGCGTTAAAGGCTGAGCCTGTGTCCTTTTTGACCCATTCTGATATATACTCTTTAAAAATAACTTCTTTGCCAAAATTATATGTTATTAAGTATCTAAAGGACAATTAAACGGTAACACGAATGCAAAATGCAGAAAAAATTAGTTTTTGTTCGACATTTGCACAGTGTATGTACAAAATGTGACCCGTGTTCGGCTGTCGGGGGGTTAATATTTACGTGATATACGCTTTTAGGTATTAGGGGCTAGTTACTAGCTGGGTGTTCGAATAATGAAGTCACTAAAAGATTCTTAATTCGAATCTCGAATATTTAAATTTTTCCATCGATAAATTCGAATATCCAAATGACGGTTCTGAGAATGTCGAAGGCTTAAGAAATCGCACAAATGATTTTATTTGTTTTGCGTATTATTCACATTTTATTGTGGTTTATTCTAGTGCTATTTGGGATATTCGAATACTCGAATTATCCGAATAATTGAATAGTAAAAATTATAATAATATCCGCTCGTTCCCTGGTAGATGCGTGTTTAAATAACAAATTCCAATTTCAGGGCCTTGCGTAGCTGGTGTAGTTGGCCTAAAGATGCCTAGGTACTGTCTGTTTGGCGACACCGTGAACACAGCTTCCAGGATGGAGAGCAACGGAGAAGGTATACCTGCATGGCTCCACTTTCGTCAAAATATCACCTAAAATACCAGAGCAAACCCGGCTCTCTATCGTAAACATGTTTTCCCTTCTGCAGCTCTAATGATTCACGTTAGTCCGAAGACCAAGGAGATCCTAGACACGTTTGGGACATTCGAACTCGTTTGCAGAGGCGAGGTCAATTTAAAGGTGAGCCGCTTGTGGCCCGATTTGTGAGAAGCCTGACAACAATTATACCCTTACAACAATTGTGCCCTCACACGTTACCTCGGCTACTCTTTTCCGATTTCCAGGGTAAAGGTAAAATGACCACGTACTGGTTGATCGGCGAGAAGCCTGCGGCATTCAACAACACAGTTCAATCAGCCAGCAGTTCGTCATCGCCGGCGACGACAGCGCTAACGACCATGACAACCATCGTGACGCCGGCCATTCAAACCCCAATGATGCAGGATCAACCACGGTTGTACGACGATCGTGTAAGCATGGCAACGCATCGACCGCAGGAGCAGCAAGCTGTGCAATCGAAGTTGCAGGACAAACGGCCTCCACAGCCTTCACAGTCAAATTGCCAAGATCAGAACTATCGAGCAGCTCCGAAAGCTCTTCAGATGCAGCAACAGCAACAGCAACAGCAGCAACCGCAACAGCAGCAACCGCAACAACAGCAGCAACAACAGCAGCAACAACAACAACAGCAACAACAGCGCGTGCAGTCGAGTCAACAGAAAAGTCAACAGCTTCGACAACCGAGCGGGGATCAACCAAGCGGGGGTCAGGTACAAATTCGCAAAGGAGCTAGCAACGAGGAAAACGTGAGCGACGGAGGTGGTGGCGGCGGAGGTGAGGGTAGTGGCGGTGTTGGAAGCAAGAATACTAATGGCGGGAGCAACGTTGGAAACGTGTTCTCAACCGGAAACGGCGTAGCTAGTCGGGGTCGCACGATAGGCAACAACCCTTTGGTGGACGGCTCGCCCTCCAGGAATCGCTCGTCCATCAGCTCTACGTCGTCCGGTACCGCGAATCTACAAGGGCGGCGTTCCTATCAAGCTGGCGAGAACGTGCCGAATCACACGGAAAGCGGACCGAACGCACCCCTCCTCGTACCAGCGGCACCCCCTCCGCGAGTCTAGTTCCATTCCGCTCGATCCTCCTCCTATCGCTCGACGCTTTGCGGTCTTACGTCGAGAAACGAACCGATTTCATCCGTAATGTACGTGTATCATCGTCCCGCGTAGTATAGCAGCGGGACAAACTCTGATCGGTTGCAGCCCGGTCGAAATTTGGGTCCACACGTTCGATAGCGTAGCTTTCGAAGTAAAAATAAAACGTTACGGGAACACGATCGTTGTTTGCTCTGACGGGGGACCGAAGGGATCCGCGTACGCCTCGTTCGACGTACGCGCGTGCACTTTGTCCTCGTGTCGAGCAGACAAGGTGGTCCCTTGGTCCCCACGGCTGCGAAACGCGCGTCTGTCCCGTTGCCGGACGTCCGTTTCGCGTCCCGACGGATAACGTCGACACCTTCCAAGGACCAGCGCTTTCGAGTAGAGAGGTCAGAACTAAAGTCGAGAAAGCGAGACACACCGTGAAACGAATTATTTTAACCTCGCGTGCGCGTACGTCGATCGAAATTGACGACGAATGGGAACGGTCGTTTGTTGGAGAATTCGGAAGAGACGGCTTCAGAAGAGTACTCACGAATCATGGTCACGTGAAGAGATCACGAAGATCGATCGATCACCGCTACCTGAGAGATTCTCCTTCGATCGTTCGTGACGCGCCCCGTTGAAAGTGTACACCTTGCGCCCTGATCGAGCTTCAGAGGAAACGAGCGACCAAAACAGGAAACGGAAGAAGGAGAGCAGGATAATGCGGGCGGAAGGTTACACGCGGTTATGGGGAGCGCGAACTTTTACACGCGCACGCGTCTTATCTATGTTTGATGATGAAAACAGACTATATACATATACATACATATATATATATATATATATATTATATATATACACACGCATATACATATATTTATGAAACGTTGAAGTTAGATATTGATGTATAAAAGAAAGCAAAGAGAGGCTGGACCTCGTACGGAAGTCATTTGTCAAACGGTGGAGATTCAGCCGAGGAATCGTCGAACGGTTGTCCGTTAATGCTAATATACGAAGGGAATCGGTGGTGTAGCGGAATACACACGTTCATTGTCTGTTTGTATGTGCGTTCACGCGATAAATGAAAATAACATGCAAATTGCGGTTTAACGAGCGCCACGTGTCCTAAGAATCGAATTTCTCTCTATTCGTGTCAATCTCTTTTTGAACGATGTAACGATCGATATTCGGAAAATAAAGTTTCATCGATTCCACACACGATCTTTGATTTGCCACGTTTCTTCGATACGTATTTCTTTGCGATCAACCAGTTATCATCCGTGAACCAATTATTAGATGTTGACAACAACTCTATTTGTAACCCGATACTTTCTAACACGGGTCTTCGACTGTGAATCGACTTTTTGAAACCGTTTTTAATTCTTTTGAAACGATTCTCGTTATTATTATTATTTGTTTATTCAATTCAACTTTGTTATAGTAAAGTACAATTTCAGTCGAATAGAGGGAGAAATAAAGAGAAAAAATATAAACAAGAGAAGTACACTATATAATAGTATAAATTATAGTAAAAAAGAAAGAGTAAAGAGCCGGAAAAATAACATTACAATCTGCGTAAGGCACTATAGTTAATTTTCTTAAAAAGACAGCGAGTTGCTTTTTTCTAATTACAAATCGATGTTTGATTAATTTCTTTAAAACTATTCTCCATTAAAGCATTAGCTACGTGAACAATTAGATGATCATCACAGAACAAACCAAACAGACGAAACAAATAAATGGAAACGCTTTCCTTTACAGGCGTACACCTTGAGACGCGACCCGCAGCGTACCTTGCTTTCAGGTTGCAGCCGTTCAGGCGTAGACATTTCGTTCTCCTCGGGTAGGTAACTTTCGCAGCGCTCTCACTTGGCCAGCCTCGCTCACTATACAATGATCCAGTACAAATGGATCGTACCGACGTTCGTTAAGAAACTCGAGCACCTTATCGTTCCAGCGGAACGTATCTAATTGGTCCAAAGTCTCAATGGGCTTTGTTGTTGACTCTTCGAGAAAAGTGTGGCCAGTAGATAGAACACACTCACAGAGAGTCGCTATTCCCCCTCGTGCCGTGAGATCTTACACGCGTTTGTCGATCGCCAGACGGCAGATCAAGAAAAATTTAACAGAATAGAGAAAGAAAAAGGAAAAGAAACGGGAAGAGTGATATCGCAACACAGGGGAAGGGGTCGGAAAATGAGGAGAGAGGGCATCGGGGAGGTAGGAAGGGACACGCGTCGAAAGAGAAGGCGAGACGAGCGCGAGATCGAGGACAAGCCAGGGGCATTTCCATTTAAGGCACCCCGTGTGCAATCTCTCGCTCCTCTCGGCGCCACTTTGACACGCATACCCGCGGAACGTTCACCACCTATAGGGTAACACACTTTTCGCGGCAGGCAGCTTTCCTCTGCAGAAACATCGACGCGAGTACTTACAATGTTCGCAAACGATCGATCGAATCGGAGCGCAGCGCAACGAGACTTTCTTCACACGGTGATTCGTGAATCGCGATTCACGTATGATGAACATCAACCGTACACGTAATTCAATGGTACCATTCAAACGGCGATTGTCGCAAGATACAGAATTTTTTGTATCCTCGATCGGTAGGTCGCCACCAACGACTTTCTTCAAATCGAAGCTACTGACGAAGTATAGAAACAAACGAAGGCAATCACACGGTAGTTACGATATCGCCGATATCGGTAGTGATATAAACGCAAATTAATAGAGAGATTGTGTGTTGTAAAATTAGCCGGACTTATTGTTAGTTATTGCATCGTATCGTGTCGCGCGTAAATCAGAATACACGAATTGCTGTGCAAAAGAATGGTCGAACGTATCACGTACACGTGAAGGAGATCTGAAGGTACCGCAACGCTTACGTTTACACGCTAGTTTATTCGTTCTCGTTACATGTTATCGTTACATATTCGCGGGCCATTTCGACGTGCAGGTAAAGTAAGTATGACGGTGGATATCGGTGGATCTGGTTTCTGTCTTGAAATTTGCAAGTCCCTGTAACCCCCGCGCCATTTACGCGGTGTCGTTTATCGGAACAGGTTTAGCGTTGGGATCCTTTAGGTCCAACGTGTAGCCGTGCACCTTCGAGGTGTTCGTGGTGGGATCGTAAATTTTCTCGAGGTGTCGAAGAGTGTCGCCTACGATCTTGTCCGTGCTCTCGCGAACGTACGGCTTTCCGTCCGAGGTGCGGCCAGAATGAACGATCTTCGTTCCGTCATGGTCCGACAAAACGACATTGTTGCCCCCCGATATAACAATGTTGGCTCCCTGCATCGTGCTTGGTATAGAAGCTGAAACAATGCGTGAATGAAATTTATTTATTCATTTATTTATTTATTTATTTATTTATTTATTGACGGGTTGGTGAATCCATTAGTGTACATATAAAGAAATACAGAATTTTTTATGTTTGTTGATATAGAGAGCGGAAGTATAATAGGAGTGAACATAATAGGTTTACGCTTTGTACAACGAATAAAAGAAAATAATTAATGGAATATTTGATAAAGGTAAATTGATTGATTATAGGTTGAAAACATGGTTTTTGATTGTATTGCCAAAACATTGAAGATTAGACGAGTGATTGTTCGCAAGAATGCAAATTCTGTTAATCGGGTCAGCCGATAGAAGTCGTGTGGTATTATGATGGTCAGACAAAATGATTTGAAAATTTTTTGAATATCTTGACGGAGCATGAAATTACTTTGATTTTATTAATAACGGTATTACCAATGAATTATGAGCATTGACTTTGATGACAATGTTAATATTAACGTTCTTAGGGATATTAGCATGTATGTACGTGTGTGTACACGTACATCTTTTTTTCAATTCAAGCACAACAACGAAAAATTCATTGATGAATTTTCTAAGAAAATCAAATATCCTATTTGGTTCTGAAATATTTTTATAGTATCTATCAACAAGAGAATTGAAATTATATCGAAACCCTTTTTTTTAGCTTAACTAAATTTATCCTTCGGAAGGTTTAATTCTTATTATTCGGTTGCTTTAACTTGCACTCAGTTTTGTTTGACGAACAAAGTTGGTTATAGTTGTTCAGAGTTTCGGATAATGAGTACAGGTAAATTAAATTTCGGTTACTCTAAGTAACTAATTTATTACGTAACTGACGTTGCGTCCAACGTCATTATCTTCGATAAGCATGGTTAGCAACGGTAGTTCGAAGATCCGGGAAACGAACAAAAGTTAAACTTGATTCGATATTTAGATTTTGCAGATGAAATAATGCAACAACCAGGCTCAGCAGATTAAACTCGAAACGCGGTCGGGCATCACGATTAGAAAAAGCTATTCATCGCCTTGAGAAGCAGAGAGAGAGCGCGAGAAAGAGAAACGGATCTCTTGGTTGATAGTGAAAGGAACGTTTGCGCGATGTAAACGGCGTAATTTCCAGGCTTCTAATCACGAAAGCAAAAAAGAAACAGAACGGAAGTCAAAAAACATCGAACGATCGAATACCTAATTCCGAGTTCAGATTTTCCGTCAATCGATGAACCTGTGCCAAGCTCCCTTGCACGTTCTGCTGTACACGTTGATTCAGTTGTTGCACATTTTGCTGGATGTTTTTGTTCAACGTGTTGATGTTCTCGTGCAGATCTTTCAACCAATCCATTCCCAGGTACCCTTGTCCGTCAGAACCTCTGTCAATCGAAATACATGCACGTGTCACCTCAAAATCGTATTAACCAGGTACAAGAAATTAATCACCTCCAGAAATGACGATTTGTTGGAAAAATAAAAAAATTCTCCAGAAATCGAAAATTCAATTTTTTCAACTGATTTACATATAACTCTCTACTCGTTCTCTTACGTTACATTTATATTATATACCAAACAAAGAAATTCTTTCTATCGTTAATAAAATACACTGTAATCTAAACATAATCAAACAATCAAACCGGAGACGATCAGTTTTTACATCGAACTGTTCGATTGCGTTCGCGTTTGACGCGTAATACTTCTTTTTTTTTTGTGTACCACGCGGAAATGCGAGAGAAAACGGCCGGCTGTCGTAAACCGGCCTATCTAGTCAGTCGACTAACCTGCACAACATTACTCCGACGAGTATTGCGACGCTTATCCCAACTCGTCCGACCATCCTTGTTTCTGCGTTTCAAAGTATCTCTCTCCTGTTCCACCCCAGGTTTTCGACTAGATTCTTTTTTTAACACGACTTACGGACCGAGCAGTGCTTCACCCACGCGAGGCAGCCGCGAGAATCGCGAGAAATATATACCATCGGGGCTATGAAACGCGCAGTAGCTACTTTTCCCCCTTCGAACGTCTACTCGGCTATGTCCAAAGCGTGTATACGTATTACGTTCTCGTCTCGCCTCTGTGTGCATCGTGTCCGTGAAACAACATGGCATACAGGCGTGATATCACGTTGTAAACTGCGAGAGCGATTGTTATGTTAACATTTATCGGGGAGAGTCGTCACGCGGTCCACCGATTAATCGCGAGAACGCGGAGAATCCCGGTGAAGGCGAGAAATATGAATAAGTACTTACTGAAAACTTGGAGATCACGGTTTCGATCGTGTATCGAGGATACGCGTGGACAACGTGTTAATTCGTATGCTTCTTAAACGTGCGGATACACGAGTTTCACATGTATCGAAATACACGAACAGAACACGTGTACCCTTGGTCAACGATACAGGTATATTATCCGTGTATTGAAATTCACAGGCAGTAGCGGATTCAAGTATAAACAGAGTAGGCTATAGCTTAGAGCGACAATTTTTAGAGAGCGGCGAATTTGAGGAAAATTTCTTTCATGTTAAAAATTTTCAGAAAGGTTAATAAATTTACACAGAAGAATGCTTTTTAATTCAATATCTTAAGCGTTTGCGATCCCTCCTCCCTATCTATCCTTTTTATTGCGGGGTTGTAAAAGTATGACAGCCCAGGGCGGTAAAAACTTAAATGCGCCCCTGTTCGTGTATCGAAATAACGCTTGACCTTACAGTTGTAAACACCTTCAACTCCTGTTTACGTTGACGTTTGTAATATTTGTGTCGTGAATCGAAGGTCTATTTTTTCTGTAGCAACTACTTAGTAGAAACTTATTGAAAAAGCGTACTCGTGTTTATACACGTCAACTCGCACATTCCAGTACACCGTGTATTCGTGTATTGAATAATAGTACACAGGTATCAGCATAGATTATATTAATTACACCTGTACACCTGTACTTCAAGTACACGTGACACGGGGATCATCTATTGAGAACCGATCGACTATTGTCTCTTGCGCTCGCATAACAGCTGCAACGTGGAAAGAACGGAGCACGTGTTGCCCGATTTCGGCTTAGAACGTAATGGGCGATCCTGGTTTCCTCGTAATCCGCTTCTTGGATTACATAGTATACGATCTCTGCTTACTGATGATAAGAATCGTCGGTGGTACCGACCTACCCAGTTGCTACGATTCCGAGAATTATACTACAATCGGAGTTAGTTTAATTCGCTAAGGGCAAACGCAGTAGTACGTGTATAACTATATGTCGTAATGACGAGACTCGATCTCTTGCTCTCTTCTTTATTAATTGACCGTTACGTCAGTTTACC
Organism: Tetrapedia diversipes; assembly: GCA_033822845.1. Lineage (NCBI taxonomy): Eukaryota > Metazoa > Arthropoda > Insecta > Hymenoptera > Apidae > Tetrapedia > Tetrapedia diversipes. The sequence continues at coordinate 1,056,846 of JAOPTO010002461.1, read as the reverse complement.
ATCACATAATATAAGATGTATACACGTATGCATCGATTAGAAGTTTGTAATCAGTACGCGTTTCGTGGAACGCAAGAATGAAAGGGGGAAGAGGTTAGAGTCTTGTTACTTCGAAAAAGTTCTTCAGCTAAACATTCGGTCGAAATACAGAGAAAAACCATTAGCACCTTGTAGTAGGTACAAACAGGAATATGGATTTTTAATAAAATATACACCATTTCGTCTTGGTAGCGCTTATGCCTCAAATCACGAGGCGATCCGTTGATTCGTTCGTTCGATCAATGATCCAGAGAACCACCGACAAGTACGCGTCATCATCATGGAAAAGCTCGTTGAGCGACGGTTCAAGTTCGATAAGGGGGCACGGGGTTATCTGTAGAACGAAACGTTCGTTGAAAAAGGCGTGTACAATACCGGAATCAATTGCCATAAAGCTTTCAATCAAACCGAGTCAACTCTATCAGTACATATTTTGCCTCGAAATCGTCATCGATGACAGTCGATCGAGAAAGAGTACTGTGAAAAGAAATTGACGCTGTTCGCGAAAGAAAAGAGGAAGGAGGCTTCAACTCGGGGGAGTAGCGGACGTAGGCTGAACGCGGTGGGAGACGTGGGTCGACGAAGAGGACGGCCTGGTTGACCCACGGGGCAGAAACTGGTTTCGGATTCGGATTACGCGGTCGAAACCGTTCTGGCGTACGTATACTACGCTCTGGGCTACGCACCGACCCCCCACGCGACCACTCCTACGGTAAACGCGCTTCTTCCATCTTCCCGTCCTTGAACCCTCGTTTCCCTCCTCTTCGCCTTTTCCTCTAACCCGATACTACCCGTCCCCCTCATCACAATGACCCTTTCTACTCAATTCTCTCCTCTCTTTCTTTCTTTCTTTCCTCTTTCTCTCTCTCTCTCCCGTCTCCTCCTCTTTTCTGCTCTCCCCTCCTCACCCCTTCTTCCTTTATCTCCTTCCCTCTTCCTCTTCCTCCCTCTTCTCTACCTTTCTTTCTTTCTCTCATTTTCGTCTCTTCGTGTTTCCCTTCGCTCATTATTCCTGCTTCTCTTCTTCGTATATACCCGCGTTTGCGAGGGATACACTAACACTTCCCGATACTCCATCCATGTATATTTTCACCGCCGACTTCGTGGAGCAGGTAGCAAAGGGAATCGTAAACGCATAATCGTTTCATTCCCCTCCTCCTACCGTTTGTTCTCCCTGCGGTGGTACCACGGTGCTACCATGAAATAAGAGGGAACGAGAGAGGAAGAAAGGGGGAAAAGAATTCAGAGAAAGAGAAGTAGGAAACTCGACTGCACCACATCATCGGGAGGGTGATCGACCTTGGACGATTTGGCCCTCGGATAGAGGGCTGGACGTCCTTTGTCAAGGATGACAGTTTTGAGAGGGGGACGGACACGCAGTGTGTATACACAAAATGATTCGCTTCGAGAAACGCTCGTTTCCCATGTTCGATAACGTGTTGTTCTTCTTCGTTGTATTGTTTTTGATATTTTATTTTATATACCAGTTATCTCTTATTCGAATACTTTTGAAAAGATAGATAGAAGGAATTGTAAAAAATGAATTTAGTAATATTGAAGTTTAAAAGTTCACCGTATTTCTTTAAGAGTGTTATATGTATAACAAAATTTTGCAAACTGAATACAAAAGCGAAGCATTATTTGATATGAGGTGGAAGGGATTTTTATAAAATAGTATTATTATCAATAATAACAGCAATATTACTACTATTATTACTAGAACTATTTTATTATTATTGATATGAACAGGATCGTCATGAATAATGTGATTCCGAATGATAAACAATGTGTTAAAGTAATTGTTTATAATTTACAGTCGAGGTTTTTCTGCACGACTGCATTTCACGCGTTTAAAAAATTTAAGAAAAGCGCGGCAAGAAGAATATTGGCCCTCTAGTGAGAACTAGGGAAACCTGCAAAGTGGTCTTTTAAGCGTTGGTCATGGTAGTGGGGAGGAAGCACGATGAAACAGTGGTACAGTGCGCTCATGCACTCACAGTAGTGAGGTGCGTGCGTACAGCGTGGTTGCTTAGTGTTTACGTTTCAACCTAACCTAACGTATATTAAATCTAGTTGTTTTTTTACACTTTATCGACCGAGTTATAAGTTTTCACTTGAAAGCACGCGGTTTTTTCGAAAGTATAGCCTTCGAACTTTTTCGCGCGATTGTGAAAATCGTGTTTGCAGATCGAGTCCTCAGACTTGCTCTCCAGTGATTCCGAGATTAGCGGAGCCAGTAAATAAGAAGACAACGCGGGCCATGCGGAGGAAAGGGGAGAACAAAATGCTGGTAAAATCCGTGGATACATGAGATCGATCGGACATCCTTCGTCGAAATCCGTAAGTACCGCTTAAAGTTTAACGACCGCTTTACAAGCAACACAACTACATATCGTTTGTCACGTCTCAAGCTAATCGCCTCGGTTAACGGCGCATCTATTCAACTCGTTCTGTATGTTGCCTCGATCCTCTTACTGTTCGAAGCGTTTCAGAGTAAAAACCTGATGTTTACACATATGATTGCTTCGATGATTGAGATTGATCAGAAAATATTGCTTCATTCTCTGCGTTTGGTATAGAATATTATTTTTCACGATGGTAATTATTTGAGAGGTTCGAACGCAATAATTGAAACAAAACGGAGTAAGAATTGTGCCCGCGCAGAAAGCCCGGGCAAATTTCGTATGTATTGCTCGCACAGCGCAGCATGTCTCGCCGTGTTACCCATCCGCGGCATGAATTATTCATTGAATCGTGGGCTTTTTTTGAATTTTCGTTAGGAAAGAGTGATCGTCGATAGTCGTTCTCGGCTGGAATATTAAAGTCTGGTTACACGTTATTTCATTTCATTTCCGTCTTCATTATGCATGACATTTTAACGATACAAAATTTAGCAGAAGAAGATCAAAGTAAATTTCTATTTTGCATCAATGGGTCTGGTCTCCACAGTATATTTCGTAGAATCACAGTTACGGAACACGTGAACGCAGCATCTCCATTCAATGGTATATTGGAGGACGACGCAAAACCATGGAGAGTTGCTTTACGATGTATTTTAACGATTCGTCTCTGTTCCGTCACGCGTTCCCCATGAAACCAACACGAGCCATGTCGTTTCGTTTCTCCTGGTCACGTACGGCGCGTTGGGTCCTCGTTTCGAACGATGTTTTATCCTTGCTCGCGTACATACGTTATTGGTAATTTGAGCAGGTTGTATTCACCGGTAGTAAATTTCATTGAATCTAGCTGCTGAGACTTATCGAGGATCCAAAGGCTGTATTGTACTCAACTTAACAATTATTCCTACATTTTTAAACAGTTAAGGGAAATAGAATTTTTAAATTCTCTTAAAGTCATTTGCTGTACAAAGTTAAATCTTAATAGAATTAGATTAACTTCGTTTAAGTTAATTTTAGTAATCACAAGCGTAAACACGGCATGTAATATTGTTTTCTATGCGATTACAAGGATGCATTTAAAAAGCAAAGATATTCCTGTGAAGATAAATTATTGAACTCGAAATACTACATACGCGTTATGCCTCGAATAGGCACTCTTAACTAAAGATGTTTTGTTATATTGAAAGAAGCATCAGAAGGTTTATTTTGAATATCGGAAGAGAGGGTGTGAATCCTTGTACATATTTTCGCAGCACTCAATTCTCTCGTTTTGGATGGTCGAACGGACCAGAGTAGGAACCTCCTCTCTCTCTCTCTCTTTCTCTTCGTACCAGTCCGAAACAACGATCCGTATAAGGAGTTGCCGTACTACCTCTGGTTGTCGGTCGTGCGGCGTCCGGTCGGTCACGGTTCTCGTGCGACTCGTATACACGCGTGTACCATTCGCAAGCGAGAACACATCTTCTCCTCGACGATCCACTTGGTCCATGCGGTGTCGATCGGTTGGCCAACGAATATGTACCGGTAAATTGCGATTCGCGTCGCGAAGGGAGCGCTGCAGCGTTCCGTGCATGCGCGAGTCCGCGCACTTTCTCGCCCACGGCAAGGCAGCCTCGACGTTACCTTGCTTTATACAGCACTCCGTTTATTCGAACTACGGTCGTTACACTACCCGATTTTCTAAACACGGTTGCAGAGCATATCTTTCTTATTGCTGTTAATGCCAGCATTATTGTTTTTAAACAAAACAGCTTACCTTTTCCGATGTGATCGCGAAAAATTTGAAAAATTACGAAAAATGTAAATTTGCGACACGTTCACGCGTACTACCTATAATTATCGAAATATCTTTTGTTTCATGTTCCTTTTTATATTTATTTATTGAACGAAGAACCTCGTTGAAGTATTCAGGTAATACGGCGCAGACAAATAAATCAATAAGAATTACCAATAGTATTAGTTTATAATATGGTTAATAAGTCTTTTCGGAATTGGGTCAGTGAGTTTAAGAAAAATGAATTTGAAATATTGCAACTTATATTCTCGATTAATGATAGGCGTGAAGGTCACGTGTGATGTTCAGGTACACGAAAATTCGAATTACATCGAAACTTACATTGATATTCATGTCCTATACAAAGGTCAGCTGTAGAATGATTTGTTACAAAATTATATGGGGTTGCATATATTAAAACGCAACACTCGGCGACTACTAATGACGGATCTCCCGTTGCAGAATATGAAAAATCAATCATACTTGCTGTATCTCTGTTTACATGTTCCTTGCCTTGAAATGACTCAGTGCAATTAATAATTAATACCGTGAACACTGATTCACAATAGGTCGACCTTTCATATTTTATAATGAAAAATGCCTTCTTACTTACATGCTGCACATTCTTACCTATATTTTTTATTAACTCGCCACTACTATCAAGGTGTAATAATGTAATCATATTAAATATATCATAATATTGTGCTTCATTAGAGTTTATGCAGAAAAATCGATAATAACAGATCCGTTAATAATAAATATTTTGGAACATATATTATTGACCTCGAACGTAGCCCTCGTCTATCGATCATTTAAATGCCACAGCTAGGACATTGACCCACTCTCAGACGAAAAGCATCTCCGCAATATACCGATTGCGTGTGACAGGCAGATCATTTGAACGTTTGTCAAGTGGATCTCGATCCTCGTTGCAAGCTCGCAAACGAAAGGCTGAGCAGATCACTTCGATCGTTCGAAATGCGTGCTGCTCACCCGTGAATGCCCCCTTTGTCGAATCCGTTCCTGCTACGCGCGCCTTAGTCTCAGAATGAACACGACTTTTCTTCACAGGCCTCGACGTGTTGCTTTCACGGAGTTTTCAACGATGGACAGTCACAATATCGTTCTCGGAACAGGCGATGACTCTATAATACGTACTAGAGCTGTAGGAATACTCGAAATATCTGAGTAGCTAGAAATTCGACTGGGCTTACAATCCAATTCGAGATTTCGAAAAAATCGAACGACTCGAATAAATGAAAATTGAAATAATCTTGAATGATCTGTATAATGATAATACATTATACAGTGTACTATTAAAATATTTATATAAACGGGATAGATCCTATTAGTACACAATTTGAAGTAAATATAGAATAAGGACAACAAAGGAGAAACAATAAAAATAAAAATAAAAATGATAAAGCGAGATTAAAGCGTATATAGTGAACATAGTACACAGAGGTGTTATAGTAAATTGTCAATTGCAGTTTTAAACGATGAGATGGATCCGGAAAAGAGATCGATTTAATTCCAATATAAGTTGGCAGCGCAACAAACAGTTATTAATTTTTATTCATAATAATTTAATTGATTTTATTCGTGTATATATATGTATGTTACAACTGTAGGAGTACTGAAGTATTTAAATAGCTTGAAATTCGAATCCAGCCGAGACTTAGTTTACGATCCCATCCGAGAAGTCGAAAAAATCGGGGGTCTCGGGTAAATGGACTCGACTCGCTTTATTCGAGTGTTCGAACAGCTTTAACGCGTATGTACACACGATCTTTCAAAATTTTACCCTTATCGCTGCGCCTGGGCTGTTCTCGTCGGAGATTTCCCGATAAATCGTCGCTCGACATTACTCCACTTGAGCCGACTTCAGAGAGGGAGAGAGCGAGCGAGAGAGAGTAAAAGAGAGTTTATGAGGAGAGGCGTCCATGGAGCTCGCGACAGTAGACCGTGGAAACCGTCACCATTGCGTGTTCCGATAAACTATCTTCGAAGGCAAGGTAAGTTATGTACATACATAGGTGGAGTGTAATCGAAGAGAAATCGATCGTGCCAAGTAGACAGTTTGACGCCACGTTTTATCGATCCAAGTCGAGACCTTTCACCGAGTTGCTGGTCAAATTTTGTTTTTATAATACATCGATTTCTTGTTTAGGAAGTGTTAGAGTTTGTACATACAACGGATAATTTAACGAAGTGAAATTAGACGTGCCCGAATACAACCGAAAGTGTAATAATTAAAGTATTTACAGAACATTTCCGTTAATTATAGCTATATATATGTTTGCTGAAAATCTGTAAGTTGAAATAGAGACTGGACGAAGGATTTTCTAAGAGTGAACTGTTTCTCTTCTGTCCTTAAGACAAGCCCCCCCATTGAGTTCAGGGGTAAAAGTGCCATAAAACAAAATACAGGTCAGAAAAGGTCGACACTTTCAAAAGTTCCTCGGTTTTAGTACGAGTATTGTATTCCGACAGGAGACCCCTTATTTTTGGTATACGTTAAGTGTTCGGTTAGGACGGGACTTTATCGCGAACATTATACCCGGAGGTAGAGTTTCAAGAATTATCGATTGTTCTCTGCCTTCGATTCTTCCGGATTTGAATGAGTGGAGAGGTATAGTAATAAGTCATTAAAGTATCAACAGCTTGGAGATTGTTGTAATATAGATTTAGGTTCTGGAAACAGTTTTGAAGAATAAATTTTTCAAGCCCTAGCATTAACCCACGGTCAATGATACCTGGGTTTTATTTTTCAAATTACTTTGAATATCATATGTACAATAGAAAAATGGATACGATAATATGAGAATATAAGTTATAATATGAGTAAATTAGTTAACTTCACTTTGAACATTTATTTAAATTTTAATGTCCAAACACTTGATGCTTAATTTTATATATATTTATCGATATTCTCTACTTTTCTTTTGAGTTAATTGGTATGGCAAACGAAGAAAGTTATTTAATTAATTAGTTACCATTAGTCGAAGCGAAACCGGCCAATTCTCCTCCGTTCTCCAAGGGTTAACTGGTAGGTAGTAAAAGATGGTGGGTAACTAATTAGTGGCCAGCAGATTTTTATGCAAATTCATCTTTTCATGGACATAATTAAGGGAACGGAATTTAAACAGATATTTGCCTCAGCCCTAAATATTATAATATATAACTGTACCTGAGAATTTCACAGTTTCTTTCACATTAAAATTTTTCATAATCATTAACCGATCACCAATCGAATGTTACATCGCCGAATAACTGTTCACCGAAAGAGATTCTAAAAATCGGTAACAAAACACAACGTCGGGATGAAAATGCGAACACTAACCAACCGTATTATCACATTCGAAATCGATAAATCGATAACTCACCTGTTTAAGCAATGACTTAGCACATGTATCGCGTACAAACTTACATTATCAGCGAACACTTAAATTGCGATTCGAGTAATCATATTACCAAATGAATAAGCTTTAACATAGAATGCATAAACAGTAAGATTTGCTATTCTTTTATCAGACATGAGTAATCCATAAGAAAAAATGCGTTAACATATTAAAAGGGTTGCTGGTCTTCGATTACAGTTTCGTAACATGTAATACATCGGTTTTCAATGTGTTACTTAATCATTTTAGATTTTGACATCTACGTGCGATTTTGCACGGGTTTTCACAGCGATGATCGCGAAGCTTCGCTTCCCCTCGCATGATTGCGGTAACCGTGGCCGTAGAGGTCGAGCAGACAGATGCCCCCGTTATCGGTGACGAGCCGCAGCGAACGACCGATCGACGAACCACCTGTTTCCTTTCGATCTCCTATTGCCTTTGCTCAGCAAGAATCGCAGACCTTCCTTTCCAAGGTCCGATGCAGGCGAGCAATTTTTTGATACACGATCGTGCATACGTCCTTCCTTGCTTTTACAGTTAAAAGCAACGAACAAAGATACAATGAGGAACAAGGGTATGCACGTGTATACGTTACAGGGAAATTCACGTAACGAAGAATCTAAGCTTTTAATAAAAATTTGTGTGGGTGTAGAGTATAAATCATTTTTTTTTGCCGATAGAAAATCTCAATATAATAATTAAAGAAAGAAATTGGAACCATATTATTACATCTGAAAGCTGTGATTACAAATCTTAAGGCAGTCCTAATCTTTTGACCGACAATGTTCATTTTGGGAGGTTAATTGGTATTTTATTACTAATATTATTATCTAATAATTAATGTTTTTTTTATCATACATTACTTTATTATTGTTACTCATTATATTTAATTAAATATTTCTTTTAGAAGTTTTCCTAAAAACGTGTAATGTATATATATATATATGCTTATAATAGAGTAGAAAAATAGTTTATCACTTTAATGATATATAGATATGAACTTAAGAATTGAAATAAGTGGTTTTATGTGGTTTAATCATGAAAACGTGTGTCATTTCGTGATCATTTTCACTCTCCTTCTTGATAAATTACAAGATATAGAATATATAGATAAGTAAATCCATATCTATAGTATATTATAGATACGGAAGACAACTAGATAGTTCGTTTCTAACAACATACTGTAGGGAGTCGTTCACAGGCCAGAATAATTTGCTCCAGTTTAAAAATTTATTTAAATTTTAATACTGAGGCATTTGATCGATGCTTAACCTCTTATATTTATCAATTTCTCTATTTTTTGCTTCGTGCAATTAATTGATTTTGCTATAAAAATATCGAAAATTGTATGAAGATATTCTACATCTTTTTACACCTTATTTATAGTTGGCATAACTATTCGTCCACTTATCGTATTCGATTTAGTATATAAGTAAAGCAGAGAAAATACATAGCTGTATAAAACTTAGATAAAAAATATAAAATATAGAGTAATTTATTATTATAGAGTAAGTTAATATTTCTAGAAATCATCGATCGCAATTGCATATATGTATTTTCGTTTGTTATTACACACTTCAAGCACAATAGGTGGACAGATACTTATGCACCTGACTGTACTTACATTTGTACTAAAAGCAAAGACTAGAAACCTTATTTTACATGTGTAATCATAAACCGAATGACATTCGTTGCGTGGCTGTCTCTTAGATACTACAAAGTAAGCATTTACTTACACCTGTATCAAAAGCAAAGACCAGAAACTATATTTTTACACGTATAGTCATAAACCGAATAATATTCGTCGCATGGCTCTCATAAACATGCTACAGACTAAACGTTTACTTACATATTTACTTACATCTATACCAAAATAAGGATCAGAAACTATATTTTTACATGTATAGTCATAAACCTAGTAACATTCGTCGCATGGCTCTCATAAACATGCTACATGTTAAGTGCTTACTTACATATTTACTTAGATCTATACCAAAACCAAGGATCAGAAATTATATTTTTCCATATATAATCATAAACCTTATAACATTCGTCGCGTGGCTCTCGTACACATGGTACAGACAGGATTAAAACTGATCTACGCTAGTTAAGTTCTTCTGTCGCGTGACTCTCCTCTCGCGTACGGTCCCAAGAATCGCGATCCGATCGCGGTCTCGGTCGTGGCCGCTCGGAGATGCTGCTGGTCCCGCACAGAAGGAGAGGAGAGCTCATCAAAGAAGCGGCCACAGCCTCCGTCGTCGACTCGACGAGGTAAGTCGCCGGCCGCGTTACCATGTTTGGCGACCCGCTCCCATAAAATTTCTCGCGGCCCGGCCGGCTGTACACACGCAGAAAAGCTACGCGTCGCTCCTTCGACTGGTGGACCTCTGCTCGCCACGATAAATCGCGTCCGAGTTAACGTGGTCCCGCGAACGCCTCTCTCGTGAGCTCGCACGCCAGCCATCGAAAGCTTCTATCGGCAGGGTACTGTATACATACATAGGAAACAGAGAAGGGGGGAGAGAGAGAAAGAGAGAGAAGAAGAGCACGCGAGCCACACCCTGCGAAGAGGATCGTTGGAAAATCGGTAGCGTGAGACGTCGCGAACAAACGCGAATTTTTAACCTTTTTTTCTTTTTTTCTTTTGGATAAGGGAGTGCAGACAGTACAGCGTGTCATGTATGAACTATTTGGAGGGTGACAAAACTGGGTTTAGATAAGGGAATTTTCGAGTAACAGAATAATCATGTCTTTTAGTGCTAAATTTAATGTATTTTAGCGGATACTAAAAAGATTAATAGTTTGTTTAAATATTTATGTATGCTATATATTTTTTACTGTGAATTTTCATAATTTGAAAAAGTAAAAAGCTATTATTAGATGGGACTTTGTTTGGATAATAGAATATTGAGTTACGATATTCAGACAATGGGTGTTTGAGTAAGGGTTCTACTGTAGTACAATGTGCGACTTCTTTCATGTGCTGTAAGTAATAGAGAAGGTGATGAGATATGGGATTGAATGTTGTGTTGGATAATTTTTGTGAAAGTGGCAGAAATAGTGATAAAATATATAGGAGATAACAATAAAACATACATAATGATTGAAAATATTAAAAGTAGAAACTTATATATTTATATTGACGTTAATCTTGAATCTTTGGTAAGACCAAAGGAAGAGGAGATTTAAAGGGGTTACTTTATGTTTATCATATATTCCTATGTCGAGAATTTCTTCAAATTTTTAACGTCTGTAACATAGCTTATTTACCAATAATTATCTTCAATTTTAATGGAATGCTGAAATTTAAATTATTTACTTCCAGATGCACATAAAATGTAAAGTTTTCTGTAACTCATAAGTTTTCGTTTGGTGGACATTTAAGTGACTACTCTTGGCACTCCATCTAAACAAAAGTGCTTCGTATTGCAGTAATTGTTTTATTTAAAGGGATTTTATGCTGATCCCAGGGTTTCATATTACCACTATCAAAACTGTTATGCGCTCTGCATCTACAAACTACGTTCGAAGTAACGTAAAAATTTCATTTCCTCGAACGTTATCAAGTTTTTCTCAGATTTTACTTCTTGTGTAAAAGATCATCACGAGTTTTCCGTTTGACTCGACACGTGACTACGTTACAGAAAATGGCTACGAATCGAAAACCAGCGTCTGTTGTTTATCAGTTCCACTCGTTCGTCGTTCGTCTTTAAGGTAATCGGAGGAAAAACGACGTCTCTCGCGTGTACGTGATATCAAAGCTCCGCTCCGGGTCCCGGTTAACTGTACTCCTCCTCGTAGTAATCCCGATAAGAAGAACGCGACGTGTCTTTCCCATCACGTGCTTCACCAATCGTCTCTTCGTGTGCAAGTCGACTCGATGGACGAGACTGACTGACGGTTCGTATCTATGAGTTTACTCTTATCGTGTCCAACGCGACCTCGATGGATCTATCAAGGAAAACTTTGAGTTGCCGGAAAGGTATTGGCCGGAGGCATCGATCGGAAACGAAACTACTTCAAAGGATCCCGCCGTTTATTGCATTAACATTTGTGGGACAAAATTTATGCGACAACTTTTTATGCATGTGTTAATCTATTAACGAATCAACCAGTCGATACTTTTCCGGCAACTCGAAGCACTCAACATAGATCCATCGAAGTCGCATCGAATGTGTTGATCTGTCGAATATTTGTAATAAGTTTATGCTGTTCAAAGTATATCGAACAACAGTTGACAAAATCTTAATTTCGTTCGAAACTTGAAAGTATACTTTAAGCCAAGTAAAACGATACCGTTCGTAGTAGTAAAGCAGTTTCAGGTGACTCGAATTCAAGCAGCCTTTTGGAGCGAAGTTGTCACATATATAAATGCATCATATTCGTGGGATATCGTAGAAAAATGATATGTATGAGTGGATAAAGAAATGTAATATGTGAAAGAATAAAATATGAGTGTAGTCTTGAGAATCGAAATAAACGATTCCTTTCGATGCCGTTCAATTATGAGAAGATACATCATTTTTTTGACAGTTTCACCAGAAACTTGAAAGGATAAATTTCAAACCGAGTAAATAACAAGTTCACACTGACGAAGTAGCCTTAAGTTATTCCAATTCAAGTAACTCGACTGATTTGTCGAAGGCCTCGCATCGTCGTTTCCTCGAATCATTTAGAGTATTGTTTTCTGTTTTCATCCTTGGAAGTCGTTCTTCTTTTCAACCTCCCTCCCTCCCCACCTCTCTCTTTCGCTGTTCCTGTCTGTGATCCCGATAAACTGAGCTGGTTCCCGGTCGATCGTAGATACACGACACCTACGCCTTCGTCGATCCAGGCGTATCTCTTCTACGGGACGATTAAACCGAGCACGTTCGTTTATTTATTCAACACCGCGGTTATCTGTCGCGAGCAAACAAAAAATATGGAGCTGTGGAAGGAACGGTATCGCCTGGAAGGTTGCCGATTCGATATCACGTACCACGACGAACTGAGAGAGCGGTCGTTTCTCTTCTCTAACCGAGTCGATCGACACCGTTCGACGTATATATCCGCGTGTGTACGTACGCGTGTTCGGGACGAATACGGTAAACTGTCTTCTCGTTGGCCTTATTCGCGGCGGATGTCACGAGGCACCGTTTCTCTCTTTAATAAATCGCCCTCGTTCGGCATTCATCTCCTCTTCTCTTCCTTTGGGGCGAAACCAGAGGCGGTACACCCCCGGTTAACGGAACGATTAACTGTTACGAAAGCCTCGCTATTGCAAATCCTGTATCGTTGGTCTGTGTTGTACGACGAAATGTGTTATCGAATTCATAGATTTCGTTACAGAAATAATGAAAGATCTTATGTTACGTCTAACGTTTAAGATTTTCTCTTCCTTTGGGATAAAACGACATAGGCAGTGCACCCCAGTTAACGGAACGATTAACTGTTACGAAAGTCTTGCTATTGCAAATCCTGTATCGTTGGTCTGTGTTGTTCGACGAAATGTGTTATCGAATTCATAGATTTCGTTACAGAAATAATGAAAGATCTTACGTTACATCTAAGGTTTAAGATTTTCTTTTCCTTTAGGATGAAACGACATAAGCGGTACACCCTCAGTTAACGGAACGATTAACTGTTACGAAAGCCTCGCTATTGCAAATCCTGTATCGTTGGTCTGTGTTGTACGGCGAAATGTGTTATCGAATTCATAGATTTCGTTACAGAAATAATGAAAGATCTTACGTTACATCTAAGGTTTAAAATTTTCTCTTCCTTTGGGATGAAACTACATAGGCAGTACACCCCAGTTAACGGAACGATTAACTGTTACGAAAGCCTCGCTATTGCAAATGCTGTATCGTTGGTCTGTGTTGTACGGCGAAATGTGTTATCGAATTCATAGATTTCGTTACAGAAATAACGAAAGATCTTATGTTACATCTAAGGTTTAAGATTTTCTTTTCCTTTAGGATGAAACGACATAGGCGGTACACCCTCGGTTAACGGAACGATTAACTGTTACGAAAGCCTCGCTATTGCAAATCCTGTATCGTTGGTCTGTGTTGTACGACGAAATGTGTTATCGAATTCATAGATTTCGTTACAGAAATAATGAAAGATCGTATGTTACATCTAAGGTTTAAAATTTTCTCTTCCTTTGGGATGAAATCAGAGGCGGTACACCTCCGGTTAACGGAACGATTAACTGTTACGAAAGCCTCGCTATTGCAAATGCTGTATCGTTGGTCTGTGTTGTACGACGAAATGTGTTATCGAATTCATAGATTTCGTTACAGAAATAATGAAAGATCTTACGTTACAACTGCCCGGAATTCTGTTCGATTCGTATCGATGGGATAATTTTTTGTGGATATTAGATAAGATCAAGTCGGACTAACACTAAGGCACGAAGTGGACACTTCGAATATTTTCTTTGACCATTCATAACTCAACTGTCATGCATTTTTTACTTGTTTTAACATGTAGATTCACCTGTTGATGTGTTGTCATGTGTTTATGAATCACTCTGTACAGTAACATTATGTGAGTTCTTCATTTCCACAATAAAGTTGTAAGCAAATTTGTAGATCAGTTCTACCCAGTAAAATATTTGGTTGAACTTTCGTTGCATTGTTTGCCAAAGTTTGAAATCACACTAGAATTTAATGCTCTAATGATCGATGTCAGCATATTTCGCGCGTTGACTTTTATTTACCGTTGTTTTTTGCGTGGGTCTTACCGCATACCGTCAGTTTTTGGCAGATCTTTATGTTTTTCATAACGTAATTATCATATATTTTTTTAAGAAAAATGCATTGAATCCGTCTTCAGAGGTAAAACTAACACAAATTGAAGTTGCATTTATGTGTACCTGAAAGCGGCCATCAAAGTATTAACACTTAGCCGACCGAATGGGGAGATCTCCCATTTTTTCCTCAATAAACCGGTGACATTGATTCTATTTACTTTTGTTATTAGTTGGTCCTGAGCTAGTGTTGAATTTATTAAAAATTGTACTTTGAAGAATTTATAAACTGTACTAGTTTAAAACTAACTAATAACAAAAATAAATAGAATCAATTATAGTACTTTGTTGAAGAAAAAATGGAAGATTTCCCTATTCGGTCGGCTAGGTGTTAAGAAACACCTGAACTTAAAACAAAAAGAAGTTTACAACGATGATATCTCAGAAAATTTGTCATCAGGAATCAAAGAAAATTGCCGTTAACATTGGCAATATCAATTTCAAGCCGACAAAGAATCGTAAAGAGATTTGTCGTGACTCCAATTCTGAATGAGATTTCAAACTTTTGGTCGGTAGTGTACAGTTTAGCAGCGTTTGTGGAAAACCGAGGATTATTGTTTCTGGCAGTTAATCCTTATTTATGAGACGTTTTGTCAACAAGGAGGCGTATTTTCCGGTTTCACCCTATAGGAACCGGCGCCCAAACGATGCGACGATCGGAAACGATAGGCTAAGGGCCGAAGGGACAACAATAGCGAGGACAGAATCCTTTTTTTTCGTCTCTTCCGCTTAAAAAAGGCAGATAGACGGGGGAGGACTACGAAAAGACGGACAAAGGTTGCTCGTCGCGGGTATTTATATTCGAGGAGAGCCCCGGTATCCTTTTTAAAGATTCGGGACCACCGTGACGTTCGTGTATTATCGTGCGCGCGCGCAACCATGGGCTTTTAAAAAGTTTACCCTACCGAGACCACCGCAACGTCGTCGACTGGAATATTTTATCGGAGTCGCGAAGGGGAGGGAGCCCGAAAGAGAAACCTGGAATTTTTTATTCATAGTACGGGGTTAGATGATGATTAGTTAACTGCGGATGTTTATGCATTTATGGGTAACCTTCTATGGATATAATGTTCTGCTGAGTTGAAATGTCTTAACTTGCATCTTTATTTTTTTTTTATTTTTCGGGGTGTACTGAAATATTCAAAGTTCTGCGTGATTTTTATTTTTTGAATAAAATTAGAAAATTCTAAAGGCTTTATAGAGGTTTAGAAACAGTCTGTTTATTACCGATTTAAAGTGATTGAAATTTAGTTTCCTGAAATATTTTGAAATGTTTGATAGGACATTTTAACGTAGAGTGCATTTGTTTTACTGTTGTTACCTTTCGAAAAATTCGAGATCTTGCCACCCTTCCGTTCATAAATATTGAAGGGTGAAAATTCATTGTAGAAGAGATGAATTTAATGTTCCCGCGAAGGATTAAGTTTGTAGAAAATCGCAAAATGCACATAATACGCAAAAATGTCCAAAGTGTTCAAAATGAATTACATGTTATAATATTTAGAGGGTGTTTAGATTCCATTTCTTTAGCTGTTCTCGTAAAAGTATGAATTTATATAAAAATCTGCAGTCTACCGATTAGGTTCAGAGACTTTGTATCACTCATATCTCAGTGACAGTCATCATACATACACCAATAAATGAGTGACAACTTTATTTACTTAAGCATTATGATTCCGACCGGAAATGATTGTAAAAATATCGAAGAAAATTCATTAAAAGACATTTACTTTGGTTTTTGTGTGATTAATGACTAACGTTGAAGCCAATTAATCGGAAGGAAGTATAGAGAGGTTTAAAAACTACAAATACTGCTGTGAACGGATGAAATTAAAATAGCGAAGCTCAAGGTTGCACGTGTAGCAGACAGCAAAATAATAAAAAAAACTATATGAAGGAAAAAAATGAAGAGGACTGTGTTGGTTATAGTGGTTAAGTGTCCCTTTAAACATATGGTGGGCCCAGCACAGGATGAGTGCGACGAGCCGGCAAAAGTTTCATTCATTCATTGTCTCACACGAGTGCACTCCCGGCGTACAGTGCACTGTGTCATTTAAATCACATAAAAAGAAGAAAATATTTTTATCCTCCCATTGTAAGCTGCTCCTGCACTAACTGGACCCATAATGTGTATAAACAACCCTAAAACAACTGGTGACCCAATGAGCCCAAAAACCTTTTCCTCGAAAATTTAAAAATTATCTTTCGCCACATGCGTTATTTTGTATGTTTTCAGTAGGGTCTGGACCAAGCCTAAAATATACTTAAAGTTGTTCTGACCGAGATCTCGGAATCTTATCTCCTCATATTTGAACGCAACTCAAAAGCCTAATCCAAACTCTATTCTATCTTTTCCTTTTTTTTTCAAGAACTTCAGAATTACCCTCCCACGCATGCATTATCCCATACAGCTTTCCGGCCGGGTCTGAACCAAATCTAAGGTATATTTAATGCGGCCCTGACCGAGATTTTGGAATCTTATCTTCTCGTGTTTCTATCAATCCGCTTTTCAAGACGCTCTCAGCCGTGTTAAACCTCGACGTCTGCCGAATGTTACGACCTCGCTGTGTTTCTTCCGCCGACTACACACGTATGACGACCACGTGGGTCTGCTAGCGTTTCTGGACGCTCACCACGTCCTCTTTTATCCCGCTATCTATTCATAGACGAGAAAGCAAGCTGTCACCGTGACACGGACGTCCAAAGACAAAGGGGGCGTGCAAAAGGAGAGACGTCGGAGCGTTGCGGCTAGGCTGGTTGTCATGTCGTCTCGTCGTCGTGAATAGTCAAGGATTTCCGCGCGAATCGTTGCGCGAGCAAAGAGCTGCTTTACTGTTACCCGACTGGGACGAAGTGCATTGAATTATGCTAAAATCCCTCTGCGTACCTAAATTTTTAGAGTAACAAGGGCAAGCAGCAATGAGCCGATGTTGCAATTTTAAAAGAAATGCATAGTTGCATTAGAGATTTCCATTACGGTTGTAGGTGAAGATAAGAGATATTATAAGACATTATAATATAATATAAGATATTATAAAGTCGTTTGTATTGGTATAGGGAAATTATTTTAATCATTTTTCTACACCAAAAGTAATCGACTATTAATCAAAACTATAAGATTTCTTATTTTCACCTACAATCTATCAAATTGTGTCGATATCGTAAATTATTTATTTAAGATCTAAACGTTAGGATACTTCGTTGAAAAATAAAATATAGATATCTTAGAAGCAAGTATCTTAAATACGTGTTCAAAACTAGCACCTCTAACATATTACATACTGTAACAAGATATAAACGACCATTTTCATCTTAACCATTTTTACTTTTTCTAATGAATACATACTGTCCCATAAGCTACCTACCTTCCGTTTTCTTTCTGTCAGCTGTTCAGAATGCACTCATTTATTTTGTCGTTAAGGCAACTTATTTGAACAATTTAAGACATTTAAAAATGTCTGAGATCGTTTTAGGTTAAATAGACTAAAAAAGAAAGAATCGCCTGCCCGGGGTGAATAGCTTAGTGGTCAAAGCAGCCGCCCAGCAAGCGAAAGATCCCGGGTTCGATTCCTGGTCTAGGCAATAATCCCGAAGGGTCTCGACACTTTTTCTCCTACAAATAAAATTTCACTGGATACGATCTTGCGCGACTTCTGGATTTAGAAGAAACCTCAAATTTCCTAAACATGCTTTTCCCCTTCACCGTCCCGAATTTCCTGCCGAGAAGCATGGCCCACCGCTTTATCGCCGATCGGAAATAAACACGATCCTGGTGTGCAAGAAAGGTAGCCGGTAAAGGGACGTAGGCGAGGTCGTCGACCTTGCGACCGCTCCCGGCTGTCCTGCTGTTCGCCAAGCTCGTCGCAGCCTTCTCTGGCTGGTTGTCCAGCGCCGTTCGCGTCTTCTTCGAGCGGTCCCCTCGAAGGCCGCCCGCAGATTTCCCGGCGACACATCGATCATTATCGATCTTCGTCTCACTCCAGCGTGTTTTCTGCTCCAGGTGAGAAGGGAGGAAGAGCTCCGGGGGAAAAGGAGGAGGAGGACGCAGCTCGATCGGGATGACGTGCAAGTGGTGGTGGTTGTTGATCCTGGGGATGCTGCTGCTTGTCGCTGGCTTGCACGCTGCCGACGATTTCCGACGCATCTCCTACGAAGGTAAGTCGTGTACAAATTGTACGCGTCTCGCTGTGACATTTCAGATTATCATCTTATCGGGAGCGTGATAAGATTTCGCGAGGAAATCGTGCGAGGTCGCACGTATGCGCGGATTTACGGTACGTTGTAACCCTTTTCTTATCTGGTGTGATCGGTCTGAATCAGCATCGCGGGATGATTATACGGGGAACGGAGGAGGACGATTTGAAAAACGAGCAGTTTCTATCAGTTTATTACGGTTACACTGGTAAACGTATCGCGATAGGAGATCTTTTTGCTATTGACGTTGAAAAATAATACAAGCGAATTCTTCTCTTTCGTATCTTGTATTTTACACTTTCAACGATAACAAGGTGTTATTATTGTTTTATTGTCTTGCACATCAGATGTCATTACAAATATTACATGAAACTTATTAACTCTTCGCGCTTGAGAGGTGATCATTCGTTACCAAATGATAATTTTGCAAATTTTCAAACCCAAGGGATTAAATAGTTGTAAAAGTAGGTTCTAGTATATTACTCACAATTAAACACAAATGAAGCTCATTATGAGCAAATCTTAATAAATATTTTGCAATTAAAAATCTTTGAAATTGGTATCTCGGACGACTAAGAGTCACATCTTGATCGCAAAGGGTTAAAAAGAGTGCTCGGACATTTGAAAACCTTCAAATTATTTTCAGTCGTTATGCCGTCCATCAGAAATTAACAAACACTAATATTTATCCGTCCCACAGTTAGATCAATTTTTTCTATCAAAAGTACCCGGTGAGTCGTCGACGAGAAACCACGAACAATCCCTTTCGAGCGGAGAAGTTTGCGCAAAACGTCTCGCAGATAGTCAATTGCCTGGTCCCCGATGCGTGGGGCGTCGAGGCGCGTCGGTCGCGTGCCGATTGCGCGATTCGATCGCTTCGGAGCGCCTCCGCTCGTAAATTTATCGCTCGTGTCTCTCCAATAATAGAGAGAAAAGAGAGAGAGTGAGAGGAGAAGAGGTAGAAAGGGAGAGGAAGAGAGACGGAGTGATCGTTCAAGCGACGGGAATGGTGCGAGCAACTGCGAGTAAACTCGGCCAACGGAGAGAGCGGACGAAAGTTTCGCTTCGATTCCGGTCGCGCGCGATTCGGCTTCATAAGCTTGACGCGTAGGCGGCGAGCGTGGCACGCGTCGCCACGCGCGCGTACCCTCGCCGCTTCAACCTCGCGATGCTCGTCTTCTGGTCCCCGTTCGAACTCTCAGCCGCTGCTCACCAATGACTCCCCGTGTCTCCTCTTATCGTGAGCGAAGTGTCGCCCGGAGGATCTTATCGTTTCCTATTGCATCCTATATCGTTTCTCCCTCCTCTCTCCTTGTCACTCGTTTTCTACGAGGTCATGGAAGCATAATTTCACGACCTCGAGCGTCCTCCTACGTGATGCGCCGTGGAAAACCTTTTAGTCGCGCCTCTAACGCATTACATCACCGTGTGATCATCGTAAAGACGTTTTAAAAGCAGCTCCGCCGTTATTCTGCTGGATAGATAGTACTGGGGAATCGGTTGTGTTGGTTGTTAGATAGTGGACATTTTGATTTCGTGCCATTTTCTTTAACACGTTGGATGCCACGCCAGTTTTACAGGGTTTGCCCGTGGCGCCACGATGAATTTTCTATTATACGATACATACACTGTTGAAATAATATCTACAATAAATAAGTTATAGTTTGTAACTATTTTTAGATGTTTTATATTGCATTAATTTCTTCATGTCATTGCATTAACGATGGTAATACTGAAAAATTGATAAGTATTGACGTTTGTTCAAATTATGTTTTTCTATCAATCTGAGCGCGCCGGTCACCGGTGACCCCTGTGGCATTCAACGTGTTAATTGTTGGGATTTTCTGACCCAGTCTCTGACATGCTTGTAACACCTTCATTATTAAGTTTAGAATTTTTGGGGAACACCCTAATCGTTGCTTTATAAGCAATAAAATTCCTCAAGTCCCTTGATACAGCATTATTTCATTCACTCTAGATGTACCGCGTTTGTTCTGTTCTCTCTGTTGTCTAATGTTCATAAGTCTATTAAGGGTTGTCTTTTTTTTAATATTAAAGTAATGAAATAAATTAGTTCGCGATCTATAATTTCATAATTAGCCAAGCAGTCGCAATATATGGGCGATTAACAGGTTGTTTCTTTAAACTACATCCTTTGAAGGAGTAAATCTAGAGATTAAGAATGACATATTGTACTCCGATGAGTAATTTATATAAACAATTACAATTGATTCTCTAAAAGTGTCATTACACAATTATGATTAAGGGACGGCGGATTTTCATGCAAATTTATAAGGAACTAAATATATTTAAGCGGTAATCCGTTTCCCTTTACAATAGGTAACGTAATACAACACATTAAAATCTAAAAGTAAAAATTGTTCCAACAGTATTGTACACTTCACTTTCGTATAACTGTGAAACTCGGGAAAATTTTGCGTTACCCGTATCCTATAATTCTCTGCAGATGCAAATTTTCTAAGACTGCATAACGTCTGCAGCGTAACTATCATCACCTTCAGGATCCTTTACAAATAGCCTTTCTTTTCCTCGGCACATGGTTCTCTCAGTTTTAGTTTCGAACGACGAATCACGCGCTATGTCAATCGATGAACATGCATGGTCAGATAGAAGGAGACGAAGATATGTACGTACGATAAAAACCAAAAAAAAAAAAAAAAAGAAACACAACGTTCTAGGGATAAAAGAGGGTCCGGGTAGCAAGAGGGATAGATGGTGGACGGGGGGGGGGGGGTAGGGAGAAAAAGAAAAGGCGGAGAGTGAAGGGAGGATACCCGAGAGGCCTTCGAGATCAGGTTATGCTAACTGGGGCCCGTTCGTCCCACACGTATCTACTTATAAGCGCACGTACGCGGTTACACGAACGCTGCACGCCGCGACGGTGTGCGTCGCAGGCACGCGCGACACAGGCAAACGGCGTACCTGAATACGTGGAAACGCGAGAAGTACGACGAACCGCGTGCGCAGAGAGCTACCTTTGCGGAATCGTTTCTCTGCGTCGGCAAACCGGCTGAAAAACAATAAGGCGAACACGAGGACGAGGAGAAAGAGCTCCGGGAAACAGAGGGAAGAGAGAAAGATAGTGGTAGCAGGAAGGGTTGGGGGAGAGAAGGTGGTTGATCGGTGCAGCAATTCTGCTTCTTTTCTGCTACACCTCATTCTTCCCTCCAGGTCTCGATTCTATTATCGATCTTTCAAAACAAACCAGAGAGGAAGATCTGATCGCAATTCTTCCGTTCTGCTATAGTAGACTCACATGGTTGCGCGCAGGTCTTTCCTTTTTTTTCTCTGGCATTTGTGTCATTGATTTTGCAAATTTCTCAAGGTGAACGAAAAGGGAGGAGTAGAAAGTAATTATTGTCGTGATAATCTTGTTTCTTCTTGGTCGTGTCTTACTTTCGCCTCTTGGTCCCTCTGTTATTCTGTGCTGCCTCGATTAGCAATGTTGCAAATTTCAAAATAATCAGGAGAATAGAACAGGAAGATCTGATCGTTGTAGCAATCCTTTTCTACCGCGCAACCTTGAATGGCTCCCTCCCTTCTTCATTTTCTGTCTCTATTACTCTGTCCTTTTCCCCCTCTCTTTTTGTCCGCCTTTGTCTCGATTTTTGCAAATTTCGAAACGGACAAGACGGAAGGATAAAGCGGTAATAAAAGAGAGAGGGAGAAGTGTGACGCGAAGCGAGAGAAATTCGCGATATCGCGAGAGCGATGGAACGCGTCCCGCTTTATGCGACGATCTCTCCTCAACCAACAGGACGAGAAAGGCCGAGCAAAATGATCGCTCGGATCTTTAAACTCTCGAGTACGCTTCGGTGTTCACTCGGAATGCGAGCGAAATTTTCGTGTTTGGCCGATTTTCTACCATCGCAACCACAATGATTCTGTACCTACCTGAGAGAGTCTAACCGAAATTATTATCTTACATAGCTCGAGGCAACGCTAACCGTTGAAAAAGGAGAGGCAGTATTGAGCAATTGGTTTTTGAAGTCTCATGATACATAAACTTCGAGTCGAAGAGGCAAAAATTATAGAAGTTCGATTTATAGAGATAAATTTCGACTTGTACAGGTATGACTGTTATAAATTAGAGTTACATATGTAAAGTAATGAATGATTAATGAATCTGATCAAGAACGAATGAATCTGAATACGTGACAGATAATTCGATTTAAAGTAATTGTTATTTCGTCTTATAAAGGATTTTCTAGTATAGTCGAAGCGAACGACCAAAACTACTCTCATAGAGGTTCTCCCCTTATAGAAATTCGTCATTATAAGTAAAAGGGTGAATTTTGGTCCTTTTTTAAGCGTTTTTTCTTTGTCAGTTGTTCTTGTACCCAATTAGTTCTCGTACATAACTTTTGATACCTGCTTAATCGCATAAACCTCGATACCTGTTCGTGAGTTCAACTTTGGCAGTTGTCCAGTTTCTATCGCACTCTTCGCCAACGAAACTCCTTCCTTAGCACAGAGGAACTCCGCAGAGTGACTAGAAAATCTGCTGCTGTTGGCTAGGAGGAAGCAGAAGCTCGTTCCTTCGAACGTCGCCAAACTAGTTTGTCCGGAAGAGAAAAACGACTCCGCGTAAATCCCCTCGTTCTCGGAACGTGGAAACGAACGATCGCGGTCGCAGCGGCGAACAGGGCAACGCGACAAGAAGCGGAAGAGCAAGGGTAGCAGTGGAATTCGCTGAAACGAGAAGAGAGGCGAACCCTCCAAAGCTTTTTTCTCTTTCCTCTCCGATTACGAGCAGCGTCCCGGATCGATCGTACATTACATGTTCGACGCAGTCTCGATCGAGATCAAGAACTCTGCCCCTGTCGTAACTAAAATGTCCTATCCGAGGCATTTAACCCGTTTGCCACGCGATCACGAGCCATATTCGTGGCATAGACGATGATCCAAATGTAATAAAGATATGCTACGTTTGCAATGAATGTAAAGTAACTTCGACCGTGGCTTCAATTTGTAATATTCCGAGTGTCGCGTCGTTTCAATGAGTTTTATTCGACGCGATGTCGAAGCATCGCGTAACTATCGCTAATTGTGTATTGAAAAAATAATACGAAGGGTTAATTAAATTCTCAGCGATACATTTGTGACTTGGGCAAACGTTTCAAAGTAGATTATTTTTAAATAGTCTTTGTTAGACAAATAAAATTATTTTGGATTGTAATATTTTATTTCTCAATGTTCTTTTCATTTTCCTTCTGTATTGCGATTCTCTACTTTGGAGTTTCTTGAAAGTTCTCTTCGTTTCACATCGTTTTTGGCAAATTGCCCTTGTTTTCTTGCCGTTAATTACACTTACTAATTTGACCGATAAAATTGATTTCCCGTATATCGAGAAAGACAAATAAAATCATTTGTCTGTTCCAATATAAACTAACTTAAACTAACTTAAACATGACTATTTCAGGTAACATTTAGTCAAATTAAACAGTGTATTTATTTTAATGATCATCCATTTCAATTGATTTATTTCGAATGATGTTAAGCTAAGAACGATGGAATACAGCAAAATTGGATGTACTCGTGTTTCAGATTTAGCGGAAGCCAGCCTGTTCAAACAGGAAGGAGTGACTACGTATTCCCAGTTGTTGTTCGATGTCGCTAGACAGCAAGTCGTCGTTGGTGCACGGTATGTACGCGATAACACGTTTATTATATATGCACATCTTGTGTACATGGTATAATACATTTAGCTTCCTTTGAAGCCAAAGCCATTCGAAGTATCCAAGCCAACGAATCATTTATCCGCTAACTCCACGTAATAAAGGTGAACGGATCACAGTTTGGATCACTAATGTTTCTTTAACATCGTTCGACTGCATTACTAGAAGTAAACAATAATCGTTTTAGGCGAGAACAAAGTTGCGTAAACTTTATCTAAATAAAGATTACTCATGCAAAGTTGCGTACAATAGGTAGCTGAAATAGGTAATGGTGGACCATACAAAAATTTGTCGCTTTGCTATGGATATATGCGTAAGGTGCCTAAACCGTTTTAGTACCTCAGAGCTGACATATCCGCTTCTAAGGTTTCCCGAAAAATACCTTAAGCCGATATATCGGCTTCCCATTTTAAGTACAATTTAAGCACAATTTAATCATGCTCCATTTTCATAAAATAAATAACCACATAGGAAAACAGTCATTTTACAATGAAACGAGAAAACTTATATAGATAATTAATTAGCGATAGAGTATTAAAAATTAAACATTTTCTATTTGAAAGGATTTGCTTCATCAAGTACCATTACAAAGTTATCTTTAAAAAATAAGAGAAAACTCAGAAACTTCAACGCTGGTTTCACCCTTTTAAAATGGCGTTTAGATGAAAAGAAGAGATTAATTCATACGTATACTATTACAATCTATTGGGTTGGAGGGAAAGTTCTGTCGTATTTTCCGTTTCCGTTAATTCATGTGGAACCCAAACACTTTGGTTTAACACAAACCCAAGAGATTTAATGTGATCTCCAACAGTTGTATGATGAATGCCAAACTCTTCTGCAATTTCTCGACTTGTTAAATGTGGATTATTTTCCAACATGGATCGCAAAACATCATTATCGATCTTGGATGGCCGTCCAGATCGATCACTTTCTTGGAGGCTCAGATCCCCGGAACGAAATTTGCTAAACCATCTTTAACAAGTACGAACATTTACAATATCTTTTCCAAATACCGCACATAAATTTTTACATGCAACCGATGCGTTGCTTCCTTTTTGGAATTCATACAAAATGCAGTGTCGTAAATGCACTTTATCTACTGACATGTTTTTCACTTTAAATATCACAAGTAAATGATGAACGGTAAAAAAGGACTTCTTTTATATTATACAGCAGGTAAAAAAAAAAACAAAAAAAATTCTCAATGACTCACTAGCCAGATGTTTTTTTTATTTATAAGAAAAATTACCTGCCTATTTAAAATACGACAGAACTTTCCCTCCAACCCAATACATACCCACAAAGTTTTATCAAATACATCTATCAGATTCAGAATTTCAGAGTTAAACGAATTTCTTTGTGACATAGTGTACGAATACTCTTTTTGGAACCACTGTAGATACCTTTCCAAGGTGTTTCTGGACGATATTGCGGAAGTTTGTAAGCTACTAAAAGGGTCAAACGAGCACAGACGAACGCGGAAGCGTGACCGGAGAACTGCGGTTGAATACCGCGAATCGGGAGCGATCGCGGGATCGGAACGCGATTTGGCGATTCGCCAGAATAGCGTCGCGTATTTTTCTCGACGAACGAGACGCGTCCCGTCGACACGTTTTTCCGTCTGCCTCTTCTCGCTTCGTTGCCCTAGCGAACACGTTGGCGGCTAGCCAAATTGCTCGTCTCTCACCCGGCCGACGAAAATACGTTTTTCACCGAATCCTCGACGCCTTTTAACCCTTTCGCTGCGACAAAGTTGGCAGCTCGCAGACGGTCGTACCACTATTGGCAGCCGGTATACAATTCACCGCAAACGGAGTATAATACCTGTTACTTTGTATCGGGTGATTGCAAAAGTATGTGCCCAACTTTGATAGATGGCAAAATCATGCACAGTTGACTGTTCGGTTATTTATTTTACAATCATATGATTAACCGACAATTATCTAAATGCTTCGTGATTCAACACAACTTTAAAAACTAGTACATTATTGATTGATAAATATTATTTTTTATGAAAATGTGTTGTATTCATTTTTAGTCAAATCAGGCACGAACTGTTACAATCACCCAATATTATAAATAACAGGTGTGTCTATTTATTAGTTGATATAAAGAATGTTGAAAAAAACAAGGTCTAACGGTATGTTATGGTGCATATTGACAGAAGTAGAGAACGCTTCATTTTCTTCTCTTCTTTCAGTATTCTTCGTGTCCGACTTTTGAGTCGTGATATGAAACCTATGAAAAAATATAACAGTTTTCATGATCGGTACTTTTATTAGAATAAAAACTGCATTACACAAAAAGTAGCAATAATAACTTGTAATTAACGTTTATTATTGAGCGACGAAAATAAACACTAGTGCAACCGAAGAATCAAAAGTAAACAATCAATGATATACGCTACTTCTGGTGACATTTAATTAAGTAAACACAATAATATTGAACAGTACAAAGATAGATCTACGCTATCGGTCAAAAATTAGGGACCACTTTCAGAATTGCAACCATATCAAATCTCCTGTAAGAATTTGTCGTTCGTTCGAAATTAATATTACTAATTTTAACAGCAGTTTCCTTTATCGTGGTAGACTTTTCATGAAAGAGCTGTCTGAGACGTCACCATTCTAAACCCCATTTCTTCTAAATTCAAATGTTTCTTAACCATTTGAGTGCCAAGCGGCGCGACTACGGTCACAGCAGCCTCGGTTTCTTTCGATGCACGACTTTACAATTACCTTTCAGTCTTATGTAAAAAGAAAGATAAAATTGGGGTAATTTTATTCTCAGGAGAATGTCGGAACAAAACTAAATTGTAGAAATATTTATTGCATGTAAGCTAAAAACAGTGGAATTGCACTTTTTGGAATTTTCGGCACGGAATACGACGAGCGCTATCGCGCTGCTCGGCAATCTTCGGTCGGGAAATGAGAAAAGTCCGTGGCACTCAAAGCGGTTAAAACCTCTGTGCGATTCTAAACTTTTGGCCGGTAGGGTACATCATCTTTATCAAGTGTTGTCCATTACTGTCGAGGATAATACAATACGTTGAGTAATTACCAAGAATACCGATTATCAGCGGTTACTGCTCATTCCTCTTGAAACATTGATGGTGCCTATAACGATGTTACAGATAATGTAATTCCTATTTGCTCTTCCCTCGGTTCAGAGCGCAGGGTCTTTATTATTATAAGCTAACCGACGAGGTCGCGATCCTGTATCAACCCTTTTGCTCTACCTCTCCCCTCATCGTTTTACCCCTTGTTCAAAATCATAGAGGAACGCGCGAACACCAGGTTGTTTCGCGATTGAACCGCGATCGGTCTGAACCGTGGAAAGGAGAGTACGCCCTCGTGTTACCTTCTATTAATAGAACGTTGGTTATTAACCACGGCCCACGTACGCGCGGCCGACTGCTCGAAAGGAACGTACTTACACAGGCTTGTCCTGTGGCTGGACAAAATTCCACGAACTCGGAATCGTTCCCCTATTTAACCCTTCGATCGCGGCGCGTTTGCAACGGGAATTCGGGTGCCGTACGTTGCCAGTAAATTATTTGGGAATCGTTTCCCGATATTTCTACCCCTATCGAATTCCTCGCTAATCTTTTATTGTTACTTCAACTACTTGAGATTGATATTATACAGTCACAAATAAAACAGCTTTCTATGATTTGATTTCTAACCAGACAGTGTTCTAAATTTCTTTTTCCTTTTAATCGTCGTGCTTGGTAATATTTGTTGTAGCGCATAGTTCAGGTGTAGAAAACGACGATTTATGAAGATAGCAAGGTTTCCTGTCTTTGTAAACTCGAATATGCGTTTGTATAAGCTTTTTCCATTGCCTTTAGGTATTGAATGAGTACGTCCAGTATTTGCCACTTATTCAGGGACCCTGTATACAATATTTCCCTGTATGCAGCTCTATTACTGTCCTCTTCAGTTAAAATATTCTATCTCTTACTTTGCTCTTTCATTCTTCAAGATTTTCTTACATTTTTCACCTTTCTTCAACCCTGCAACTTGCAAGCTTGTTTTCCACATTGGTTGGATTTCAGTGCTTCAAAAGTGAGAGAAAAAAACTTTTATTTGTCTTCTCCCTCGATTTCCCAAAGTCGTCCGAAACGCTGAGCTCACGTACACGCGTTTACTGCGGTAGTGTGCGTAGTGGAAGGAGGTGTTCTCAAGAACTCCTCAGTCTGGCATCACAGCCCTGCAACGCAATTGCCGCGTGAATCTGGGATCACAGGTATATTGATTTTAAAGCAACAAAAATTCGTTTATTTTCCGTGGAATGTTGAGCAACAAAATTAAACAGCCACGATTTGATTCGACGCGTCCGAGAAAAAACTGGTACGGTGGTACAAAGGGGTTAATCGAATATACGTGTCGTCGCGTTTTGACGAGCGGAATCCGGTGAAATCGTCACGATGCGGTAGGGACCACGATCCGGGAGAAACCGCTTTCCATCGGCGATTCTCGATCGGCCAGAGAAAACGCGAGCACGGAAACCGCGAGTGCAGCGAGAGCAACAACAAGAGAAGGCAGCGCGCTGGAGGAGGGAAAGGGCGCCGGTCTAGGTGCGTGTGCACGCGACACGGCGCCACGATTTGCATTCTTCTGGTCCGATTCCCGTGCTCGACAGCTGTGACGTCACCGAATCCTAGGCTTATCGAGAGGCCGCCGCGACAGGTATAAGGAGAGAGGCGTCGCGTTCCTTACCAGGATCGGCGACCAGCCTCGCAGATCGCTCGAGCATACCTCCGCGCTGTCTATAAATAATTAGGCTTATCGCGCGAACACGCTTCGCCTTCGACACGCTCGCTCCCTGTCTTTCCCCGCATCGATCGATTTTTAACCCGTCGAAGGAGTTCGTTGATTGAAAACATCTCTTTTTTACTTCCTGCGCGTACAGTTGCAGATTCGTCTTGCACCGCGACAAATGCGAGGTTCTTCGATTTGTATTGCGATCCGAATGCAAATACAGGTGCAGTGTATGCAATCGCTTCGTAGTTGGTCCACCTAGTAAGTAAAATTCCCTATGGTATACGCAAGAAATAGGTTGATCTATTAAATTGATCTATAACGTGTGAGTGTAATCCTTTTAAAGTTTCGCGTTATCTGGTTTATCTTGCTCAAACAGATGAGCAGAAATCTGGTCATAGATATCTAGCCGGTTATCAAAGATGGAATTCTATAAAATCTCAAATATCAAACTTCCCCATTAACTTTCGGTGAAATACGGAGATACCTCGTATCAAATATCTCCTTTAAAGTCGGTAGATTTCTCGTATAAACATGTTCAACATGTTCAACACAAACATGTTCGGGTGTCCCTGTAACGTAGATCTATAATCTGCAGCAGTACCATGCTCGATTAGTGGTTACAAGCAAAAACTTCGCTACCTCGAGGTCTGCAGCAATCACTGCTCATCTACTCGGCCGTCGAACTCCGCTGGCCGCTCAGCGGACGGGACTCTGCGAGCATCGTCGGACAAAGTTTCGTTGGACGTGAACGAGGTCGCCGAACGAGCCATTCTGTTCGTTTAACAAACAGGAAGCAATCTGTCTCAATAAGATTGACCGAACAACTCGGTCGCGCTTCGCTGTCGGCCGTAAGGGCATCGAGAGTCGTCTAGCGAACGCTCGCCTGCTACCTTTCTCGAAATCGCGACGTCGGGCGTCGATCGGCTGCCGATCTCTCGTTGCCGCTTCGCTCGACTAACGATCGCTTTTGGTCAGAGTGTCGCGGCGGGCGCCCACGTAGGCGCCGTTTATGCTTCGCTGCGAGTTTCCTCGCGGCATGATTGCGCGACGATGGCGACCGCTTAGCTCTCACCGCGTCGCGACGCGACGCTATGCTTGCCTCCGCGGTTTGGAATCGAGCAGCTCAACGGCGACAGGCCGAGGCCCCCAGCCTTTTGCCGTGCGTGTTGCCGGCCCACGCGCCGACAGACCGTGATTTTTCGATTTACCGAACGAATCGTGTCGCGATTCCAGGGACAATCTGTACCGGCTGACGCTGACGTCGCTGACGCCGCTGGAGCACGCCTCCTGGGCCGCGTCGGAGGAAAAGATCAACACCTGTCAGAACAAGGGCCAGAGCGTCGAGGACTGTCGCAACTACGTGAAGGTGTTGCTCAGCAATGGCAAGAGCCTGTTCACCTGTGGCACGTACGCGTTCAGCCCTATGTGCACGTGGAGAGAGGTAAGCGACCGTGCGAGACAAATAGATGAAGAAAAGTAGAAAGAGAAATTGCAGTTCCTAAATCGAAACTATATATATATGTAAACTGTCGGGAAAGCTTTTGCAAGCAGAATCTATAAAAAAATTTTTATTTATTAAAACAGCCTAAGATCTTTTCGGGAGAAATGAAGTTACGAGTAAAACACAAGTAAACCTTTGCGAAATACAATCAACATCTAATAGCGTATACGTTATTCGATAAAAAAGAAATAATTATAATTTAATAAATTTAAATTTAGGTGATTCAGCTAGGATTAGTGTTGGCCTGTAACTACGCTAATGTTAAAATGTCAAGTTTTGTCATTTAGCTCAGAAAGTGTTACGATTTTCTCGGGCAATCTAACAGATTGAGTTAATGACGTTTCGCAGATCGAGAACATCAGCAGCGTTACCAGCGAGATGATAGGAGCAGCGATGTGCCCGTATTCGCCACACGCGAACGTGACCGCGTTGCTCGCCAGGGGCCCAACTGGTGGTCTCTTCGCCGGGGCCCCTACCGATTTTTCCGGCGCGGACCCGGCCATTTGTAGGACACTTGCTTCGCCAAATCTTCGCACGCACCAATACGACTCCAGGTAAGCCGGTTTCTTTCGATTTCCGAGCTTGACGGTTCCAATACAGAATTAATTTGTAAATATCGAGTCTGGGTAGCGATTTCCATCGCCTGTAAATTGATAGGATCGAGAAGGAGATTGGTATCTAATTAAAATCTTCCCAGATTGTTAAAGATGTTGAAACGTAATCGAAAACAGTGGAAGTTATTTTATTGACATTTCGCTGACTACACATTAGGCTACATTCGTGGAAAATTTCTAGATATATGCGAAAAGGGACAGAGGGCACATACTATGTGAAAATATATAAAATATTTCAGATACAATACTCGTTGTAATGTCTAGAGCACTATTGCTCAATTTTTTCTCAGTCTCAACCCATTTTATAAGAGTCAAATAAATCGCCACCCCCGCTCTCGCTATATAAAAGATATTCCTAATAAGGTAAAGAAAATACATCAAGAAAAGTTATTTCAGAATATAATTTTAGCATAATATCTAATTGTTTTAATACATTTAATGTATGCAAAATTTTGCACTAAAAATAATCGAGATGGGTCCCTAGAAAACACAGGTTGGAAAACAGCAATCTGAAACAGTCCTTTACATAGATTCCATTTGCCTAGCTACGCTCGTAAAAACACGTATAAATAAGACAAAAACTACTACGCTTTCTCCATGAAATGGCGAACTTCCGCAAACGTCTAATGTCCATTTAAAAGAAATACGATTTTGCTTAATAGCTTCCACACTAGGGCTGCACTTTATAAACCACGTATTATTACCACAATACTTGCTCGCTTTCAGATGGCTGAACGACCCGCAGTTCGTCGGCAGCTTCGAGACAGAGGATCACGTGTACTTCTTGTTCCGCGAGTCAGCCGTCGAGTACATCAATTGCGGCAAGGTAACCGTCGGGTTCGACGACCGATCGCATCTTCCCTTTCCCTCGTGCCATCAGAGAAACCCACTGATCTCGCCCCTTCTCCTCTACCGATGCTTTACAGAAAATTTACTCGAGAATAGCCAGAGTCTGTAAAAACGACCGGGGTGGTCAAATCATGATGAAGGAGGTTTGGACCACCTTCAGTAAGGCGCGATTAAATTGCTCCCTGCCGGGCGAATTTCCCTTCTACTACGACGAGATCCAAGGCGCGGTTTATCATCCGGAAGAAGGCATCGTTTACGCGACGTTCACCACGCCCATGTAAGTATCATGGCCGGAGAGTTACGCCGTACGGCATCCTGCGCTTATACTGTACCGTCTCACGTTCGTTTTCCTCATTTTTCCCCATGTCTGTGCTACCATTCGTTCTTTAAAGAGGCAAACAGGAAAGCGGTAGGTATATAACTTCACGAGATGTATATTAAACGCGTGCGCCCTTTCTTTCCTTTTTTCCTGCCTTTCCATTCCCCTCCCTTTTTGTCCCCCGATCAACGAGGGAAGAGGAGGAGGAGGACGGCGAATTACTAAAGTCGGCGTTGGCGCCGTGTATTTTTAGCAACGGAATCGCCGGCTCGGCGATATGCGCGTTCAACATGTCCGCGATCACCGCGAGCTTCAACGGACCCTTTAAGCACCAAGAGAATTCGGGCGCTGCCTGGGAAAGAAGGCCTGTCGCTCATCACAATCGACAGCGGTGCGGCTTTCCGTCGGATGTCCCTCCTCATCAGCTCATAGACAACCAGAGGTATCAGCTGATGGACGACGCTGTTCAGAGCACCATGTTGGAGCCGTTACACACCGCGATACTCGAGCGGTTCACGCTGATCGCGCTCGACGTTACGCCTACCAAGCTACATCGGGGCGTCACCGTGCTCTACGTCGCTACCGATGTTGGCTTGATCAAAAAGATCTCGGTGTTGCCTCGAACGCAGGAGACCTGTATCGTCGAGGTATGGGGCCCCTTGCTGTCCACGCCTATAACCATGCAGTTCTTAAAGGACACGCAAAGCCTTTACGTAGGCATGGAAGCCGGTCTGTTGAGGTACGCATATCCAGATTGTAATTTGTAAGCACTTCTTGGATGCAGTTTGCGACTTTAGACGATAGATACCAAGTGTATGTCCACGTCTCAATTATAATTTATCGTTTAATGCTATTTTATATGTATTTATTTGCTTGTATTTGTTTTTATGGATTAGGAACCCTTTGTTGTAAGCAGTAATAGTGATTGATAGACGAGTATACATCGAATAGAAGTATTAAATGAATCGAATATTAAACATTAAGTAAAACTTTTAACTCTCGAGCAAATCAATATTTAATCAGAAAATACGTATTATTGCGAAAGAATCAATGATTCGGATATTATAGCGATAATCTCTTGTTGAGACATCAGCATTTATTCTTGGATATCAGAATTTGTTCTTGGATATCAGAAAATTAATCGCCATCGTCGTATCAGGAGGTGAAGTTGCGAATGTTGAATCAAGTGTGTTTACTTTTTCATTTTTATTACAGAATACCGGCGGCCCAGTGTCATCGGCATCGCAGCCGTCAGGCTTGTCTCAATGCTCAGGAACCATACTGTGGCTGGAACGAGCACTTAATGAAGTGTGCTCTGGCCCCAAAGCAAAATCATCTTGCGAACCACTGGCATCAGGAAGTCACGAAATGCCCGGTTCTCACCGACCCTGTGGACGGCGGTTGGAGCGCATGGAGTTCTTGGTCTCCTTGCCAACACGGTGTCGCGGAACATGTGCACTCTCATCCACACTCGCACTCTGAACATACTGAGGTAAGGTCAATCATGATTGGTCATTAGGTAATACGTTTTGGTTTTACAAAACGCCTCGCTACAGTTTACAGTAGCAGGCATAAGTTTAAAACGAGAAGTATTATAAAACAGAGTAGCATGGTTTATAAATATTGTTCATACATCCATTTTTGTCATTAATAGAGTTATTAATTACACAGTACTTATTAATTAGTATGAAACACGAGATTTGTTTATTGTGCTATTTCTTATATTCACATGAATTTATTTTTGCTGATGCTTTGATCTTAAATTTTGTCCCCCCACTGCATTACATAAATAAGTAAGAATGCTCTGTTGCAAATGACTATTTGCAAATGTCACGGGAATATATACTTAAGTACAATTAATGTACTCTAAAAAATTTGGAGCATGGAGCAAAACAGTTTTCCTTAAGGGATATTATAGAAGATTTTATTCTGTACCAGTCAAGCCATATTCGATTACGATTACAAATAAAAATTATCATTATAACGTATATGCGATTCATTCGATTAGCAATGGGTACTGCATACTTTTTAGCTGTAGTTGTGTACATTTGTAGCAGTGTATCCTAAATTTGTCTACGTAATACAATACCATGCTCCTTCTATAGTAATTAGTATAATGACATTAGGGAGTGGGAAGTTATAACTTTCTTGGGTAAAACAAGCTATTTTGATCTTTTTGAGCGCAAGCTGCATCGTACTTTAAGAATACGGTATGATTTCGTTAGGTCGCAGATAACTGTCAGTGCCAAACTAGGGAATGCAATAATCCGCCTCCACAGCATGGCGGCGCAAGCTGCTCGGGAGCCAGAGTTAGAGTGACCAATTGCACCGTTCACGGTGGCTGGACGGCCTGGTCCGCATGGTCAGCGTGTTCCCAAACATGCGGTTTTGCAATGAAAACGCGACGACGTTCGTGCACGAACCCAGCCCCTGCATTCGGTGGACGCGTGTGCGTTGGTTACGACCACGACGACATCGTCTGCATAGATCTTCCGCCTTGTCCTACGCCTGCCAAGGTTGTACCACCACCCCAGAGCGGACAGTGGTTACCCTGGAGCACATGGGGTGCTTGCTCTCGACCTTGCAATGGCGGTAAATAAAGCATCACGACTTCTTGCGACCTTTCCCTACAACAAATTCTCTCCTAATCATGTTTCGATCATGCGTTTCGTAGGAATTCGAATACGAAGGAGAACGTGCGAGAGCCCGTCGCCGCGAAAAACTACCACCGTTGAATGCAACGGATGCGACTTTCAAGTAAGCGTTACTAACGGGAATACGTACAAGGTGCATTTATTTATATTATCGATGAACATCGAGGACACACCGAAACACAATTACACCGCCGAAAGATGTATTAATAGTGTTTTGTCATCATTTCCAAATATGTGTAATATTTGCTTGGCTCGTCTTCTACTTGTCGATAATATAAATAAGACTTTAACCTTCCAAGTACTGCAGCTCTCACAACCATGCCGGAGTCATTTCTGACTCTCATCAACGTTACAAGGCATTATAAGAAACTGATTTGTATCATCTGTTTCGACTGTTATTTATAATATGGGTGTAATAAGACGATCGTCACTTTGCGACTAGCACAAATAACGCAATCATTGTATGCCAATTACCATTCGTAAAACAGTGAAATATTGATGACTCCGGCATAGTATACGGAGAGTTAATTGGAACGACCGCACGGAGCCCGTGAATCCACGTTTATTTTCGTCGTCTCAGGTCGAGGAATGCAACACTCATCAGTGCGTGGAGACAAAGAGATACTCCGGCTGGACTCCGTGGCTGGCAGTGAACGGCAGTCTTCAGGGCTCGAACATCGGCTACGTGGAGAAGCGGTTTCGGTTCAGTTGTCGCGCCCAAACGGACGATCCGTCCAGCGTCAGGGTGCAGTTGGCCAAAGAAGAAGAACGCCATTGCAGAAATGACGGACCCTGCCGAGGCAGTGGATATCAGAACCTGTACGGAGATCTCGCGATGGAGGTCGGATGGAGCGAGTGGTCCCCGTGGCGGCCGTGCAATCGTTCCTGCGGCGGAGGTTTCCAGCAAAGAGTTAGACAGTGCGAGTCACCACCCTGCGAGGGACTGTCCGTTCAGACAAGACTGTGTAACGTGTATCCATGCCCACCAAGTGCGATCGGGAATGCCGCGACGGAGGGTCAATGGTCTTGCTGGACCGACTGGTCCGAGTGCTCGGTCTCGTGCGGAGTCGGTCTGCGTTCGAAAACGAGAGAGTGTCTGGGACCGGAACCCTGCGAGGGTTCCAGGCTAGTCAGAGAAACTTGTGAGATGCCTAGCTGCGAGTCACTGGCCGGATGGGACTCGTGGTCTCGTTGGACGCCATGCGACGACGATCATCAGCAGCACCGGAAACGGCAGTGTCTTCAACACGGCAACGGAATGTGCCAGGGATCTAGCAGAGAGACGCGCGATTGTTTGCCCGATTGCACCGATAACGGTAAAGAAGAGCCAAACCTGTTGATGAGCCTGCTTATATTAAATTCACAGCTGTATTAAAACTTTCGTTGGACTGCAATTTTTCAGACGTTAACGCTTTACGGTCCAGCGTGGAACACTCGGGCGTTAGCATTGGCACTGTGGTAGGCAGCTGCGTGATCGGATTCCTGGTTGGCTTGGCTGCGACAGCGGTATTGGGTTTCTGTTATCTGAAACGACGACAGCAACGAATCCCCGGCAGCACTCATTACATCAGCAAGCAAAACCCCTACGTCACGGTTCCGTTAAAAGAGGTAAGTTAAACACGTTTGTTCGCCTGTAAGATACATGTTGATCGAAACATGCTGTTCCCGCGACTCAGGTGAATACCAAACGGCAGCCTAGCTTCTCCGGTAGTACGAACGGTAACGGAACACTTCGCGGGAAGAATAACCCGAACGTGAACGGTCTCGGAAGTCCGAAGCTGTATCCAAAGAGTCTCGACTACGAGTCCGCAACCTTGAAGCGAAACAGTCACGGTCAGCAACATATTCGAGCCGATTTGGATCAGGACAAATACTACTGAACACCAGCGTGTGACGCGCATCGAAAGACGAAAACATGTTTTTGCGTTTTAATCGAACATGTGCGAGACTAGCACGTAAGATCGCCAATGAAGGCGAACATACCGAGTGCGGCAGGTGACAGGAAATGAACTCCCGCTGGAAGTAGATTTTCGAACGTCAGGGAGGGACGCGTGAAACGAATCGCCTGTACTCGGGAACCAGCAATATTCATGTTCTATATTCATTTATTTTTTTGTTAAGGACAGAACGATTTAGTGCCATTATTACGCGGGGTTTCTGTAACGAACGCATGTATACGTCGCAAAATCTCGTTGAACGCGACGAAAGGACGAGCGTGATTACGTATCGAAATGTACCTATATGTGTGCGAGAGAGAAAGCGTGAATGTGTGTGTGCATGCGTACATGTGTATGTGCATTCAGAGCACATATCAATCGCATCTTTTTTATTACTGGCTCACATTGAGTCACGGCCATGCGTCGACTCGTACGCGCGACGAGTAAACCGAGGATGAAGAAAGAAAAAAATGATTCGACGTGAGAGAGACGATTGATCGAAGCTTTTAATGCTCGAATGTTTAGCTGCATAACGTCGATACGCTGCAAACTAGCGCGCAAACGGACGACGTTCCACGATCGAACGGATTTTTCATGAACTTTTTATCAGATGTACCCTAACCGATGTTGTCCATGTTAAATTCTTCTTCCCAGCGAGACATCGTGTCACGTGACTGCAATAAAAGGAACGATAGCGCTCGCAAGGATAAACTCCTCGAACGAATTCATGTTTTTTTTTTTTTTTTGGTCCCGAACTTTGTCTCTCTTTTACTCGCTGAAACGACGATATTACATTTAGTCCGTTTACAAATCGGCCGCCAGCTCTTCGATCTTCTTGATCGAGTAATCCATGGAAGCTTTGCTCGGCGGTGGTTGACAGGTGACGACCATACGGAAGAAATTGCCCAGATTGCAGTAGGACAGAGGCGAATAGCCAACCATCAGCGTTCCCTCGATCATCATGCGTTCTTTAATTTTAGCTGTGATCTCGTACAATTTGTCCCACCATTCCTGAGTCTCCGATTGATCCCTCATGCTCGGTGGCACGTACCTGCAGCAAGTCGAAACAACGAAAGACGATCGTTATCGAGGAAACGTTGGAACGTTTGAACGTACAATTGTGAAGAAACGATGCTCACCAAAAGCAAATGTTACAGCCTTCGTATCGAGGAAGAACCAAGCGAAATCCGTCGCGGCTTTTAATTCGTTCGAAAAAGTAATGGACCGCGGACATAGCAACCTCCACGGATTCGCGGAGGCCTTTGGTTCCACGCGCTTTCCACATCAGCCAGAGTTTGGGCCCGTCCACCTATTATACAACGAAGTTGCAGTTAGACAGACTAGAGACAACCCACTTCTCATCTGGTTACAGTAGCAGACAACCGTTTGAGATCAAGAGATCAGTGTAAAATGAGTTAATTTACAGTATGATGAACGAAATTCATGTTTCGTGTTAATTTTTAAGTAGAACATTTTTCTACTAACTAAACGTTATTTGTCGACATAGTGTTAATAATAAGACCGAATTTATAATATAAATCATAAAACTATGTATACGCATTAGGTTGATTGCACATGAAATGACATAGAACTACTGAGAATAAAGTATAGTTATTTGCAGTAAAAAATAAATTTGAATATTATACAAAATATAATTAAAACGAAAGAAAAAGAAAATTTATTTTTACCGTTTACAGAAAATCATAGTAAACTTCCGAAGTGCGCCACAGTAAATTAACGGAGCTTCTTTAAGGAATTACAAATTTATCAATACGACCATTTTGATTAGTTTCAATATTAAAATAAGCTTCAGCAGATTTAACGTGTTCCTGTCAACAAATTTTACAACATAATTACGCAGGAAATAATAGTTCGTTGTAGGCTCCGTTATATCAAACAACGATCAACCCTTACCAGCAATTCTAATCTGTAAAACATAAAACGGAATTGCCTCCAACCATTTCATGTGCAGCGTCCTAATACGTTTTCGTGTCTCGTACCAATGTCCGCTACTGCAGCCCCACCCAGCAGATCCATCGAACCTCACCTTTCTTCCGCACTGTAAACTCTTGTCGCCTGTGTCCCAGGACACGTCGTAATGTTTATCTTGCTGAAACAGGTACCGTGCTCCCGCACAGTTCGCCTCGTGCAGAGCGTTCTTACCTTTGACCAGGAACAACGAGCATTGTAACGGGGCGCCTAGCATTTTGTGCGGATTCCACGCCACGGAGTTCGAGCTGTATCGATTGAAACCTGTCGTCAATAGAACAGAGAAAGGGGCAAACAAAGGCGTTGATCATGCTGAGAAAGAAAGAATTGTTAAACACGTACAGTTCGATCCCCTTCAATCGATCCCGGTACTTTTCCGAGAGCAGCAACGTGCCGCCGAGGCATGCCTGCAACAGCGACGATCGTTTGGATTATAATCGGTTAACTGTTTCCATTCGCCAGTCGTTGCTTTTCATCATACGCGGTACGAACGTCAACATGTAACCATAGGTTCTCCTCGCGGCAAATGGCCGCGATTTCCGGCAGCGGATCGAACGAGCCGAGGACCGTGGTGCCGGAGGTGGCGTTCACGAAGAAAGGTAGGTGACCCTGTCTTCTGACTTCCGCTATGCCAGCCTTCAACAGGTCCGGCCTCATGCGGCCCAATTCGTCGCACTTGACCTGATAAGTAGAGATCGGTTAACATTTTCAGACACACGATGTTAAAGAAAATAAAAACCCAAATTGCAACTCGGAATCTTTGTTAACATAAAAAGATGGAAAAAAATATTCGTTCCGATTATTAACCTTTTGCATTCGAGAGGTGACCGTTAGTCATCTGATGATAATAACTTCAAAGGTTTTCAAGTGCAAAATATTTACTAAGATTTGCCTATGTTAAACTCCGTTTAGTTTAATTAAGTCATATCCTAAAATTTACATATACGATTGTTTAACTTCCGGGTCTGACTAATAAACAAATTAGCTGAAGTCTGAAAACTTGCGAAACTATCATTTGGTGCCTCTCGAGCTCAAAGGGTTAAAATATTCGACTGTTTAACAGAATAACTTCAACTTTTCGGGGTGGGTTAATATACATCCCGCCTTGCATAAAAAGCTGAGCAAAAGGGACCAATTTTAATCCACCTACAACCTCAAACAGTTAATACATTTGATGTGTAAGTAAGGGTGAACGTTGCGTCACAGGGTTATTCTATCGTAATGGTGAGCGATGTGTACGTTGTTAGCAATACAACACCGACAGCTATAGAAAATATAGTCCATCACTATACGAAGCTTATCTGTATTTCACTTTATCTCAATTAACGAATTATTAATTTTTTGTAATAATAGCTTCAGAGACCACAGACAGTAAACAAACTAAATGTAAATATTTTTAACCCATTCTATTATTGTATGACGATAACCGCCTCCATTATCACTTTTCTCGAATTTCGTATCCATGTTCATAACTCTCTACTAAAGCGTTAAACAGCCTACGTTCATCTAACTTTTCCTCATCTAAACCCATAGAATGCATTGACAAAGTTTGCATACCCCATAAGCCTAGGACAACCTAAGGATTTATCCGATGTATCAAACTGTTGATAGCAATTCGATAGGTATTGAATGAAGAAGCGTACCTTGTAGACGTGATCGGTACCAAGGCCCAACCAGTGAGCTCCTTTCGTGATCGAATAATGTCCAGCCTCGCTGGTGAAGCAGATCAGCGGCGGAAGGCCCACAAGACCCTTCCTCTTCACGTCCGGCACTATTTTGTATCTCGCTAACACCATGCCGTACATGTTAGAGATGCTGCCCCCGGGACAAAGGATACCATCACCCTCCGGCATCGAGGGGTACCCAATCAGCTTCAGGGATTCCTCTATCACCTGTCGTTCCATCAGGGTAAACACGGGGGCCACCTCGTACGTGTATCTAACCGTGGAATCGCTTGTACGTGAGAGCTTCTCTTTCTTTTTCAAATAATATCAGGATTATAATATCGGGATGATTGTTTCGTCATTGGACTCAGAAACAGTGCCTTCGTCTAAAAGTCGCGACGATTTACTCTGTTTTTCCTCGAGATTCAACGATAAAACTACCAACGTCCGAAGTGCACGGTAAAACATTTTCATCTCTGCGACCTTGGATTGCCTCCAGGTCACTTCAAGAAAATATGCTGAATTTGATTATTTCTTGCATTTTGAATAATATCGAAGCAAAAATATAACGTTTTATTTTCAGGGGGGCATTATTAATTATACTTTTGCAAATTGAACTGGTACAATTACATCCATCCATTTTTTTACAAAAAGCAAGTACCCCGTTTACCCGATGTTTACATAATTTTCATCCGTTAGCTATACGACCGTAGCGAATTTATATAGTAAAAATGTTATTTTATATTTCGTTTAATCAGAAAACGCGTGAAAATATGGCTTGCGCTACTTTTCCTCGAACTTACGTCTCGCTAATCGAAGGAAATCTGATGCAAGTTCATCAACTTACTGACTCGTGTTGAACACATCCGTTAACCAGGAACCAGCCAAGGCGTATTCATCAATGCCGGCGTACAGCTGATTGTGGAAGTGAAGACTATTCGTCTTGACCGAATATCTAATCGTCTGCCGCAACGCCGTCTCGATTTCCTCCTCGCTGGCTGGTTCCTCGGTCAGCGTGATCGGCAATAGTTTCTGAGGGAATGAAAAACAAACCAAAGAGTACAATAATCAGTCGGCGCTCGTATTTGCAAAAACTCGCGATCGAAGTTGCTTCGTATAGCATGCACGACGATATAACGGGGTCGTAAATGCGGTCAGACGTTAAAGTAAACAGGCTTCGACTGTCGAGACTAGCGAATTGATAGAAATACGAACAGATAAGAGCTTGGAAGTCATAGTCAGAGCCGTACGGAAAAATTTTTCATCATTCTTCTACGATGCATGAGAGAAAATACTGACAATTGTACATAAGTGAAATAAGTTAAACCTCGATTTGACTGACATTGAAGTTTTGATTTTTTTATCATGTTATCGGACAATGCTTTATAAGTACTATTCCGAAATATAAATTTCGATCACTGGAAATCATTGCGTCACAAGTTGCAAACGGTCGAAAGTACGTGTTTTATAGTTTGACACCATGTTAACTTTGTTCCCAGCCTGCTTATGTATTAAGGAGGGTAGCTGTAAATGGTATTGGCTGAATGGATTACAGTTTGGGTGCAAGAATTACGCAAATACAGCCTTAACTTAACCACTGTCTCGTCTCATGAGGCGGTGAAATTTCGAGTGCGTTGTATCCACTAGGTGGACTATAATAAGATTTGTCGTCATTATACAGTTCTATATTAATAATATTTTTTCGGAAATACTCCTTCTGTATCCAATAAAAAATTGTACGATCCTAATTACATAACTTTACAAACCGAATGAATGCATTGAACAAATATTGTTTAAAATTAAAGAAAGTTTCAAGCAATAAGTAATAATTAACAAATATTAAGAAACTTTAACAAATATTAATAACGTTTCACAAGTTTCACGTTTCTCCTCGTTCCTACCCTTTTCCTTTTACCATGTAGGGAGACTATCACAAAAATATGATAGCTTAAGGCGGCAAAAACTTAAATCCGTCCCTGGCACCGAACATGTTAATCCACGATCTCGCTAGAATATTGGCCTGGATTGCACGCAAGTACTCACCTGTAGCTCCTCCGGATAAGCGAACCGTATAACAGGCTCATTTCCCGTGCGATCAAACGAGTTCTCCTCCTCGAGGATCTCGAGCAGCCGCTTCAGCAGCTCGACCGTTGTTTTCTCGGATGCAGACCCGTCCATTGCTTGTCGTAAACCGTGCCCTGACTGCGGAGGAACGATTCTCAGCGCCGGCGATTCCGACACTCCACGCCGCCGTTCCCCCCACGCTCGATCCGGCTTTCCTTCGTCTATTCGTTGACTCCGCTCGGTGTCCAGATCGACCATTCGCCCGGTCGAGCAGCTCGCCCGATATCGGTCGCGAGCGAGCGACGTTAACGTCAAACGCGTGTGCACGGAACGAAGAGCGGAAGCTTTCGCATCGCGTAATCGTTCAGACTGAACGCCGTCGAGCGCGAATCGCGGAAATGAAGACAACGCGGCGTGGTCACGGCAGATAAAGTCGGTACGATAAGCCGGCCGAAACTCCAATGGCGAACCAGACTTCGAGACACACAGGAACAGATAAAAGAAGAAGGGGCAGGGGCGGGTAGAATGAGAGAAAAAGAGATATGAAGAGAGTGACGGAGAAGTTGAGGGGAGAAGGGGAAAGAGAAATATTGCGTTGTGAAAGTTCGATTCTTGATAACCGAGGTAGTAAAGAGAGTGAACGCGTTTTATCGAGCCCCGCTCGGTCGATGGCCCTCTTCCGCTCTCTGTACGTATGCGAATCGCCGAGGCTTGGCCCCTGTATCGAAGCGGAACACGACGCGACGCGCAGAAGGACGAGAGACGGCGTGTTATCGTTGCGGAGCGAAAGAACGAGAGAAATCGGTCGCGGAGAGTGGCTCGCTTTGCGGGGACGGACTGTCTGTGGAAACGGCGACCGTGCGGCCACCACCGACGAGAACAACAGGGAGCCGAGGGACTAGGCCCCTCATGGAGGCCCATTGTCCCTCGCAGAGCTCGTGGAAGGTCAAACGCAGCAGCAGCTTGCCGCCTAGGGTGCCAGGACCCCTGCAGACCGCTCCAGCGCCGAACTCCCAGACGCTCGAGTCCTCTGTCGCGTTTGTCGCGTTCACACGGGTCAGGTACATCCTTTGCAACCACATAGCGAGGTAAGCGGCAGCGCAGTCGCAGTGCCACGGGTTCCTGGCGAGACGGAGCTGCTCGATCAATTGCACCGCGTCGAGGATCCGAGGCGGTAACGACGACAGGTAATTGGACTCGAGCTGCCTGGAAATCGGTGAAAAAAACTTTTGTGTACGACTGTCCTCGCGCTTTTGTGCGTGTACGGTATGCAGAGACGCGCGATGGTGTTCGTTTAACAGATACCTGTGTCATCACGACCTGTTTGGAAAAACCTACCCTATATGTCAGGCTTCTCTTGCCTCATTTTTACACGACACGTCACACATATTTACGCAAAGTATACTGAACAAGTCGGACTAAGCATTTTGTGTAAGTGTCACGTATATGTGACACCAAGCTCTTGGAGCAAATCGATCTGTCGTGCATGTGCGATATGCGGTAGCGGTCGTATTAAGAATAAAGTTACGTGACTTTTTTAGTGTAATAGGTGTAGTCTCAATAACTGGTATATGAATTTTGGTTAGTGAGTTCAATGTTCGAAAAACATGCCGCTATTGCTCGTTTAATAACCATATTCCTCCCCTGTATTGATCGTTTGACGTCGGATTTAACAGTGAGCACCATTAGAAGAAAGGTTAAATTTGTATATTTGGAAATTTCGACGTTGCCATTTTTATATAAATCGTATGTATTTAATTTAATATTTGTGCAAGAGCTGATGTTTTAATACCAGGGCTCACATTGTTTGAACAATTGTATTTGTTAAAATAATACTATATCTTATTTTCAATGGTTTGGTAAATTAACGTGTTGGTTACAGTGATGGGAAAATGATTAATGTACACTATTCGTTGTGTTGCTACATATTTGGATAAAACTATTGCCAACGATTTTTCGCATACGTTGGCTCACACACCGAGAGTATTTCGTAGTAATTTCTCCAGTTTCGTAAAGCAATTGCTATTTTTGTTCAATCAACTCGGACTATTTAAGATATATTTATGAGACTGGAGATATCTAATCAATTTAACGTGTATATTTTATACGCATTGAGAAAAGAAGTATAAACTCAGATTACTGTGCTATAAAAAAGTCAGATAAAGATGTAACTTATGACGACATAACTGTG
Organism: Tetrapedia diversipes; assembly: GCA_033822845.1. Classification (NCBI taxonomy): domain Eukaryota; kingdom Metazoa; phylum Arthropoda; class Insecta; order Hymenoptera; family Apidae; genus Tetrapedia; species Tetrapedia diversipes. The sequence continues at coordinate 1,011,996 of JAOPTO010002461.1, read as the reverse complement.
CAAGAGGGGTCGGACTAACTGAAGAAATCAAGAAATAGTTATGTAGGATGTTTCAATGATATCAACAATAGCAATCTAAATACAGTAGACTGCGGATTATTCGGTTCAGTACTAATCAGTTCTCCGTTTTAACCGACCACATTTTTGTTAATATGATAACAGTTGACCAAGAGAAAAATTATCAACACATTGCATAACTACTCATTTTTTTCCGACTAAAAATGTATTTCTTGTTAATTGCCTAAATCATTGCTTAAAAAGTCTTCTCTCGTTAATCTTAATTTTTAGTCGTATTAAATTAATGAGTGCTTGTGATACGTTGTAAGGAAGCTTTTGTCGTGACGTTTTCAGATTAACTGCCAATGGTTCGTTTAACCGAAGTGATCAACCCCATAGAGGTTGGTTAAATGGGTACCTACTCTGCCCTCCTAATTTAAGTTAAAATATCCATTTTCTGATTTTTCAAGACATACTGCATTACTCAAAGTTCCACGCATTCTTTTACCGTTTGAAAAAGTTCTAAGAACTATATAGATGTTTAGAAATAACCTAATCTATATTTCTGATTGTTTTTCAAGTGATATCACTAGTTTAAACTTCAACTTTCTTGGACATTTCGAAATGCTGGATAGGATATTTTGGGACATTTTAGGATATTTTCGTTGGTATAAAAGCAACAGAGGTAGAATAACCTTAAGCATACCCACTGTTGACCTTTAATGTATAATTACTTACAGTTTCCGCAGATTCGGCGTGTCCTGAAATACGTCGGGATGCATGATTCGCAGATGGTTGGAGTGCAGAAAGAGGGACGTCAGGTTGGATAAACCATGAAATGCGCCACGTGATAGACTTTCTATGCCGTTTGCATAAAGCACCAGTCGCTTCAAGCTTCCAGAACTCGAGAATAGCCCGGGTGTTAAATTTCGTAGGCGATTGTGCCCCAGCTGCAGCTCTTTCAAACCGAGCAACCCTTGAAACGCTGATGGATCGATCTAAGAACAAGTTGTACGGAGTGTATAAAAGTGTTCTGTTTTCACTATCACAGACGAATGCTACGCCTTCAGATCGGTGGAGATCTGTCATCAAAGTTCCCCACAAAATTGACCTTCGCCAAATTTTGCAATATTTTACAAAACTCGACGATTCCTATACATAGCCTAAACATGCCTCCTATGCATCCTATACATACCCAAATCTGCCGCTGCACAGAGTCATCGTTCTTTTATTAATAGCAATGATAAAAAGCAGGGGTTTTTAACATTTAAGTATTATTACTTTTAACCCTTTGACTACTGTTGACGCCTATTGGCGTCCGATACATCTTGGCTTCCCGGTACTGTGGACGTCTATTTAACGTCATTGTTATTTAAAAAAATAAAATATTGTTATCTAAAAAAAGCTTAAAATTAATGTTCACTTCAACTAATATTCGTTTAATGTAATAAATTTCAGTATTTTGAATATTTTAATATACTTCCTCAAAAATGCATGTCTAACGAAAAATTTCGCCGTACTCAGTGGACGTCGCGAGTGAATTCGTACCGTACCATACGGCCAGTGCGTGCCAAAGTCTGCTGTAGTCAAAGGGTTAATTCTTTAAACGTTGTACTCTCGAAACCGGCTTCTTGTACTCGTGTCCTTATTGCAACTAACGCCTCAACTTAGTTATTCTCTATTTTGTTTCCATTTACTGTGCTCGACAGTTACCCGGGATATCTTGTTGTTGGACATCTCCAAAGAACGCAGTTGTTCTAACGGCGCCAGCAAACTCGCGGATATCTCAGTCAGCTGATTGCCCCTCGCGTTCAGCTCGTCGAGAGAAGTTTGCGCTCGGAACACCTCGTCTGGCAGTTCTTTCAAACGATTCTCCTCCAGACCAAGGTACTTCAGGTTCACCAAGTCGCTGAACAAGTCAACCGGTAGAACGGATAGCCGATTCTTTCCCAACAGCAGTTCTTCCAATGAACTTAACCCGTGAAACGTTCCCGACGTTAAGGTTGTGATGTGATTGCAAGAGAGATCGAGCAGCATCAGTGATGTGGTGCTCAAGAAAAGGCTCTCCGGTAGAGTTCGCAACTTGTTGGAGGATGCGTCTCTGCGTCGCGTCACGAATAAGTAAAGGGATAGAAGTTTAATACAAATTGCGAATAAAAAATAGCAAATGCCACTGGCTGCAAAATTTTCAGTTTGAGCTGTGTTTACAGTAAATACAAATCAAGCGAAAGCTAATACTGAAAATTGTGTATCTTTTAGTTTAGCTAAATCTTTGCAGTTTTTTCAGCGAATGCTTAAAGAAATATATCTGAACACATGTTTTGGCGTGTTTATCGCTGTACAATGCTCGAACATGGAATTTTGCAAAATAGTAATAAGCAAAAGTTAAAATCTTTCTGTTGTTGATAAAGCTTTCTAACAAGTGATGGTAACTAATAACTAAGTAAAAGCTATTAGCTGATTAATTATCCGCTAAGTATTCAGCTTAAGCTGACACTTAAACTAGAAACTAAAAGTAAATCCTACATTTTTAATTACGTCATTCATTAACATGCACAGGGCAAAACATGCGACGGCTCTTTATGTCTCGCACTGAACGGGTTAATCATGCTCCTTTTCTGACAGATATACTAAATATAAGATCCCGAACACTATACCGTCATTACTGCGATCAGTTTGTGGTTCACTCACAGTATACGAAGATTTCGCGTGCTCAGAAATTGATTACGATGCAACTCTCTGAGCATGTTCTTGCTCAGTCTGACATGCGTGACGGCGTGCAATGAGAAGAACAAGTTCAACGGAAGATGCTCGATCGAGTTGTCGCTGAGATCTCTGAAACCATCAAGAACAAGCTTGCTCGACTGGCCATGAAGCCTGCTCCCCCCTCTATCTGTACTCACAGATGATTCAATCGCGTCATGTCCAAAAAAGTGTCCCTGTGGAGCGCCGTCAATCGATTGCCAGCCAGGTCTCTGAAAACACTGGTTTTGAGCCACGGAATTCTCCTCCATTTTCTTTTTCTTTATTCGACGATTAAAGGAGATTGTAGGAATACGAAACACCCAGATGTTTCAATTTTGATCATGTTATATTTCACAATTCTACGCTACAAATTTAGCGATTCTATAATTTTACCGGTGAACATATAACAAGTATCCTATGATCCTACCCCCTTCTTTAGTCGTAGCAAAAATTCCAAGTAAAATGCCTCACAGTTTCAGAACATCTCGAGGAACAAGTTGCACGGCGGGCAGGTCCAGCAACTCCTGCCTCCAACAGGACACCGACTTTGTTTCCGGCTGACACCTGCACGGCCCTTCCGCGCAAATCTCCCAGTCCTCTTCAGCGTAACTCATTTGCCAGACTATGACAGATTCGCGTGATTCGCCATAAAATGCACCGAACAAACTAACGTTAACCCTTTCGTTCTACATATAAATTCTCAGACTGAAAAGTGTGATCTCTCTCCATCGTGCTACGCTTAGACCTCCACACGGCGATTCGGGAATCGCGATGCATGTATACGAGACGCGTTTGACCGTTCTTTCACACACAGCAATTCGTGTGTTCGACTTTTTTTAATCGAGGCTACTGACAAATCATAGAAACAAATGACGGCATTCACATTACAACTACGGAATCGTCAATCCGTAGTAATGATATAAACGTAAAATGGTTCGATAGAGGGATTATCCGTAAAATTAGCCGGACTGAGTTACCTCATTGCGTTGTGTCGCGTATGAATCATGATTCACGAATCACCGTGTAAAGCCAGTCTACAGTAGATTTATGATGTATGCAGCACGGCGATCATCACTTTCGACTAACATAAATAACCTTGTCATTGCATGCGTTACTGGTCGTAACACAACAAAATATCGTTGACTTCGGCACAGTACACGGAGGGTTAAGAAGTGTGATTTTGCCCTTACAATCTCCTTACGAAATCCCCTTTACTTTCTCCCGCCTTCACCGTACTACTCTTACCAGGTTGCTCGACCGCCCTGAGCCTTCTCTCCAGCCGTGACAGGCGACTCTCCAGTTCCTCGAGAATCGTCGCCGCGACGCTGGCGTTCGCTGCTCCCGTCCCTGCTCCCAGTCCCGAGCCGAATCCCGTGGATCGTTCGAAGCTCGGCTCGGGATGCACGCAACCGCGGGACACTTCCGGCCGCGGCCTGGCCTCGAGGAACGCCGTGGAGAGCACGAGCAGCAGCGGAACAGCTCGGCTCGCCGATGTCATCCTCGTCGGCAGAGGCAGCAGCCTTGTTACCCGAGACACCCGTTTCGCTCGACTCGCGCCTTCGTGCTACTAATCGCCCTCCACGTTTCCCTGCCACGTTCCCCCCTTCTGCATTTTCCCTGCTGCTCTTCCGGCCTGCATCCCCGTGAATGGTTGCCGGACTTCGGCGTTAACGCTCCGGGATTGGCAAACAATAGAGCAGCTCGTGGACTGACGCCAACCGCCTGTCTACCACTTATACCGTAATCGATGTCCCCCGTGGCCCCGTTCCCCTGACCGATTCGATTTGGCCAGCAGGATCTAGCTTTTTCGATCGATCGAACGAATTTTTCGGTTTTTCTCGTATACAGTACCGCTCATAAGTATTTGTTCATTCGTCGAAGATATTATTGGTATAAAAATGTTAATAAAAATGAATATTTTATTAAAAAAAAGTGGTTACATATTTATTGCGATGCGTATGATTATTTGAAAGAAGAATAGTTCCTTTTTTTTTTGTAATTTTTCACGATTTTGAATGAAGCAAAGACAATAAAGTGGACAAATACTTTTGGGTGGTAGTGTATCTGGTTATGGAAACGATGATCGATGACGCTGGAGAACGTTTCAAGCATCTTTTTGGAAAAGTGTTTTTGACGCTTTTTGTATGTCGCCTTAGAGTATTTGATCGGTATGGTCTAGAAATATGTTTCAACATTCAGAAAATTATTATGATAATAGCTATGACCGTGAGAAGTACATATTTCATGTTTTCGTTCGACTTATTGCTTAAAAGATTTTGAAGCTTTATTTATCTGTAACACGATGGTTATTTCTAAACCATTGATACTACAACTTGTATCAAAGTTCAACTTGTCCAACAAGTCATTGTTGGACACATCCACCAAAAATCAAAGGATTATAGAGTACAAGAATGAACTGTGACTCGTAATTTCATTTTCTTGCAGTCCACTTTATTTCCAGTCGAATTTTCTTACTTCAGCTAAATCTACAGCTCAGACTTGGCGTTACATAAGCGTGATCGGTCGAATCATGGTAATCGCGTAATTTGTAAGCTCCGAAAGCAGTCTCCCGTCCATGGTCACGTTGCTTCAGATTTTCTCTCGTAAGACACAAACGTAGGAGTGATAATGTAGGTTCCGTTTAAGAGAGTCTCACTCCACCCGATCCAAAGCACTCGCCTTTGTTTTTGACAACCAGTGCTGGAAATGAGTAGTGAAATTATGAAATTATCGGGAATGCGGTTCCAAGCGCCGATTTAAATGTCAGAATCATGCGCATGCTGCTTATTAACCGTTTGAGTCCCAAGCAGCGCGATCGCGCTGTTGAGATTTTATGTCGAGAAAACCCAGCACATTTCGAACGTTGTGGACAACTGACGGTGCGTTACCGATTGTCGAAGCGCGCTCAGATTTACTAAAGCGAGTACATCACACAGCTCCTTTTAATGTAAATAGTACATTTTACAATAGGTAGAATAATACTATAATAATGCGATAATACATTACAAAATAAAAATTTAAATACAAGCACTATTGCGCCGATTGGTATTTCTCGACATAAAATAAAACAAGCGCTATCGCGCTGCTTGGGTCTTTTCGTACTCATTTAGAGAAAGCGCGGGATTTTTCGACAGTACTTTTTAAAAACCCCTGGGATTCAAACGGTTACGAAACTAATCATGCACAAAAGTTTCAAATGGACTTTAAAGTTCAGTATTTCAACTGGAACGCCTGATGTTGAGCAACCCACATAACATCGCTACATGAAGTTCACCTAACTTAAGGAGCGTTCAACATTCAACTTGATAAATTGAATACTAAGCACATTTAACCGTCGTTATAACGAATGTAGGATTACTTTGACCCATACAAAACACAATACAAGAAATCAAAATTGTATTAAACTGTGCAAGAACCGTACAAAAAACGTACTGTGCTAAAAATTTAGCATCTTCTAGCAAATACCATTTCTTGGAATAATGATATTTTTATTATACATATTAAATACTCATTTGTAAATCTCGCCCCGTGTGAAGTCTCACTAGCAGCGTTCTTTACAAGACATTTCTATAACTTGCAATGTTTTGAAAATGCATTTGGAACATTTCATTTTAATACTATTTTATTATCTTAATAAAATCAATCTCAATCTTCGGACCACGTGTCTGTTTGACACCATTGGTCTCGTTCATTTATCCTAACTACTTCTTAAGTGATGTTACCAAATTCAAGCAACGAAACTTCAGCTTCCTCGGATGTTTCAATGCGCTAGACAAGATATTCAAATTTAGGACAGCAAAATACTCACACGTTCCCATCTCGCAGTTGTGAACGTCCAGGGCGCATCGACTGCCGAATGTCCTTGGTTTGAAATTCGGGTCACTCGGATTATGAACGCAAATAGGATCATACGCGGCTCCGCAATCCTTCACGCAGTCCTTCTTGCTCTTCTTCGCGTCTTTGGCCGCCTTCACGGCATCCTTCAGGTCCTTCGAAGCGGTGGCACCCTCTTGTATCTCCTTCGGCTCTTTCACCGGCTTGGTCGCCGCTGTGGTCGTGTCAGCGGGCACAGCGTCAACGCTCTCAAAGAACGCGAGAGTGCACACGGCGAACAGCGCTGCGCGAAATAAAAAAAAAAAAGAAACAGTGATTTGATTTTTCGACATAAAATAATAAAAACGCCATTGCGCCACCTGCCACATTTCGACAAGATTTTTTCACGATTCTTGGGTATCAAAATGGTTAACTTTTTGGAGTTAAAACTGATACTTGTGTATCAATTTATTGTTCAAAAAGTGTTTTCGAGTGTTTTAAAACAGTTGCTTTTGAGTAGTAATCGATGACCTCTATGATAAATATACATAGTATCGCAATCATTGTAAAATTTGCAATATTATTAATACTGCGGTAAAAATTTGGGGCACTGAAGACACGTTAAAGCGTTTAACCCTTTCACTACGAGCGGTGACTATAGTCACCCAACAACTGACGCTCGCTAGATACGAGCGGTGACTATAGTCACCCCGTGAAATTTCGCGAACAGAATATTATTGCATTATGCGATAATTGTTTAACCCTTTCCTTTCTATGACTGACTACAGTTACGCTCTGGGTAAGATTCCGCGGTATTGAACGTTCGACGGGCAATTGCAATTGTTCCATAAGTGCACACTTTTGACATGGCGGTTCGTTCAGCGGAAGTTGTACGCCAAAGAATCCTCCCGTAGCGAAAGGGTTAAGCAATTATTCAATTTTCCGTTTAATCTGAGAAGAGACGCGTTATATTTAACAGATGAAAAGATTAGAAATCGAAAAGTTTAGTGTTAACGATGACAAAGATATTTAAATCTTCGTGAATATTGATACTGGACCCGATTAAATCGAGGAGAATGCAACTTTCAATCACCTATACGTTTTTGTAAAACCATCTTCATTCAAGGAGTCGCGAGGTTTCGAATTCCCTAGAGATTAAGTTTCAATCTGCGTCTATCAATTTTATAGAATCTTGCAGTGTCGAACAGTTCTGCGAGAAATCGCTCGGGCAAGAACTTGTTCTTTGGCTGCTGCATAGCTCAGCAAGAACTGGTCATTGAAAGCGGTCAAGAACAAAACAGGTGTGACCGATCATGTAACCGCCATTACTCACGTTTACGCCGCAAATGGCCGCCAATGGTCAAAACAATAATCAAATACGCCGTGTTTTTATGAAATTCAATGCTTTATATAGTATTTCAATAGTGTCAATAGCGTTTCATTTTCTTTTTCATTTTTCACGCAAGAAAGAATTAATTGATGCGAACGAGAGATCAAATAAAATAATCCAAACATAGACTACCTTTATATAACGCTTCGTTTGCAGCGTTTTTAAATCAATTCACACCTTTCAACTTCTTTTATCCGATATTATGGTAATGTGAAACCGTTAAAATGTACCTTGGGATTCCCAAACGTAATTTCAACGTTAAAAATCAATTAAATAATATAAATTCGTTAAAAATGAAACGATGGAACGATTGAGGGTCATTTTTTTAACGGATAAACTAAATAACGAGCGACTAAGAAAAATTAACGAACGAAATAGAATTTAGCTCTGCTGTTGTGTTCATAAAAATTCACGTCAAGTATGTAACAATCACGATCATGTACTTTTCTGAAAAATGTAATAAACATGTTGTTCGCATGTACCAAAGCATTAACAAAAATAGGTAAGTGAAGAAATGTTAAAGTTTTTAGGTAAATAATTTATTAATAATCAATCATAACATCGTTACAAGTCAATCTTTAACTACTAGATGTATGCAAAAGCTTTTAACCCTCTCAGTTTTATTTCTAAGTACAACACAAATATCGCGAGTTAACTTTTGAAATATTTTCCTACGTTTCAGTGTGACAATTATATCACATATCAAAATCTGTGTTTGCTCCTTTTCTAGGTGTAATTATTATCAAAGAGGTTTCGTAATTATGTTTTCTTATATATAAATAAAGTCTTGACACGTTTGGTAAACTATGCATAACGAGTATACAAATTGGAGAAAGTACAGATTTATTGATGGTATATAATATTTATTTCCTATATTTCTCTTATATTACTGTTATATTTAAAAATTAACTATTTAATTATTATAACAATTGTATTTTTAACAATAATTGACTCGTCCACGAACAAAAGCGATTAACTCCACCTTTACAATCTATTAAAATTTTAGTGTCAAAATACTTGATCGACGCTTAACGATATTAATAGTGCGTAAAGCTGGAATTAAGCCCTAATTATTAGCATAAGCTAAATTAAACCCTAATTGTCGTTCAAAGTATACTACCTACAATATACTTGAATTTTACGAATAATTGCAATACACAACAAATATAAGCAATAAATATTACTTGCTGCCGCTAAACCTGTACTTCTCCAAACCAACGAAATCGTTCGAATATTTATGCACCGGCGGTACTGCACGCATATTACGTATATTATTATTATAAAACGACCTAACCCGAAGCGGTCACGATACGCGTTTAACCAGTTAACGAATCGCGAGCAATCTAGAAAAATGAATGGACCCTCGAGGACACGCGTGATCTCAAAGGAAACGTTTCGCACGCGGCCTTAATTCGTGGCTCGTTAAACGATCGACTGACTTCCCTTCCATGCTTCTAATCAGCCGAAGTCACGCGTCTCGTCGTCGACGACGATGGACCACCCGGCACGGATTTCCCGTTCCCCTTTTGTTCCCCGTTTGTTCCCTCTTACTTACCGAACAAAACGTACGACTTCATGGTTCCCCGCGAAACAGCAAAAGAAAAACAACAATCTGGTGGCCTGCGCTTGTCGGTTGGCTCTCGGCTCGGCGTTGGAACGATACTAACCGGTCAGGGCAAAAACGACTGAAACGTTGTTGCTTGTAGCGATCGCATTTATAAACGGACATTCCCTCTCTACACCCCCCTCCCCGCCCTTCCCCTCCCGCTGTGTCCTCGTGTCAGGAAAACACGAGAAGTTCGAGGAGATCACGTAGCGGCAATCTTCGAAATTGCTCGCGCCTCCGCTCTCTTCGCCGACCGAAATTGCTAAGTGACGCCTAAGATTTCGCTGTAAACTGGAGCGGATGGAAAAAAACGAAAGTGACTGCGACGCACGTTAAATGTTTCACGTATTACACGGTGTACGGTGTACGTCTGTCGCGTTCTGCTCGCTGGAGGGAAGGGAGCTGGCGATAGTAGCTTGGAACGATTCGAATTGTTTTGAATCGGTAAGGAGAAAATTGAAATTTGAATCGCTTCGAAGTTATACGTAGCACGACGGGATTCGATGCCTAGAACTCCTTTGAGACTCGAGAGATCTTGAGTTCTGGAAGTCTCGAAGGTTTTGATAGACGTGGGAATTTTAAGAGTTTCGATAGCAGTTTCCGTATGATAGAATTAATTCGAACATAGAAGACAATAGGGATCCCAATAATCATTTGTCACCAATGCCACCAACAATGCCAACAATGCCACCGAAACTCAACAGATACGCCATTAAAATTTTATCTGTAACGCCGTTTCATATCAACTTTGGCAACAAATTGACACCAAAAACAGACTAAACCCTTCTACTAAGCTTTACCACGATTTAGTAATTAATTTGATATCACTTACGTTGCAAGGCTTAGTGTGTTTTTGGACCAAACGTTGATTTAAACTTTACTGTTGCTGCCAGTGATGACATTAAAGCTTGACAAAGTTTGAAAAGGTTTGCAGCATGCGTTTCGAAAATGTGGTGACCGCAGACACCACAAGTGAGAGAGGAAAAGAGGTAGAGGTTCGAGTGGTAAAGCGATCAAATAACATTATTTCGAACTCAATGGTATCGTACGAAGATCGCTATCGAAACGCTTGAGACTCGTATACCTGTCGAGGCTTTCAAAACTTCCAACAGCTCTAGACCTCGAAAAAGATCCGAAGCGATTCGAAACGATTGCTTGGAAACTTCGAATCGTTTCGTGGTTGAGATTCGAGCGCCTGTCGCTAGAGGTAGCAACAAGTGAGTCACGTAAGTACTTAATATGTATACGTGTATATGTATTAACGTAACGCATAAATACGCGGGCGAATACAGAAAAGGGATCCCATGCCGATCGAGGACAGAGAATACGCTAGAGATGGGACGAAACTCGACGTGCATGTAGCATCGCTAATCCGAGTTAATTTCGATAGAAGAGTTTCACTTCGTGGGATTTAAGTGCTGCTTGTACGAGATTGATGCTCCACCGTTACCCGTAGGTAATACGAATGTGTAATTCGCGAAGTGCTCAAATCGAGCATACTAGTTTCGAGCACCAGTACCTGTAGATTTCGAGAATGTGTTTATAAGCACTTTGACATTTAGTAGAATTAAATCTCGTGAAAGTGTAATAGCACTTGAATCCTGAACAGCTTCAATGGCTGCAAACGGTATTCCTGTATCACTATTTTTGTTATCATACGTACTATTGAATTAACGTGGTACAAGTATAGAGAGCTTCTTCTTTAAATAATAAAAGAAATCTAATACTTATAAAAAACCTGTTTCATATTCGAATCTACTTAAAGAATAGCGTTCGATGGTATTCGGTCAGATTCGAATCATTTGAACCTATATGAACCTACTTATACTTTCATCCCATGTCTAGAGTGTACAAAATGAAACCTAAAAATTTCTTTGCCGTCAAATTAACAACAAAACGCTACGATTTTGCCTGGATGAATCGCATCTCTTCCAGAATGTAGCTCTGCAATAGTTGTTTATAGTTTGGCCAGGATTGGTCGTGTTCGAAGGCTCTCCGAACTTGGCATTCGGACGTCGAGCAGTCGGAGCTCGATCGAACTTCGTTTGTGACTCCATGTTGCTTCAGTGCGTTGTTCACCACCAAGGTTAATCGGTTCAGTCGTTCCCACACTCTTGAGTTTGCTGAAAGATTAGACGACGATAGTATTAGAATCGATAAGCGGATGAAAACGTTATCCTTTGATGGAAATTATGGTTGCGTGATACTCCCAAGTGTTAACCGTTTTGAACTACGCAATTTTTCACTTTAATTTACTACACATTGTTCAAAAAATATGGCAAGGATAGGAAATACGTGTGTCATTGGCTGAACATAGTTTGTCCTACGTTTCTAATGAATTGACAAACAAAAGAGCTGCGTATCTCATTGGCTGAATTTTTATGGAACCTCCTTCTTTATCACAATAATTACAGAACTAATTAATTATTAATTTCCTTGTTGCTTTGAATGATTTAGTTTTAAATTCCCATCAGTTCCTATTCCCTACTATGTAACAGCGCGAAAATAAAGCAAGAAGAACCTTACCGTCAAACAAACTTCGACCCTCGTCCTCTTCGTCGTCGTCGTTATTCTGCATGCTCACTTTGTTCTTCTTGATCTCAAGCTTTGGTATGAACAGCAACAAACAAATAATGGCGATAAACTTGACGATCAACTTGAAGATGACCAACTTCAGCAGAATCTTGGCCAAAGTAAAAGCGTTCAGCTTGAGCGCGAATGGCCAGGAGAAGTCGATCGAGGGAAGTCCTAGATGCACCGACTGGGACATCCCGTAAGGAACATGGTCGCCATAAGATGGCGACGGAGATCCATAAGATGGAGACGGAGGTCCATAGGATGGAGACGGCGATCCATACGCTGCAATGCAAACTCTACATCACTGCTTTAGACCAAGGAAGCAAACCAGACCAAGAAACGAGCAAACCAGACCTGGGCATTTTGAACAACTTTAAAAAGTAGCTTTAAAATAATGAAATATAAAAGTTATTCGAGAAGTAATCTACTTTTGAAATAACAAAAAAATCGAAGAAATTACTGGTAAATGTAGGTAAATACTCATACCGGTATATCTGAACTTTGATTTCTATAAAAGTTACGAATGTGTAATCGAAAAGTACCGATATATTACCGGTAACTTTCATTTCGGCGTAACACAAATATCGTTTGAAATAAATTGCCAAGTTGACAAATCAGCCTCAAGCTAGATTTATTTACATACAAATTTTTGTGTTATGCTTGATTTTCGTATCCAAATAATTATTTTCCTTGCTTTTCACGCTGTAACCATCGATATCGTGTAACTATTGTATACTAATGTGTTATTTCCCGTACAACGAATGAATAAAAATTTCACCCAGGTTAGAAGCAAACATGTAATGAACGCGAACGCAATACGATACCTCTTGCCTCACCTTGCTGTGGCTGCGAGTAGCCACCATCAGTAGCATAATCTGCATAGTACTCGTTGAAAGCCGGCCCGTAGGTGCCTTTGGGTGGCTGCGAATGAGGCGGCCCATAAGAGACCTTAGACCCTGACGCCCCAAAGTCTGCAGAGCTTCGAGTTGGTAAGGAATAGGAATCGCTAGGAACCATCGAGAACGAGTCCCGATTTAAATCCGTGTGGACGACTCGCGAAGAGGCGACGGACACCTCGGATTTCTTCCCCGGGTACACCGGCCCCAGCTGCTCTTTCCTTCGTTGGAACGAACCAGATGAAGTTCCAGGCACAGCAACAGCATCCACAGCGATGACTCCCTCGCGAGGGTCGGTGCTAGTGCGAGAATGCCTTAACGCCTCCAAGTAGCTGTCTTTACTTCGAGTCATTGGTCCCGCGTTCCTCCACTCCGCGCTCCTCGTCGACGGTTTGATCGCAGGCGAAGTCTCCTCTTCTTCTTCATCTTCTTCGTCGGACCTGGCCTCCATTTTCAGCTGGTGACTGAGAATCTTCGGGACAACCGCTTCATTGGCTGCTTCGATCGCTGCTCGATGGTCCTCGCTAATCGCGGTCCCATTCTTCGCGGATTCTCCGCTGCTGGCGTCGCAGATCGCTAAGGTCAGCAGGAGCCCTAAAACTGTAGCGATCCGCTGATTCGCACTTCCGTTCACCACGACCATCGTCTCACTGCTGTCGAATTGAAAACTGGTACTTAGAATAACACCCGCGCGTTCACACCGACATCCAGGAAGAGTGACGCTCGATCGAACGAGTCTCGAGGCTTAGCTTGTTCGAGTGACGCCGATCCATCGAGGAAGGGATCGTCGAGGGTTCCGTGTTCTCCACCCAAAAGAAACGCGCGGCCAACGCATATTAAACGCGTAACGGTCCTCCAGCTCTGTATTCGAGGTTCGTTTTCGCCTGGACGGGCCCGATGATCGTTCGACTTTCGATCGCCACCTCCGCGCCGCGGTGCCTCGCTTCCTCCTCGACACCATGATCCACCGATAGTGGCGGAGGACGCACGCTCGCGGAAAGGCGCGAAGCAATTGTTATGCTATCTGCGAGGTCGTGATAACGGGGTCTGGCGATTCATTGAACCTCCTGCGATATCGGTGATCCACTGGCACACTTGTCGATGCCGCACGGAAATCGGCCGCAGCGTGCCAGCTCGTCCGTTCACGGAAAGGGAAAATACCGACGTCGCCGACATAATGGCGCAGCACCCGCATGGTACCAGACCAACGTCAACGTTTCGACTTTCTTCTATACTGTTCTAAACGTGAATGCGTCCACCTGTCCGTGAGAGAATTTCGTTCCAACAGATTCTCATGAAATTGTACACCGACACCCAAATTATGAATTCTGCTTGGATAACTTATACCGGTTATCTAATTGATTCCTTCACTGTTACAATAACTTTGAAACAGCATCTTCGCCTTTGTTTTGAACAATTAGGAGCATGCTCATTCTCATTTTTTAAGAAGATTTGCCACTGTGCGACGGGACAGCGTGAATTTGATCGATGCACAGGTTTCCCGGCAACGAGAACAAACCAGCCTACTGTTTTCGTTTCGAGCAAGTCCTTTCCGCGCCGGACTCGTCATGTCGTTCACAACCGTCGAGGCATCGTAAGTGTTGGAATTACTGGAAAACTTTTGTGAGATTTCCTGGACCGAATGGTGTCTTAACGCTTCGAGTACCACTTTACCCGTAGTTCAGGTGAAAATCATGAAGATTCCATAGAAGGGTGACGGTTTCATTTACATATCATAATGGGGCCAATTTCTACAGGTGACATCTTTTTAAACAAGTCTAATCGTGAACTTTTACCGCTTGATTATATCCTTCTGCAAACATTCTTTTCGATACTTTTTAATATCTTGTTCATAAATCTTGCGCGTATCTTACTTATTTATTTTGTTATTTATTTACTATTTGAGTTAATAATTTTGAGAACTGATAATTTAACGGTATTAATGTTTGAATTGAGTAACGAGTGTAATAAAGTAAAACATTTGACCAGTTTCATGTAAATGCAATGTACGCATGCAACGAAAACAATGAAACCTCTATTTTGCAACGCATCGAATGCGTATTTAAACGATAATTGCTAAAAATTTAATTTAATTCGTTGGATAACGATACTGAATGTTCTTGGTGCTCAAAGTGTTAAGACACAAGACAATCATCGTCGATGCAAAAGTATTGTCTGGTTGTAAAATTGGCTAGGAGTTAAAATGTGTGTGATCCAAGGGTTTAAAGGGACAATATAGCAATGTAATGCGATAAAGGAAAAATGTTGCATCATTGCACTGTTGATACATACTACGTAGAGCTGGAAAGATGTCTGATGGAAGGAGAGCGTAATTTTGTTCTAAATCCCTACGTACTTTGAGGGACAACTATGTTTTTATTATTAGCTGTGATGACAAGAAAAATATTAGATGGAAAGAACGAAGGACCCTTGTCTTTGTGCCATTTAGGCGGACATTCTTCCAGCTCCGCATGGTATGAACGCACGTAGTGAATTTCAACAGCTTTTTTCGTGCAGTTGGGTAAAGTTTGGAAACTGTCACAAGTTTGCACTTGTCGGAAAGGATGCAATCGCGATTGCGTCTGGCGTGTACGTACGCTTTCTCGAATCGAAGAACGGAAGTGTGCGACTCGAACGATTCGACGGTGCCGGAAGAGACGGGGTGTGCTGTCTCGCGGGACTATCGGTAAGTTAACTTCCCTTTCATACAAGGAAAGAAAGAAAAGAAACCCTGACATCTCTTGAATTTGTTAACAAAGTACATACTTAAAGATACAATAAATAAGATTAAAAATGAAAAGAATTATGAGTCTTTATGAGCTTTTCAGTACACTTTATTGTATTACTTTCATTGTGAGTTATATTAGTTTTAACTTTGTTTCATTTCATCTGGTTTTATATAATTTATAATTAATAATTTATGTTCTGTTATATGTGACAGTTTGTAGCACCTCATTATAAAAGTATAATACAAATAAAACACATGGTTAAATTACATGTCTGTTCTCCATGTCTCTCCTACAACCTAATTATAATAATACAAAATTATAAATATAATTATACAATTAAACAATTAATTATAGTAATAATAAGAAATCAAATTTTTTAATAAGCTTAATCTTTACTTTATTCGATTAAACATTGTATTTACAATATTTATAAGGTGAAGTATGACAATTAAAAAATCTATATTACAGAAACTTATATTTATTAATAGTTCGGATATTCAACCTAATGGTGGTCGTTGATGATCCCCATATTAACTCATTAATCAACGAATACACAATACTATGTAATCGTGTATGGTTTTCCGTAAGCTGGCACCGATATTTTCTGTGGCCGAAAGGAAAGCAAATCCAAAAATCTCAGTATTCGCTTATCCTACGATGCGAAGGATCAGCAGATGCGCCGAGAGCCAGCATGCAAATGGTTACCTGTGCTGCGCGTTCGCAGGCACTGAATACCTTGTAGCCCAAACCACGTGTCCAAACTTTCGCTTAATAGTATGGCACTGGAGAACCGGTGAACGATTGACCACGATAAACTGCGAGGACGAAACAACTTTTGACATCGATTGTACGAGAATCATGTGAGTATAGTCTTTTGAATAAAACAGTACCGTTTGTTAAAATGGCTCGCACACGATTTATAATTTCAACAACAATATTATAATGTATAACGTTGTCAATCTGTTCTAATATTGTTGAAACCGGACACAATCAATATTATTAAAAATGTTAATACATAAATATAGAAAAAAAATATGGGGAGTAAATGAGTGGACTAAACATTTACACGAATAAAATTAAAAACAACTGAATGCATATTGTGATTATTGATACCAATAATTGAGGGTTGATTGCACACGATCAATATTACTATCTTTGTTCACGAAAATTGTCTACCTTTCAAACAGCTAAGTCTTCGGGGAAAAATCTGATAAAGTTGCACATTAGGAGTAACCTCACCGATTTTTATGAAATTTAAATGAATTGTGAATAAATTGAACAACTTTTCCTTGCAGACATACGCGACCATTCTTTCGAAAGCTTTGTATATTTTCTATAGGTGTTCGAATGATCCCATCCATCTGCTGGCACAATTCTCAGCGTCTACAGGCATGTTGTCAGTGTACAGATTTTTGACATGCTCGAAAACCGTTCGACTTTTTCCGCTCGAAATACATTCGAAACATGCTCCAGTTTCATGTTCCTGGTCCGTTGAGGGGACTTTGTTCTGCTGCAACGAACTCGGTACTGTTTGGTACGTCGACTTTGAGGAGGAAGAAGACCGTCGCACTCGAACGATCGTTGAGAGTTACAAGGAGGATCGTTCACGGAGGAATCCGTTTTTGGTGGCGCATGCAGGAGGAGTGGTGATCATCGATTTTTCGTCCACGTCGCGCAGTCGCGATGTTCGAGCTACCGTACGATATACAGAGTGTTCTTTAAGTCTTATCATTAAGGGTGTAGAGATATCTGAGATTTCGAATTCAAGTTCGGTTAGGAATTTTTATTTATTTATTTATTTATTTATTCATTCATTAGTGCCATACTGGTAGCAACCTATCAGTGTACTGTAAAATACGAAGCAGATAATATGTATCTAGAAAAAATTAAAATTGCTTTAGTACATATTTTTCTCCAAAATTTTGAATTGAAATCGAATGGTTACCTCATTATTATACGAAATTGTAAACTGAAAATTAATAAAACACAATTTTAGAAAGTCTACAAACTTCAGAGAAAAAGGTATACTAAAAAAATTTCAATATAATAAAGTGGCATTCTTTTCAGTACGTTTGTATACTTTGCAATATTCCAAAAATATATTATATATTTCTTTTTTCATTTAATTCCATTAATCGCACGCCATTATTCTAAACTCAATCTGTCTTATATTTTTATTATACAGGGTGTTCGGACAGCCCTGGGCTTAAATTGAAAGAGTAACTCCCTGAGACATTCTAAGACAAAAATCAAGAGTAACGATTTTGCGTTTGAGGCTTTGTTTACGAGTTATAACTAGTTTAAAAAATCGGTTAGTCCGGACCGTTCGACGCCTGAGAGCGGGACTCTCTCCACTGTGGACTCAGCGACGTTACCGACCGAGTTGCCTCGGTTACCCGCTCTCAAGAGTCGAACGGTCCGGATTAAACGATATCTTTAACTATTTATAACTCGTAAACAAAGCCTCAAACGCAAAATCGTTACTCTTGATTTTCGTCTTAGAATGTCTCAGGGAGTTACTCTTTCAATTTAAGCCCAGGGCTGTCCGAACACCCTGTATACCTCGAATATCTCGATCAATCGTTCGTTCAGTTTTACAGGAAACCACAGACAGATCCGAGCAACGAATGGCGGCGAACTTGGACAACTTCGTTGCCGTCGTATCCGAGACATGCGGAGAGCGATCCGCGAGAAGACAGAATCCTGATTCTCGGAGACAACGGCGATCTCTACGAAATGCTCGGCACGTACCACGATCGTCCTCCTCGCCTCGAGTTTCTACTGCGCGACGACATACACTGCACAGCCATTGTTCCTTTGCATGATCCATACTTCGTAGCTTTGGATCAAAACGATCGACTAGCGATCGTCAACGCGGACGATGGAAACGTTGTCTCTCGAACGAAAGGATTATCGCATCATGGCAAAGGTCGGTGGAAAATAAAAGGGATGTGAAATAAAAAGGCTTGACAACTGCTAAACGTGAAGGGATTAATTAACACATTATAAGCGAGGGGGGGGGGTAAAAATACCCGTTTCTCGAACTGCTGTCTATTTGCGGGCCGGGTATTTGTACATATTTGAATGTGCTTACTCTAAAAACGGCAGAAGGTAATTTTATTCTATAGGTTTACAGCTCGTAATTTTTGTTTAGACTCTTCAACGTTATTTCTTTAATATTTATTTATATAATAATTATAATACATTGCAATAAATTATTGTGATTTTATCAATTTTTATTGAAACGTGTTAATGTATAGACTAGATTTCACACGCGCAATTTTACGCGAATTTTGCCGCTACGCACATTAGTTTAGTCAATTTGGTTACCCGCTTAAAATGTGTTAATTAACTCTTTACACTCCGAATTATTTTTCAATTTTGCTGCCAATAACTCCCTAGTATTTTAGGTGCTTTATTTGAAATTTACTTCAAGGACAATTCTCTGAGTGGTACTTATTTTTTTTTATTAATTACAGTTCTCAAGCTTTTTTGTGACTTATATTTGTTTAATTTCATTGACTCTTTGGTCTTAAGGTTTTGTCCGCTACTGTATTTAAAATGACACTTTAAAAATGTCGAGTGTAACTAGACATAGGAGTTACTATGATAAAAACTGACGTCGAGTCACGCGACAAAGGAATGCAAAGGGTTAATTCAGTGGAACTCCGTCTATTTGAACCTCTCGAGAAACAATTCGCAATAAATAATTAGAGGAATCTATATAACTAGATTCCAACAGACATTTGCTCTCAACCCTTTGTGCTACGATTTAATCCACGATAATTCGTGAAACGGTTGCTAAAACAAGGGTATCTATAAAAATTGAAACACAAACGAGATGCGTGCTCTTTATAATTGGCCGATAAAATGTACCATGAATCTGACCCGCATTTCTTTTGTTTGAACCACAAAATGTATCACGAATCCATCTCGTGTTTCTCATGTTTGAGTCGTGAAGCATATCACGAGTCTCACACAGTGTTTTAGTACAAGGGGTTAAAGAGTACCAGTGTTAAGTTTTTCCATAAATGTGAAACCAAAGCGAATACTCTTGCAAAATTCTGTCGAAACCTAATTGCATGTCGATTGACTGCGATATTTACGAAAAAAACAGTGGAACCTTTTCGCAGTTGCCCATCTGACTTCGCATCCTTTCTCACCGATGTTGGTGAGTTGCAGCAGCACAGGAAACTGCGTTTTCTTGGACGCAACGCTGGTTTCAAGCCCGAAAATCACGGGCTGCGTTCACCTTCAACGAGAGTCCTTGGACCGTGTCAAGTTTTCCGAGGGAGGACGACTGTTTGGCGTCGGCGCATCACGAACCGGTCGCCTATTTCTATTGCTGCCGAGCATCCCCGAACCTGGCCGAGTATCGGCCACAAAAGTTATAACCTGTTTGAATGTTGGACGACCGGTAGGATAGTAGGATATTTCACTTTGCAACTTATATTAGCTTACTATGCGGAGTTGGAAAATTGGAAGAAACACGAGTTAGCTGCAATACATGTAGATCCATCTCCTCTATCGAAACTGACGAGAAGAGGATAACGTATATACGGAATGTCCATTTTTAAAATTTTACGATCGTAAGATGAGTATTTTAAATGATATAAAATAATTAATTACTCTCTTATTCATCTTCTTTCCGGTGTTTAATTGCATCACATATGATAACGATATTAAATTCAAATGAAACCTATAAGAGAACTTTGAGCTGACCTTGAATTGCACGTAATATTTGGTTCAATTTTGAGATTCAGATACAACAAAATTCATTTAAAACATCTTTTTATACAACCAATAGATAAGTTATTACCCTACATGCTATCATATGACTCCTATAGCCAATTTTTTAACTTTGCAAAACACGACAGCTTCAATTTCTCGTTAACATTGATTCATTTCGTTTGTTCTCGATAATAGGTGATCGATTTTCTAATTTACGAAACGGATCAATGCCACACGGCCAGAACGTTGATCCTCATCAGCGGTTCTGATTCTAGCGACTCTAAAATTGGAAACGAGATCGCGGTGTACACGTGTCGTTTGTTGGATCAATACCATTTTCGCGAGGGCATAGAACATGTGATAAAACTGCAGTCCTCGTTCGAAAGTGTTCATTACGGGAGAAAGTCGAGCTTCGAGATAGTAGGAGTTCCGTATCACACAAAACAGTTGCATCGAATCGAGCTGCAGGTAAAAATCGTCGAATACCATCTGTTATGCATATCATATCGTTGTATTGCGTTGAGTTCAAATTATCTCGCAACAATAATCAGAATAATAATAATTTTATTCTTTAAAACGCTCACATTAATTATCTGAATTACCTTTAACAATTACAACTAGAGCGTATGATAAGCGGAAAGAATGCTATTTTTTATTGATTGAACTATCGTGGAATCTTCTTTAACGCTAAACTAAATGTATTAACTGTATTGATCGAAAGCAAACAGTAAAGAAGGCGAATGTTAGTGTATGCAAAGCGAACGAGAAGCTTTATCGCTTTGAAAACAGTAATTAGGCTGTTCTCTCAAGTATATCGAGGTTTATGCGTGAAGAGTTCTGCGAGCAGAAAGAGGATCAGCCTCTATAAAACAGTATCAGAGCTCAGATCATACGAGACAAAAGAAACTTTATACTTCTGTGTCGTCTTACCATCATCTCTCAGCGACGCACACCGCACTTTACGGACCCATAGATCGCCATTTTTCGTAGTACGATCTTCGAGAGGCTCAACTGTCGGAGGCTCTGCCGTCTTTGCACCAAACCAGAGGCATCTGGATCAACGTTTGCAGTCCAGAACCAGGCAGTGCTCCCTCGTTCATCCTCACCTACGGTTTCGACGGATTGATCGTCCTAAGAGATCGCGTCGAGCTACGACGGGTGTTCGCTTTCTTCGTGGCGCACCATCGAGCCGAGGGAGGCTGCCAACGAGCTATACTCGTCGACGAAACGGTCGTTTCTCTCGGCAGAAACGGGGACCTGGCCGCGAACAGGTTACCGTACCGGTTCGTTCTCACCGCTTTTCTTGGGCCTCGTTTTCTTTCTGTTTTGGCGTTTCGCTTTCGATTAACCGCCGCGCAATAATCCTCCGCGATCAGGATGGTCGGACGTCGGGGCTCGAGGTCGACTAGCTACGCCGGTTGGACGGCCCCCGATGGCTTCGAGGCGAGGAAAGCCGAACTGGAGGCAGAGGAGGAGGCATGGGGAACGGAGACATGGATGGACGCCATGGTGCAGCGGCGGTCGATGGCCGAAGAAAAACAAACTCTCGCCACGCGTGTTTCTATTCTCAATGATTGGGAACAGTTGAAGCACCAGGTGAGCACGGCTGGTGTGCTAGCTATCAAACTTTGGCTGTTGTGGAAATAAGCTGTTCGAAAAAATGATCATTAATGTTATTATCTTATTTGAGGGAATGTTCTTTGGGCTAATCGCGTGTTAGTTTAATTGAACGTTGTTTTGTAGATTAATTCGCTTTTCTTTCGACTCTCAAATCAAATAATCTTTTACTTTACTTTCTACTAGGTTTACGGGACCCGTCAATTTGACGGGTTTCGAGCTCCATCAGCAAAATTCGCCCAAACAATTACTATTATTGTAGAAAAAAGGTTCTCAAAATTATTTATTATTATTAATAATTACTAATTAAATGTTACTTTGATATTTTTGGGATATTTGTTCGGGAGCACCTAGAACTCAACTTTGATTTAAAAAAAAATTTTCAAAAACCTTCCCGGAGATATACCTAATAATTTCCCAAATTTTCACGGCGATTGGATGTATGGTTTTTGAATCTATCGAGTACAGACAGACACACATTCATTTTTATATATATAGATATTGGATCATATATTTATTCAAATAGTTTCTTAAAACTATCCAGTTTTGTTATGACAATGCTATCGACTGTGTGAGAAACATAGATTTCTGTACAATATCCCGAGCAAAGTCCAACACATTATTCCAGAATAAATACATATAAAACACTGCGTACGTTTAATAATTAATTTAATCTAACAATCTGTTGTCTCAAATTATTTAACTTATTTGAGTAAAGTAACCCAAACAAAGACAAATTAAAAATAATTCGTTTAAACTGAACGCAGAATATAAAATTACATTCCTTATCTTATTTTGCAAGCTAAAATATTATAATAAACGTTCAAAATAATTTATTGTTATTTGTTAGTTTATTTCAAACAAAATACAAATATTTTTATCTTGCCATCATACGAATTCTGACATGTGATACCGTTTTCATGGAACGGAACTGTTCACACGACAACAGGTGAAGGAGTTGCTCGACGTGAACGAGACACTGCCACCAAACATTCGACTTCCGATTTCTGCTTTCGATCTGGACCGGGAGGGCCGCGAACGTAAACTGGCAGAAGCCAAATCGAAAGAGGACCAGCTGCTCAAAGACACCGAGGAGCGAATTGCTCGACTGGATCGTTCAAGCAGTTACATACGCGAGCGATTCTTGGATCCCTTGACCGTCCCACCGAGGAGCATCTTCTCCTTCTTTGGCCAGACGAAGGTCACCAACTATCCCCTCGAGAAACTTACACCACAGGAGATGGATTTTTTAGCTTGGTGTCCATTCTCGATGGAGATGAGAGGACTGGTATCCAGGTAATTCCTTTTATTCTCGTTTGTTTTAATATGCACGCAGGCTGAACAGCTCTATACACAATTGCGTCAACCCTTTACGCTCGAAAGGCGATTTTCTGTCTTCAAAAATCTTCAAGCACAAAACACTGAAATTAGAGGAAACAGAATTTACTTATCTTAACACTGGTTTAATTCAGATAAAGACTGCTGAAATTTGTAAGCATGACTATTTGCGTCCGGATACTTGCAAAATTGTTATCGTTTGATTATCAGCCGTCACCACTTGAGCGTAAAGGGTTAATATTGCAGAAATATGTACACTGCCATTTATTATACCCATACAGATATATATTTAGGTTTACGTAGTAATCTTTTATTCAGTTATTTATCATTAAGCACGTTAAGCACGATTTAAAACTTAAGACACCTCTGCCAATAATACTTTAAATCTCAGGGCATGTTCGTCATGTTAAAAACTGTTAAATGAATCATATGAAGCTCGAACTTTCTCCATCAATCTAAAAAAGATCGTGATCGTGATTTTTCATGAATTATCATCAGCCAACGTTGACTTTCGCCCAACATTTTTCTATGCCATATCCCTTTCTGAATACTATCTATCTAAAATACTCATCCCTTTCCCCGTTTAGTAATAATTCTTAATAAAAACATGTGTCAAACCAACAAAAATTGTAACATCCGCTAGCAAGTTACAAGTAAACATGTGAAATTTTGGATTCCTAACGTTTTAGTGTTAAACAAGAAAAAAGGAGGCGTTGATGGATGTTACTGAATCGTTCCTCTCGCATTTAGGTTGGAGAACGAAGAGGACTCGCGACCGATCGACGTCGATGATCCATTGACCTCCTGCCACGGCTTCGTGGACATCCAAGAAGCATGCGCCATCGCGGATCACGAGGAACGAGAATCGAAGGAAGCGTTCAATGAACGATTCGACAAGATGCGATCTTCGAAAAGGAAGGAGATGAAGGCTGCGCATGAACGCGCCACTGAAACGCGTCGTCTAGTTCAAGAATTAAATCAAACATTCCATGTGGACGCGAGTTCAAGTCTCTTGGAGGCTCCATGTTTGCATCCAGAAGAAATGGACGATGACATGTTTGATCATGGCTCGAATGCAGATTCTGTCGACGAAGTGCAATCGAAAGAATACGAAGAAACTGTCGAGAAAGAATGCAAAGAAACTGTCCGTTCAGAGATTGATTGTTTTCATCGAGAGGCACTCGAACGAATGATGGACGGTTTGTTGGAAGTTAGGTAATTGAAGTGTAAAAATAGTATAAATAGTATATAACACGATACAGTATTTTTGCGATTAATGTGAGAATCCTGGAAGTACACTTCACATTTATGGTGGAGGTTAACGTATTCCCCTTTACGTCTCTCCTACCGATCAGTATAGTTTCAATGGACAGATTGGTATCATATGTAGGAAACGTTTGTCTATACGATGTCCGAGATTGGCCAATCGTTGAAAAGTTGATGCAGTTGAGGATTGAGAGGTTAAACATGAATGAATGGATGTTTTTTACAGATTAGAAGACAGCGCGAAGAGAAATATCCCAAAGCCTGAATTTCTAATTCGAAAGGATCCTTCTAGCTATACAGAGGAAGACATTGAAGCGATCGAGTTGTACGAGAAGAAGGTTCGTGCTCAGCAAGCTGATCGAGAAAAGTATAAATCAATGTTGGAAAGCGAGATCGAACGGATAAAAGGTATCATAGACCAACAAAACTATGGATATTCAAAATGTTTAATGCGAGAAATGATTCGCTATCTACTCCCGTAATTGTAATTTGTCTAATGAAAATTTTGCTTTTATTAATTACTATAAGCCATCAGTGTTCTTTAACTTTAGTATTAATAGAAAAGGAAGTAACAATCTGCTTCTGTATTGACATAAATAAGAAAATATGTAAAATGTTTGGGTGCCTTAATTTTAAACGAATAGTTCATTAGATAACTGATTTATTATGCTGTATTAGACACTTTGCAATTCCATATCACATACAATAAAACAATAAACAATGGCTAGTTTTGTTTTGTATTTTATGACTTAGAATTGTCGATAAGCGCTGATAATTATAATGACGCAGCCAAGTCTGTTATTTTATATGTAATACTTGCTGAAACATGTTCTCAGAAATAAACGCCCAAAACACCCAACATTTGGATACCCATAAATCCGACCAATAAGAAAAACCCTATCCTTTACCTCTCTCAATTTCAGTGGAATATTGGAAGAGTCTGAAAGCCTTCGACGCCGAGTTGGACGAGCTGTCCACGGAGAAAACACGAGTCGAGAGATCGATACTCGCGCGGAGGCTGCTCAAGATGCAGACGATCCTGCGGCACCGGAAGCTCGTTCTGCGGAAGCGCGAAATTCAACGCTCCATCGAGCTCGAGTTGGTCCCAGCGACGAGGAAAGTACAGAGCCTTAACGAGGAATGCGATCTGTTCGAAACGGGTGTCGCCGAGCTGAGGGCCAGCTACGAGAACGCACGCAAACGGGACAGACAATTAGAAGGAAAGTTTCGAACGGAATTTGCCGAACTGAAACCGTCGATGGCGGAGCATTTGTCGCGACAGTATCGCAGAAGACCGCGTGTGTTCGCCGCCGCTTACGGCACTTCCGTCGCGTTCCTCGCCGAGCTCGCCAGTTGCGTGATCGAAGGGAAAAACTCCGAAATTTTGCCTCGAGAATGTCTCAGCTATCTGCAAGGCATGGACGAGCTGGACTCGACGCCAGCCATGTTTCCGGCTAGGATGGAACCTGATCATCACTGGCAAACGTTGTGCCGTCTCAGGAGGCAAAAGGTTGAGGCAGAGACGAAGGTAAACAAGTATGACATGAATACGAGATTAACCCCTTGACTACTGTGGGCGCCTGTAGGCGCTTAGAAATTTTGCGTTTGTGATACTGAGAGCGCCTATAGGCGCTTCATACAGTTTGGCTTTCTGACACCAAAAATTCGCCGTTCTCGGTACACATCGTAACTCAATCCCTGCCGTATGGTACGACCAGTACATATAAAAGTCTGCCGTAGTCAAGGGGTTAAACGTGTATGGTGCATGGCAGGGAGAATGTCTATCGATTAGCGGCTTCCACGGGGATTTCGATGATTTTGAGATGTATCGTAGAAATCAACATTTTGAACAACTCTTTTCTTTATCAATTTTCCTTTCCATTCTTTTACTGTAAAATATGTATGCAGATTTTATTCGATTATAAGAAAGATATACTCTTTCTATTGAAATGCTTTGTAGCGATCAAGTGCTAAAACCTTTCAGACGACGTAGCTCGCGTGGATCTCCAATTACTATCTGAGGTTTTATATAAACACTTGGTTCTTGCATTCCAAGAATTAAATTTTCCGCTATCGTTACCGGGAATACTTAAGATGTTACATGTTGATTTTTACTCTAGTTTAAACATCTTTCTTTTTCAACAACAGACGAACGGTTTTAGTTTTCAAGGTATCCGCCAGAAACTGTTGTTACTAGTACATTGAATTCTGCTTACACGTGCGCGTCCATGGTAATGTATGCAACAGTATGCAATCACCGCTCAACTGCTCTTTATAAGCATGTCACGGAGGCAAGCAACTTGTTAATAGTTATTTTACTGGTCGTTCTACTTTACACGAGATTTATAAATAACTTTTTATCGGGTGCTCAACACAGGATTTTCAGAGTTTCTTGAAACTAATATGATGTATGCAAATTTTATATACTTCCTTATTATACCTCCCTTCAGAATACATGTCAATTATTTCGTTATTGATTATTTATCACGCAAAATAACTATTTTCAAATAATCTCCGAGTTTATCGTAACAACTGCATTAGAGCTGCATCAGTATAATTCAGGGGTAACGCACTCCGCGTTATATCTTATCAGCAATTTTACTTGAAAGAGTTAAGTTAAATAAAAAACTATTTGCAAATGATTCATGTGGTCTTGATAAGGATAAAGCTACCTCTCGTAGCCTATTTTTATAACAAAAACATTAAAGTGTTTAAAATGATTCAGTTTTTTCCAGCTATACGATAGCAACTCATTAACCACGTTCACAATATAAATAATAAAATACTTCACATGATTCATTATTTCAATCTTTACCTTTAATTCGTGTCTTCGACAAATTCGAAGTGAATGACGTCGAAATTATTTACACACACATATTAACCAACAAATAATTTAAAAAATACATTACAAACTTTTAGAAATGTAATATTAATTCATTAATTATATATTTATTAAAAAATAACTTTGCGTATAACACCTAAAGGATCACTATAGCGCTGTTACGGCAAGCTGCTGTTACGACAGCTTAAATTCAACTACCCTTCCTTACTAATGTTTGAAAATTTGACGGATTCACATTGCAAGTTGAAGGACCTTTTTTTGCAAATAATTATTGAAGTTTTCCTAAGCTCGCATCCATTCGATCGCATTCCTACACATATGATTATTTAACTTCTAAGTCTGATTAATAAACAAATTAACTAAAGTCTGGAAATTTGTGAAACTATCATTTGGCGACTAACAGGCGCCTCTCGAGCGCAAACAGTTAATTTATAATATACTTCTACTTCAATTACTCGTTGTGTAGAAGGTTCTTTTGAGAAAATCTTGAAATATGATAGGTGACTGATAATATGTAAATGATTTACTAGTAATCGAGAATCTGGTTTACCTTAATCCTCAGTCTTTTTCTTCTATTACTGATGATGGTTGTGTGCGACACGTGATTGTCGAAAAGTATACTTTGATGGGTCCAAACTCGTGGGAATTGTGTCCAAACATTCTACGTTCGCACGGCTATCGCTCAACCACTCTTCACATTTTCCTAAACTCGCACCCACTCGATCGTATCGACTCGATCGTATCAATTCGATCGCATTCCTGCAATATTAACGCATCAACGGACGATGTTCAGTCACGGGACGGTTGTGCATAAATACACCGTTTTATTCGAAGGTGAAAAGCTGCGCGATCGAGTTAGCGGAAGCGGAACAAAGCCTGGCGTTTCTGCGAAACGCGTGTTCCGTCGCTCGCGCGATGCTTGCTCGACGGAAAGAGGCGATCGCAGATATGGAGAAGTCCCTGACAGACCCGATGGACGACGAAAAAGTGACGTTGCATCTAAAAACGGGACAGCTCCAGATTCAGACCGAAGGTTGTCCACTTTCGGACTACCAGGACGCCGTTCTAATTTCGCGAGAGGAACTGATCCGCGCTAAGCGTGCGATCGCGGAAGCCGAGCAACGAAGGTCCCTCGCTCGACAACGGCTGGCGCACATCGAGGGAATCGTTGCTGTCGAGGAATGGCGTCATGCTCGAGCCAAAATGACGATGGAGGATCTGCGGGAACACGTGAAAGAACTCGAGCACTTCAAGGTGCGATTTTTATGCGAGTCCGAGGATCGTATTATCTCTCCGTGCACACACTGGGTCAACTTTGTCGGCGGTGAATCCTTCTTGTTTCGAAAGCCTTTCGAAATACTTATTTTACTTTACCAACCCTATGAACGTTTGACTTAACACTTAGCCGGCCGGATGGGGATATCTCCCATTTTGTCCTCAATAGAGCGCTGCAATTGATTCTATTTGCTGTTGTTATTAGTCTTGAACTAGTAATGTTCATAAATTTTCCAAAATACAATTTTTAATAAATTCAACATCAGCTTAGGTCCAACTAATAACAAAAGTAAATAGAATCAATGGCACTGCTTTGTCAAGGAAGAAATGTTTTTGTCTCAGAATTGCTTTGTCTTTCAGTCGGCTAAGTGTTAAGTAGCTATTACGATGATACGTTCGGTAAGTGTCTCAGAATTTTTTCAGATTTTTTGAAAGCTTAGAAGAGTGAAATAAAATAGTTAGGAACAAGATGGATCTCGTGTGTTCATGAAGAATGAGAAAACTCATGTGTGCCCACGGACGTTCATGCAAATTCAGTTTTTAAAAATATAAAAGAAGAAATGGAACTCAAATAGAGATTTGTCTTATTTTTTAGGTATTAGGTCGTTGCACGTGAAACAATGAATTTATGATCCAACATTTTAATAACCTGCAGTATACTATTTCAGATACAACGTCGTTTGAAATATTTTGAAATTACCATGAATCTGTTGTTTCATGAGCAGTGGTCTAATGTATTCTTTGCTTTGTCTGCATTTTTACATATTTAATCGTCCTATAAATTCATAAACATTCGCAATTCATTAATAGCGTGTTCGTTTTCTCAGGTAAGTAGAATTGCGTTAGAGTGTTTCAAGCATTCGGAGCAGCGAACAAAACCGGAAGAAGATGCACGGATCCAAAACACGCAACGTGCTCGACAAAGGGTAAGTAAAACGATAACTAAACATTATTCAAAAAAACATAACTTGTTCAATGATAATAATGCATACCCTATACTCTTCTTCTATTATTTTGTTTAAAGAAGTTAATTAAGGCGAAAATAGTTTCTTAGCATTTAACTGTAACATAAATTAATTTTATGATGAAACATAAAACTGTCTAAACCAGTGCGTGTTTCAAACTCATATATGAACGTATGAAATCAAACATATGATAGTTTTGGAGAACCTGTGAGCTTCGTGAAAAAAAGGCCTCCTAAAAAAGCTTCAGCTAGGAAAAAGACGATACCAATCCTTCCATTATCTGGCCTTCGGATTATCCGATCTCTAGATCGCAAAACAAGCCTCCGTATAACCAATCCCAACCTTATATAATCCTGTCTTCTTAAGTCTTTCATCAATGGATTCAAGAACAGTGCCACCGCCATTATACCCTTGAATTAGGGTATCAAGATGTACTTTTCTCTCTTAGAGAGAAAACATCCTCAGATTATCCGGACCCCTTCATTACTCAGATGATTCCCCACCATTATTAAAACCGGATAATCGAAGACCTACTGTACTGCGTACAGGTAACCATAAACTGGTGTTGTTTATTGCAAGGCGTGATCAAAAAGTTCGAAGACCTTTGTTCATTTTAACCTGTTTACGTGACAGTGTGACAGAATTTATAATGAATCTTCTTCAAAATAGACTACTTACATTATGTTTCAGTGGCTTCAGGATGTGGTAGAACGTGAAGGATCGAAATCAAAACGAATCACGGCGGAAACGAGAAACTGGCGTCGACGAAACGCAAGATTGGCCGTAGAGATCGATCGATCTAAGGCTGAGAGAAACGATCTTGTCGTCGAGGCTCGTGATCCTCTTCGTCGAAGCGTCGCTGCTTTTCGAAGAAAGAAAATGTACGCAATAAGACGGAAAGGATTCCTTACACGACGGATCCACGACAACTTGGAACAATTATCGATTCTCAAGAACCATTTAGAGATATCCAAGTTGAGAACCTACCCGACATTGAAACTGAAATTCTAACCCTTTGACGGCCACCTCCGTACATGTTTATCAAGCATTAACATCAACTGTAATACTTTATTTTTTCATCTATGCATTGGTACATAGTAGATTCAGAGCTGTGTAACTACACGATTCATGCATCCGTTGCCCTTTCGTTCATATATAGGAGGGGTGTTTTCTTTAACTCGAGAAATTGAAGTATGATTTATGAGTATGATTTATGAGCATGATTTATGTCTTACTGTGCTACGAATTATTTTGAAAACCACGATATCGATTTATCTTGCTTACACTTCTTAATTAAAAAATCCAGCTATATTAAGATATTTTATCATAATTTGGAATAAACGGGATGAATGCCTATCAAAAAATTCAGGGCGAAGGTCGCAAATTCGAAATGTATGACCACCTTACTGTAATCTATAGTTAGCAATTACGTATCGCTTAAACGAAACAAAAAAAAAAAAATTCAATAAAGGCAACTGTTCGATAGCGGTATCATAAGTGTTTAGATAATTCGCTCAGAAATGTATTCAATATATCTATGTGTGAAGCTTTGTTCCGTTCCGTGGTCTCGGTCATTTATTGGATTAAGACGTTCAAACGACAATTCAAGGCGAATATCGCGCAGTTGGATCGCCACACGGTGACCCCTGCGTTAATCTGGACTTCCCCGGAGGAAAAACGATGCGATATTCTGGACTTTCCCGCGAACATCGTTTCCTTCGCGGCTCAAGGTGAACGAGACTCCCGGGGGATCGACGATAACGCATGCTGCGAAGCTGTTAGGCCAGGGTCACGCGAGCATTGAAGTAATAAACGTTGCCTATATGCATAATAAACGTATGATAGGTTATCATGTTCGCGAAACAATGAATGCTCAGGATACAACAGTAACTTTTGTTTATGAAATTTAAAAATAGCAGTAGATGCTGTGAATACAGCATTAACCCATTAGGCCAAAGCAGCAGTATGGTGTATGTAGTGGTCGTTCGTGAACATGTTAAGTATCATAGTTCATAAGCAATGATTCCCATCTCAGTGAATAATAATTACAGTGAACAATGGTTTAACCTACCAGCCCATATGGGATTGGACCTCTGGTCGGATAAATATGTCACAGCATAACTTTTCTTATAACACGAAGAATACATTTACGATCTGTGGATGATTCACGGAATCGAGCGTTTAAAAATTCAATGTCGATAAAAAATAAAATTAACCAAAGGAAGACTATTTAAGCAACGAACAATATGACGAAAAATACGTGAATGTTAACAATCATAAAATGTGTCAATAATTCTTCTGCTGATCGGTTGTTTTCATGTCGAATAAAAAATATGACCAGTTAACGCGGGATCGGGTAATCGGAAGACGTGCAACGAATTCATCAGCTAACAACAACCAACAGTGTTCGTACATCAGGAAACGATTTATCAAAGAACCTGTTCGCACACTCAGGGTTTGTCTGAACACGATCCAGTGAATACTAAACGAACGAGCTCTGCAACAGTTTGCAACCATCAGCATAGACTTCATGATGTTTTGGTCGACGAATATTTTGCGAATCGTTTTCTAACTGCCCGCAAACACTTTACGAATAGTTTTGGTCAGTGCGAACTCAGCATGAGAAACCCTGCGTTACAGAGTCGCGATACATCGAACAGACAGGGGGGCATCGGTTAGGTCAGGGATGAATTTCTTTCTTCCGCCACGGGAAGCACGAATTCTGTCCTCAGCTGAGTCTCCCACCATCGGCTGGTTAGCCACCTCTCGTTCCACTTAATTCCCTTTCGAGCGAGGGTGACAGGCTGGAGGATAGCGGGTCACAAGAGGCACTGACCTTTATATTATGTACTGACCTTCATAAGATACATCACAATCATAAAAATCCGGGAAGATGCCGTATTTCGTCAAGTTTATCTCGATTAGCTTACCCGTTTATTCGTTTTGATTGCCTACCACCATGATGTATTTATAAAAATAAGAGATAAACGACGGTTGCATGCTAACGCATACGCTGCAACAGATACGTACTTACGTATATTCAGTGTAATAGTAACGACAATGTCTTGCGAATACATCAGAAACTAGAGTCCACCGCCTATGAGTAACCAGAACAAGGAAAATTTCATTGCATTCACTGCTATTGCTAACGAAACAGGAATATTCGAAATTGACGAATAGAAGCCTACACTTTTGTGAGAGGAAGAATTTGACAGGTTAAGAAGACACCGGGTATATTTCTTTCATTTACATTTGTAAATCACTGCTAACGCTTAAAGTCAAGGAAATGCAGAAGCAATGGCGGTGCGCCAGCCGCCGGTTTGTCGTTACCCCTATTGAGGCGTGTAGGGACATCGCAGCGAAGGTGAAGGAGCCCGCTTTCCAATGGCTCTGCACAGTCTAACGAGGCAAGACGGTAAAGAGAAGCAAACGTTCGTGCATGAAACTCGTGTGACAGAACAAGACAGACACTAGGTTCGATTCTGTCTTGTCCATACGTCGATGACATGCATCTGTTTACATCTCTTACCGTGTTTCGGTGCAGAGAGGGCCAAGGACCAAATGAGGCCCGCCATACTGCTATAGATCGTCACCCCTCGGTTAGGTTATCGATATGGTTGTTTTCGCGAGCCGATCGAACGCGGCCTGCCGCGAATCACAGGTCGTTTGTACGCATTCAGTGTCGCGATTCGCGATCGACCAACCAGCAGTCGCGTCCTCGGCCGTCGTCGATTAGCTCGTAAACCGTGTGTCGTCTCGCGATGCAAAACGCGTATACGTTTGTACGGTCCGCGAGAACGGGATAGCCGACAGGAGGGAGAAGAGGCCGAGAAGGAAACACCGCGATAAAACCTAGTTGAGCGACCTGTGCTGGTGGATTTGCCCGATGCAAACATACTCGCAAGGACCAGACTGAGGGAGAGGGAAGACAGGGAGGAAAGGAGAAAGAGAAAGCGATAGCTACGATGAGGTCATCTATCTCCGCCTCTGATATCTCCCTCCAGGTACTGCGTGAGACGAGAAAAAAGGCCCTCCTGTACACTATATAAGAGAGTCTGGAAAGCCGATCATCGAATCCAGACGACAGTCGTCGCGAATCCAGTTTTTCAGCCCGTTGAGTCTCTCACATCTACGATCTCGTATACGCAGCCTCTAATCTCTCTTTCACAACGAACTCGCGTTAACTCGCGTTTGCCATGAGCTTCCGTTACAGTGTCTCAGCCGTTGCTCTCGTAGCGGCCGTGTTCATCGTGAACACGGTCCACCTCGTCAACGCTGCGACAGATGCTCCTTCCGGACGAGTCTGTAAGTAGCAAAGCGAAGGTTCGGTACTTCTCGAAGATCCGGTGCAGTCGCGGCAAATTTTAACGCGGGAAAATTTTCGTATAAGTTTCGTCCGATTGTGTGCTAATGCTCCATGCAACGACGGTGACGTTGGTCGACGCTTTAAAAATCGATAACTTCGAATTTCGTAGCTCAGAATGTAACGCGATAGAATTTACGATCGAGTTCATAGAGACTTCGGCTTTCCCTCGACACCATGTATCGATTTTGCATTGAACCACCCTTTTGTTAACTACAATTATAGTCTCGGAAAGCCATTAATATTTACGCAGCTGCTGATGTTCCTTCGAAGCTAATAAAAATTTCTAGGCCTAACGGTTCCTAAGTTATTGACCACCACTGTGGTAAAACATCATAACCGCCCTTATAATTATTAGTGCCAAGTGTAATGAAATCCATAGAAAATTCATTTGATTGAATTTTATTCATCTAAACGGTGAATAAGTATCAAAAACAGTTATTGTCTCCTTATTAATCAAAAATTTACACATAGTAAATGATTTGCGGCCGTCCATGAGTTTAGGACCTTGCAACCCCGCCAGAAATGCGCTGTGCTGCGCAATGTATTTCGAGTTTAACGACACTAGTCTATTAAGAGCCGACTGCACCGTTTTCGATGAATTAGATTCAGGTTAGATTCGTCTCACGACCACGATACATCATCTCGATTTCGTTTCTGCAGTTACGATATGCGTCCCCGATGTATACTGGAAGGAGTGCTCGGACATGATCAAAGACTCGGCCGTGAAAGGAATTCCCGTGTCCTGCATCTCCGGCCGCGATCGATACGAGTGTATCGAGAAGGTTGGCAAGAAGGAGGCCGACGTGGTAGCCGTCGATCCAGAGGACATGTATCTGGCGGCGAAGAACAATGAACTGGCTTCGAAAGCCGGCTACAATGTTGTCGAGCAAGTGAGTACACAGCTAAGCTTTTCCATTTCCGTGTCTGATTGAGCAGATTAGAATATTCCCGCGATGAATGTTAACCAGAGATCTTCGATAAATGTAAAGATCTTCCTTGGAACTGTCATGATAGATACAGTAGTGGACATAAATTTAAGACAGAACAGAGTACCATCGTTTATAAATATTGTTTATACATCCACTCTGATTGTTAATAGAGTAGCATGGTACCTACTTATTAATCAGTACAAAACACGAGAATTGTGTTGCTCCTTAAATATGAATTACTTTATTTTTGCAGACTCTTTAATCTTAAACTTTTGTCCGCCACTATAACTAAAACGCGACATACCTCGATGAATTAAGTAAGATGACTAAGTACTCCCTTTGCCCCTTTGTCTCCATACAGTAATTAGACAATTTGGCATTGGTTTCTCGTAGGTGAGGACGAAAGAAGAGCCTGAAGCACCGTATCGCTACGAAGCCGTGGCCGTGGTGCACAAGGACTTAGCGATCGACAACGTTCAGGGTTTGCGTGGACTGAAATCGTGCCACACAGGGGTGGGTCGCAACGTTGGCTACAAGATACCGATCACCAAGCTCACCGCCATGGGGGTGCTGCACAATTTGCACGACGCAGAATACTCTGCCCGTGAGAACGAACTGCGTGCATTGAGTTCGTTGTTCTCAAAGGGTTGCCTGGTTGGCACTTGGTCCCCGGATCCAGCGATTAACCGCAGACTCAGTAAGTGTCTACTTCAATAATGAAACAGTGAGGTTATGCTGCAACGAAGTACTTACAACACAACGTCGATTTGTCCATCACACACCATCCAATTCATATTATGCATCCTATCGTTCGTTCTTCAGCTGATTATTATTATTATCATTAACATTGTTCACTCCTTCAGAGCAAACCTACTCGAACATGTGCGCTCTCTGCGAGAAACCTGAAATCTGCGACTATCCGGACATCTACTCTGGATACGAGGGTGCATTACGATGTCTCGCTCACAACGGCGGTGAAGTCGCCTGGACCAAGGTCATCTACGTGAAACGCTTCTTCGGTCTGCCAGTTGGAGTGTCCCCGGCGATCCCGACCTCGGAGAACCCCGCTGACTACAGATACTTCTGCCCGGATGGTAGCAAGGTACCGATAGACGCTAACACGAAACCATGCACCTGGGCCGCCAGACCTTGGCAAGGATACATGACCAATGGAGCAATTAGCGACGTGCAAGCAGTCCAAAAGGTATTTACTTATTTTCTTTTCTCATCTTTCTTTCTATTTCTCTTTCATCTATCGTCGATCATTTGGGGTATTAACATGTTCGCTACGAATGACATGTTTCCGCGACTTAACCTATTATGTGTAACAATAGCGAGTTAGAAAGTTGTAGTTGTGTAATGGGTGCAGCCTTTTATCCGATATTTAAGATATAGTATAAGTAGATCTAGGTACTGATATGGGCACCCTCCATGATCTTAAATTCAAAGAATATCGGAGTAACCTTTATTTTAACAAAGAGTCTGTTGGTTAGTGAAAATACTGTATATGTTAAACCGCGTCAAGCGAATAGTATTCCTTATGAGAAGCAATCCGACTAACTGACTGTACAGATACCTATGTGTGTATCGTAAATCTCGCAGGAACTGACAGATCTCGGTAAACTAGGAGAGGAAGAGAAAGCAGCTTGGTGGAAGGACATTATGCTGCTGGACGAGAAAACTCTTGCCGTTCCCGCATCCCCGGTACTGCCTGAGAACCATCTGAAAAGCGCAAAATACTTGGACGTGATCGAAAGAGATTCTGGAGCTGTGTATAAGACTGCTCGCTGGTGCGTTTGGAATCAAGGAGCTCTCGACAAATGCCGCGCTTTAGCAAGAGCAGCGTACTCTAGGTAATATTTATCTATCATATATACATCTTCTACTTCACCTTCACCTTCACCTTCACCTTCACCTTCACCTTCACCTTCACCTTCACCTTCGCCTTCACCTTCATCTTCATCTTCCCTTTAAGCTTCATCTTATGTACTTGTAATAATATTTATCTTACGTCACCTAACCATCTTAACCTTTGCTCGCGAACAACTTGCTCCTGATATTCGACCTTGACTCCTTCCAGGAAGCTTTCTTTCGTTCGTTTAAACTGTACGTTGCTCACGTTCGTGTTTTATCAGGGATGTCAGGCCGAAGCTTGAATGCATGCTCGAGAAGAGCCAGGACGACTGTCTGAAGGCCATCAAGGGAGGTAGCGCGGATTTGACTGTTCTCGAGGGTGGTTCGGTTCTTAAGGCGACCACAGACTACAACGTGACTCCCATAATAGCGGAAACGTACGGATCAGGCTCCACGAATCTCGGCGAAAGGCCAGCGGTGGCGATTATCAAAAAAGCCTCGTCGATAAGCAAATTAGGTAACAAACGCAAGTTTCTTAGTGCTCATTCTCTGGAAGCGTAGTGTTTTCCCCGTTTTGTGATCTCGTAGAAGTGTGCGAGAGCATGAAAATACTGGATAAGGTGGAGAATTTTGGATTCAGGATTTTCGGATTCTCGATATTTTCGAATTCTACTTGTTACGATGCGTCTAGAAATTGTAAAAATGAATGCTTTCAGACGATCTGAGGGGCAAGAAATCCTGCCACAGCGGATACAAGGGAGACTTTGCTGGTTGGGCGGCACCAGTGCGCGCATTGAAGCAGAAAGGACTAATAAACTCTGAAGAGGATTTAGCCAGCTTCTTCTCAGCATCGTGCGCCCCTGGAGCACCTACTGAATCGAAACTGTGCCAACAGTGTGTGGGAAGCATTGGGGCCAACGACGACCGAATCCGAACCGCCACCAAGTGCAAACCAAACGAAGCGGAGGCGTACAGCGGTGGAGCGGGTGCTATCTCGTAAGCTAGCAATTCTAATCAAGAATTTTAATGAAGGGTGGTGCATCTAACCTCTTCACCTAAATCACCGGTTCTCAATCTCCCTTTCCTCATTTACAATCCAATTGATCTGTAATGAAATCACGTACCATTTTGTAAATGGCATCTATTTGTAACCATGGAAACATTCTTTAAGTAGATAAATTTACCCTTTCCCTTTCCTCTCCACAACCCACTCAAATTAAACTTCTAGAAACTGCACTTCAAAGTTTCAAGCAATAACAATTTCGCATGAACTTAAAATCCAAGTTAAACGACATAATACAGTGATTCTCAAAATTAATCAAATTACATTTTTCACGAAACGCTACTGCAATTCTAACATTTAGCTAACTATTTTTCTAATAAACATTCTCTTTTATAACTTATTTGTTAATTATCGTAACTTATAACCACCAACGACATTCCTATCAGACGAAAGATACAATAAAAGGAAATCGTTCGATCAATTTTGCGAGTCACTATACTGAGTAGGTACATCAAGTGAAAGGGTGGTATGTGTACAGCAAGTGTTTTCGTCCACTTTTCAGCTGTTTGTTAGATGGCAAAGGGGACGTGGCATTCGTGCCATTACCTGCTTTAATGAACATCACCGGAACAAAGGGCTCGGATTTGGCATTACTATGCCCAGAAGGTGGCACCGCCCCCATCAACGAGTGGCAACGATGCAACCTGGGTCTAGAACCGCCCAGAGTGATCATCAGCTCTGCCGCTAAGACCAGCAACGCTTTAGAAGAGCTCACCCACGGCACATTGGCCGCCAGCTCGTTATACGGGAAGCGACCCGATCTTTTGCACTTGTTCGGCACTTGGGCCGGTCAATCCAACATTTTGTTCAGGGTAATCTTGAATTCCTTTCTGTCTGAGCGAATGGGAAGAAAATGCAGTATCGTCTCGTTATGAGTAGCATAGTGCGATAGAATGGTCAGTAAGCGAAACAATATGTTTCGTCTGCTTATATTTAAGTAATATTATCAAATATTAAACGTCGTATCACAGTCGGAATTATCGAGGTAACCAGCGAAAAATTTGGTGTTGTTATGTGCACTTCTGTTCATTTACAGTTTATCGCGCGCATCGTTACAAATAACGAAAAGCCGGTAAATTAGACGACTTATTTCGTTAGAAGTTACTTATCCACCGACCAAATGATTTATAACTAGACGATACTGTGCTCACAGTAAACCAGATCGATTGTAACAAATGATTCAAATTTTGTGTTCAATCTCAGGATGGCGCGAAGGGTCTCGTGTCAGTGGACAAATCATGGAACAAATGGAACGAGTGGCAGGAGACGCAACGCAATTACGGTATCACAGCTTGACGCGTGGAACGGCACTGCTTTTGCACGTGAGAACCTTCACATGTACGCTGCCCGGTTGTTTAAACAATGCAACAATAAAACCCAATAGCAATAAACAGTTCATATATATCTTTATTTATAAACGCTTCGGCTCTGATTTCAATATCCACAGTATTAGATTAATATATTGCACTCTTGTTAGGCCACGACTAGGATACGCCTCTGTTATTTGATCGCCTAAGCAAACTATGTATAAACAGTTAGTTGAAAGAGTGCAACATAGATTCCTAAGATTTGCGGCATATAAACCAGGTATGCCTGTGGCTACTACTAATCACGGCTACAGCGAGGTCATGGACATGCTGAACATTAAAACACTCGAGTCCCGCAGAATTATCTCAGATCTATCTTTATTGTATAAAATCATTAACAACCAAATTGATTGTAAACAGCTGTTGGTGTAAACTTTTATGCTTCCTCAAAGATCTCTCAGATCAGCTTATACTTTCATACCAATAAAACACACTTCTCTCGTTTTTTAAACTCTGATACTATTACACGTATTTACACTACGGCTAATAATTATTCGGCATCTCTTGACTTTTTTAATCGATCTTATACTTTCTTTCAATTTCATTGTTACCTTAATAATCTTTATTAATTCTATCTAATGCACTTTGTATTTTTACCTCTATGAATCAATGAGCTCTATGGCATATATGCGTCCAACGAAAGCTACTTTCATGAACGGTGGTCGTATATATGTGTCCGAGAAAAACTACTCGTATGGACCATGGACGCATATGTGCAATCGTCAACTGTTTCGATCTTCCACTCACTGCAGTGGCTGAATAATAATACTTCGTGTCTTTAGCGATCGCAATCGCTAAGTGCGGAGCGTTTCGCCCGAGAGTATTCGGTGCTCAAACGGTTAATGCCCGCAACGTGAAACTATCCATACCCATCTACCTGTTCCAGATTCCTTCCTCTGGTGAGCAATTTGGCGGCGATTGGTTCCATTGTGGTTGCAACAAAATTCCGATACGACACGTCGTGCGGGTCTCGTTTTACTTTTATTTACTTGATTGCTTCTAGGTCTAGAGACTTCTAGGTCTAATCAAACCTTACAATTTTTCTTCTTAGGTTCAGTTAACTTCCCAATGAAATGAAATTATTCTCGTTTTCCTCTAGTTCATTCGGTACGAGTAAGAAAGACAAATCTTATCCTTTCTAGCTGTAAGAAGTTTCGTGCACAATAATTTTTTCCTAACTATTTAAAAGTATATCGTTAGAACGAATAATCCGCTTGGGTCACCGATTATTGTTCTAAACCCTTGGGGGGAGGGGGGGGGCAGCTTCTGTTGTACATGTTATGCAAGGTAACGATCAGTTTGCGACAACAAATTCGAATCAAAAATTACCGAACGCAACCAACGTCGAGTTCGCACAATAAAGAAGGAGAAACACAACAGGAGGAGAGAAAAAGAAAACAGTATTTTGAATAATCAACGCCGCCTGATGACGATTTATAACATGAACGCGAACGAGTCAGCTGATACCAGATTGATATATAAATATTATATAAATTATTTATATTAATTCAATTATATAAATTATGAGCTTACGTATACGCGGCTCTTGCGGTAACGTGCGTAGTGGAAGGGGATGTTCTCGAGAATTCCGGTCCCCAGTCTGGCATCAGAGGATAGACCAGGAAAGGCAATCTAAGGACCATTGTAGTTCGTATAAACAAATAAAAGGCCGTTCCACACGGCGAAACGTATATGCAGGCATACGAATTTATTTCAAAAACCTTCCCTCATCCGGCACTTCCCAAAAATCTATTTGGTAATAAATACGATTTTTAAACGCTAACATTTAGTATCAGTCTCGACCAGCGGTACTTTGAGTGCCTAGACAAAACAACCTGTATCTCCGATCAAAATCAATCAAAACTAGGATTGCCACTTTTTGTTCAGCTGTGGAAGACCTGTCTTGATTCTGCTGCAAAGAACGTCATCCCAAACATTTAAGTTGAGCTAGGGCAACACTAACTCAACCAATGGGACAGACCCATATTCTATGCAAATAATTATCTTCATTTCAGCCTTTACAGAGCCTATTAACCAGCTGAGCGATACCTTACCTTTTTAGCTTACACTAGTAGATAGATATTGGGAATGATGACCCCTCACGAAACGATAAAGCTAGTCGAAAGAAGTTTCATCGGTTTCATCAAATATCATTTGAAATTCAACTACGAAACGTTTGAATCATAGGCTACAAGAGAATTCACCCTCTATAGTAAAGCTTCTGAGTCCTTGTAAATTAAAGTGGGCCATTGTGACGTTTCATTCTGCGTGAACAGTATGCTTTTGATTTTTTTCAGAAATTTTTAACGCGTACTGTTCGCTTTCGATCCATCAACGATGCGATTTATTTGCATTCGATCGCTGCTTCGTCACACGGACTTGACCCCGATTTCGTTTGACTAGTCGTTCCATCAGCAACACTAAACAGGTAACCAGGAAGGCACAGAACAAGAAAATGAGAAGCGGCATCGCATCCTCTAACTCTACCGAGGACCATCCGCTATTCATCTGAAACGTGAGAATACGCGGTACGTATATTTGACACTGTTACAAATTCAGAACTGGTAAACCTACATGAGTAGAAGGCGATCGCTTACCCGGTGAACGTTCCTGGTCCATTCGTTCATCAACAGCCTTTGAAGAATTCCGCTGTCTCGAAGTAGAAGAATGCTGAAAGTAAAGAAACGGAGGAACAACTATGAAAATAATAGACACGATAAAGGCATACTTATGTCCATAAACTCTTAGACACTTAACACATTCGCGACCGCTGACGTGAATTTACGTCTTTTCAAGTTCTATTC
Source organism: Tetrapedia diversipes (assembly GCA_033822845.1). Classification (NCBI taxonomy): domain Eukaryota; kingdom Metazoa; phylum Arthropoda; class Insecta; order Hymenoptera; family Apidae; genus Tetrapedia; species Tetrapedia diversipes. The sequence continues at coordinate 969,826 of JAOPTO010002461.1, read as the reverse complement.
CTGGTTACCGTTGACGTGAATTCACGTTTTTTTAATTCAGCACAATAACAATAAGTGGTCTATTGTCTACCTATAAAGCAAGTATACTAATTATAAAAATCTTTTTATTTTAAACAACACATTATTGCAGCATTGATATTTCAAAACAATTTTTATCATTTTTATCCTTGCTTTAACGATACAAATTTGTGGCAACCAGTCTCAGAATTTCATTATTTTCGCTGGTACTCAGTATTAGAAACGGAAAAAATTTGCCAGTCGCGAATGTGTTAATAGAATATTGTTATGTTACGCTGAGTTCAAGTTGTATTTAATAATTGCAATTCAGATATACTTCTCGAACTCGTGGTCTGACGATAGTTTATTCTCGTCTGATATTGGGATTTTGACTGGGCCAAGTAAGCAACAGGATGAGTCAAGGATGAGTAATGGACGAGCTATTGGTTGTCGAAGAACAATCGTATTAGAAAAAGAAAATTGGAAATCTGAAATCTATTTTATTTAATCTGTACAACTGAGATTGCGAGTAAGCGTTGGCATATAACAATGTACTTCGAACAAAAGGATCTTTTCCGAACTTAACAACAAGGAGGCATAAAAATGTATGATCATGTTCACAACACAGTTACTCACTGATTGTCAATAATTCCACGATACGGACTACCAATCGGCACCGCCATTGCTGTGGTGGCCTGCATCATAACGTCTAGGGGTTCGATAGCGCAGTCAAGCCCTCTCGCTTGTAACACTGCGGCCATATTGTCCAACGTCATAAACGCATACTTGTCCTCGTGACAAACTCGTTTCAAACCATCCAAATAATTTACCGGCAGGTTCTTCTCTTTGGTCAACAGCTCTTCGAACATGACAGAGAGCACAGGGTCGCTCGTGTTCTTGTTGTTGCATGAAAAAATTGTCACAGTTGGATGGCGTGCCAAAAGTGTAAGGCGTTGGCTTAGATTATAAGATAAATGGAAATAAAGAAACCTGAAAGAAACTGTAGTCAGCAGAATCACCGACCACCGAGAATCGGTAAGTGCCATCCTTCAGCAAACCCTCCATAGTTGTGAAAGGCATGGCGAATGTCTTGATGGCCAAATAACTGATCAATGCTGCAGAGTAAGCCGACAACACGACAACCGCTGTCAAGTGAACACTGAGATGCACCAGTCGTATCGGATCCAAAGAGGACTGTCCCAGTCCTGTGTTATTGTAATCCTGTTCTCTTTTAATCTGTTCCCGCGATGATCACGAAAGATCAGATAGTCCAACGATGTCGGTCGATGAATACTTACCTTGCCCGCAGAACGCGCCGAATACCAAAAATACAATTTCGGATAATGTGGACGGATGGGAGCTACAGTCGGTCAGAAACCAATAAAATTGCCTGGAGAACGCATCGATCGCTGCGATCGCGAGGGTCGCGATCACTATCGTCAGCGCGATCGCGTTCCATACGTTGGACGCAAACGGCGCCAGATACGCATTCCATTTCACTGCTGTTGAGTCCGGTCTCTTGATATACACCCGACTTCTGAATACAAAGTACGAAACGAAGGAAGATAACAAAATGTAACAAGCGGAAAAAAGGAGAAAGAGGAACGGTAAAGGGGGAAGAAGATAATGAAGACGGAAAATGTGAAACAAGAGATAAAAGGAAAGAAATAAGAGATAAGGATCGGAAATTGAGAAGTTTGAAGTGTAATTTAGGAATGGGGATTTGAGAAACGGGAAGTGGGAAGTGAGAAGTGAGAAATGGGAAGTCAGAACTGGGAACTGGGTCTGGAAACTGTGGAATGAAGAACAAAGAACGGAAAATGAAGAAAAGTGAAGAAATGGGGGAAAGGAAAAGGTATAAATAAAAAGAAGAAAAAAGAAAGAAGAAAATGGTTGTTTGCGTACTTGGTTGTGTAAACGGGTGTAGTGAATTTTACGGCGTCCAGCCTATCGGATGTCATTATCAGCTCGGTAGCCGCGAGGTCCGCCTCATCCTCCACCAGCTTATTGATAGCACCTGTCCACGTGCCGTTTTTCAACTGTACACCCCACGAGCCAGTCTCCTTGTAAGTGAACCTGGAAACTCGGCATTGTGCTAATCCAATCAATTCCACCACCCCGTGCAGTCCGTAAACCGCCCTTTCGTGAAGTTAACCGCGGATTGATAAAACAATTTCACGTTTTTCGGCATGGCCGATCGTTCTCCTTTTTTCAGCAGACGACAAAAGGAGGGGACCGAAGCAACACCTATGTAACCAGAGAGAGAGCATGCTGCGCGGCTTTGCTTCACGATGTCTGGAACCGATTAGCCCGAAGAGAAATACCTCGCCGTATGCAAGGAATCGGTAACGAGAAACGAGGGATAGTTTCAGTTTACAAACGACGGAAGCGAAACAACGGTACAGGCGGTCGCTTCTAACAGGGTGCACCATTTTTTAGACATCCACAGCCATTTGACAAAAACGAGTTTTAAACAAAAATTCATCGGTACCGAGTGTACAACAGATGACAATAATGAAAATCCCGAGAACAATCGCTTTTCGTAGCGAAATCAAGGTTATTTTGGGTTTTTCAAGTAGGATTATCTACTTTCGATAACCCTCATTTCAGTAGCTGTCGAAATTAATCGTTTGGATAATTTCAAACAACGTTTCAATTCATATTTTACACGCTTACGTACATAATTTTTTGAATTTATCATAATACGAGAACAAATTCTGAGTTCATAGTATACAGTTCTAAATACATTTCGCGCTTTTCAATTACCTGGACTGTTTCACGCTTGACGATTCTTACGATCACGCGATTTCGTTTCCATCGCTTATAACGAGTCACAGATCGCTATACCGTATCTAACGATAATTACAGATGCAAAACGATGCTGCATGGAACCGTCGTCACTTCTCGTCGCCCTTTTAGCGAGAAGTTTCGGCGAGGCGGCGACGGCCGGAGAAAGGATTGGTTCGAGGAGAGATCGGCTGCCAGCCAGGAGGAGTACTTCCGGAGGGAAACTGCCAGACAACTAAAGGAACTACGCGAACGTCTGAAGAGGAAGGCCGAAGAGGAACAATCGAATGAAGGCACAAGACGGGAAAAAATGAGAAGAACTCGTGAAGGTTCTTCGACGGACACCGACGCAGATGCTTAGGAAGGCAGATGAATAGAAATTAACTCATGGCCAACGCCGATCAGGAAAGTATGAAGATCGTTTCTTGACTCTTAGCATACCAAGGGGATTCCCTCAGAGACCATAATATTTCTGTTTTCAATACTATTCGATCATTTTAAGCTACACGTGTTGTCAGACAGTTGTTTATGTGTTTTATTGATAAATTTGATTAATATAAACAAGAGGAAAAGAAATTAATTGAATTGGTTCTTACTAGACAATTGAAAGTTATTTTTACATTCGTAAAACTAATTATTGTAAAAATGAGTCGATAATTGAACAGTTCGTTGCTATTTAAGGTTACGAGTTTTAATGATGTCTGGATCACGACTAATAGAACTAATGTTAAAATAAAGAAAAAATTATTATAGCAAGAATGAAAAGCCATATAGTCTCTTAGGAACTACCCTTGGTAAAGAAAACATTGATTAATTTTATTTTGGTATACTAAGGGTAAATCCCGTACTTCAAATATTAGGTACACTCATGGTTTAGATGATAATGAAAATCTTTAACTAACAAAAGAACACCTAAAAATCGAAATTTTAGTACCTGGTAATTCTCAAATTAACGTATCTTTTTATCAACAACCTTTTAACCTAAGGACTATGATAGTTATAGTATTTGACAAAGGATTAAAAGTGAAAGGGTTAATTGTAGGGATGTGCAGATACCTAATATTTCTGATACACCTGATATACCCTTAGATCGATTCTCAACACTAGACACATCCTCGACCGATATTCAAACTCAGTTTCCTCCGAAAAAAGGTTTCTGCACTAATATTAATTCATAAAATTTCCCTGACTCGATTTGTACCATGAATGTCAGGATAACCCCCTTTTTTCATGAATGTCAGCTATTAAAAACGCGATCGTTGTTTGATTCAACTTGAACATTACTAATTTTCGGAATTCTGAGCTGATCCTGGAAAGAAATTTCCCACCCGGATTAGAACTCGAAATCTCGGGTACGAACGACATTTTGTTGCGCGATTGTACGTTTGTCTCCGTTGTTTTCAATCGAAAAGACAAGAAAATACGTGCGATCGTGCGTCAAAAAGTCGCTGATCTACATCTAGCCTTGATTGTTAAAGTCAACGTCGTTATACTGACGTGCAGTTTATCCCCTCCTTCAGTAGCTGTAACACTTCACCGAAGAAACCACTGATACCAAGCACCCGACCGGTCACGTCGCGAACGATCCTTGAAATTGGAGGATCCTACAAGACACAATGGAACCGGTGAGCACCAGCTGAAGTCGCGGGGTCGAGCAATCGCGATCACTCACGTGAATAGAGACGATTCTAATGTTGCGTCCGTGTAGGTCGTGCCTGCGCTGATAAAGTCCAAGCCCGGGACCCTGGAATCCCTGTACCACGTTCCATGCGCCGAACCTCATTGATCTCAAATCGTCCTCGTTACTGATTCGATAGACATCTCGAACGATTTCACCGGTCTCCTCCGAGTTCTGCTGAGCCACCATCAGAATACAGTCGAAGGGCACGTGTACGTTCGACAGAAAATCCTCGAACCTGGTGCCGTTCCTCAGAAACAGCAGCCACGTTGGATACGCCATCGCGATCCACTTAGAAACCTGTCTCATTTCGAACAGACGATCATCCCGCCTCTTATCGACACTTACGCTCTACCCAACGACAAACTGCTGCGGTACTACATCGTTTCCTGATGTGTTCGGATACTCACCAGAGCGAATTGTCGTCTAATATCGTCGAGATCGTTGAGCAGCACGAACAACGGCCTTTTAATTTGATTATACGTCTTTCCCACCTAAAGCGAAATCAATAAACGATTAATAGAGCTGTGTTGTAACCTTACTTCGGGTACAGATGCGTTGAAATGATCTTGCTAAAAAGATCTTGCAGCTAACACCTGGATACTACTATTGTACAAAACAAATACAATTACTACAAAAGCTATATTTGTATACTGCTGTCTATCTATTCTAAGCTGTCTATTTAACTCGATCGCTTACACATTTTGAATAAAATTCTCATTACGTTGGGTTTCCGGTAGAACCTAGCAAAAGAGTATAGTTGAAAGATCTCTGTAATATAAGCAATTAACGACTGGGGTAACTTTATGCTGTGACCACAACATAACATCTTTCCGTTGTTTCACATAACGTATATACTATACTTTTGCATATTGTGTAAATTTTACAGTTCTCTCTGCATCAATATCTTCCACAAATGCATAAAAATCTGCACTCATATATAAATCACAATATCTACCACGAGGCATTAGACCCTCTCATAAGACCTGCGAAATAACTTTGTAAACCTACTTGGTTTTTGAACATACGAAAATCCATGATCGACGTGCGGACGCTCAAGGAACCACTGAAGTACTTCTGAAGCGCCAGTAGTTCGTCCATTTTATCCAACGCTGAAGAACAGTCATCTGCTAAGCGTTAGATGTTACTTTTAAGATCCCCACAGATCTCACGATAGCGAAATGCCAAACACCTTGCCAGACGAATAAAATTCGTAACGGAATAGCACGTTACGAGTCCGCGATCGTATCGGAAATTTGCACGCGATGAAATATCATGCGTTTAATCGAATTGCGAAATATTTCGCGTTGGTCTGTGGTCATCTTTAGCTTGAAACACCGCGACGCTGACATGCTCACCTTCCTTTTCGACCGAATTCGACGAACCATGAAAGAGTATCACGCAAGTGTTGTTGAAGTAATCGTGAACACCTTTGATCAAACCCTTGTAGACGTAGAGCGGCCTTATTAGAACAGACTCGGCTTCCGTCGAGGCGACGGTGAACCATGCTCTCCACGAAATGGACAGCAACAACAGGAACAACGTAGCGCGAAGCATAACGATATCGGTGGCAGTTTCGCCTTACACGAAAATTGATTACCGTATGACTTGTGCGCTCGTTTCCCGTTGTCACGCGACTGATTCTACGACGCGGAAGGTCGATAATTCGTTGGTTTCTGCGAATCGTACGATTCTACCCCCTGTTCGACGACCAGATCATGGTGAACAGTCACGATTCGCGAAGCCGCGCTGAGATTGGAGAACCAGTCGGCGGCCACCGATTGAATCAGACGAAACGCGCGGATAAAATCTGCATTTCCACGGCCGCCGATAGTTGCCTAGCCCTGATGAAAGCACAACAAAGTTACAAAGGGATCGATCGCGATTTTCGTCTTCCGCGACGTTACTCCAGGTACACCAGCAGCTTTCACCATCGTTCGCGTGCAGCTCGTCGCTGCAAGCCGTGCCGGCCACCCTTTTTCCCTCGCGATGTTTACCATGATCCGCAAACAAGAGCCCGTTCCCAATCGACGTCGCCCTCGTGTTCTAGCTTGGTTGTAAAAATTGAACAACGAATTGATTACAGATCGAACGATTCCAGCACGAAACAATTCAACTTCCCATAAGAGTGAAAAGAGAAAGAGAAATCGACTTCGAGCGCTTCAACACCGAAAAACGAAACTGGTAGCGGAACAAAATGCGTAGAAACATTAGCAACGTATTTTCTTCGAAAAAAAATTCGAGATTACACAACGATTATATATGTTAATGGATATAGATTGCGTAACGTATATATGAGCCAGCTCATTTCCCTTGTGCTGTCCCTCTGTCCTGCTGGACAAACGGTCAGCGATAAGCGATAATTAAGTACGATAGAAGAAAAAGTTCACGAATATGTACGAATACGAAATACTCGAGCGGTGTTCTGTGTTCACACGTAAGCGCGCAAGGTCGGAAATTAACATCGATAACGAGAGAATAGCAATTTCGCCTGGTCGGGGGCCCGATAAAGGGTAAACACCGATCGCGATTCGAATCGTTGTGCGAAAACCATAGTCCACGTTTGCAGCGGCAACAATTTTCACCGTACCACGATGAAGAGCTTCACGGTGTTCTTGCTGCTGACGTTGATAATTTGTTCGATACACAACCAGTGTAACGCTATTCCTGCAAACAAAGGTACGTCCTCCGCAATTTATCACCGAATCGCGCCACTTTTTTACCCCGTTTTTGCTCGAAAGATGTTTCAATTCCGTTCCACCAGTTCGATTATGAAAAACAAAAGTTTACTACGATAAATGGTACTTTCTTGTTGTCGAGGGAAGAAAAACTGGTGCTCGATTTCGTTATGTATACGTCGACCTTGCAGTTTTTTCAAGTGTGACACTTCAAGTTGTCGAGACGAATATTGTACAATACTGATTCAGTGATATTTACGAATTTTTGTTGATTCCACACAAAGTGCATCTCACCCTTCTTTTCCTGCGCTTAGTGCTACCTCCAACTTCAATATCTACAACGTTCAACCTCTAATATCCCAAATATCCAACGATTGTCTATAATCAGCCTACTTATGAGATTTAGTAAACTGTTCCAAAACGCGATGCCCTTAATCGTTCCTAATCGTTCCAAGGTCACCCTCATAACGTTACTCTGATTCCATTATCGAGTATTTCTTTTACATATATCCATCGATATTCAAGAAAATAAGTATTAATTAACGTGACCAATATATTGCAGATGCCTCGAGCAACAGTCAAGCGTTGCAACTTCCCAAGCCTGGCGATTCTTCGTTCAACCTGTCCAACATCGTCCAAGAGCTGCTGACCGAGTTCTATAACCTGCGAGATAGTGCTCTCGAGGATATGAACGGCGTGTTACATGTTATGGTCAACTCTCTTAAACTACTGCTCGAACCATGGATCAAGCTCTTCGAATTAGTGATGAACGCAATAAGATCACTGACCTCCTCGGTTATCAACAACACGTTGGGCAGATCTAAAAGATCGCTGTCCGATTTAGCGGATCTCGCTTCGTCGGCCCTGACATCCGCCATTCATAGCCCTTTCGAGACACTGCAAGAGTTGACTTCGAACCTGATACCAGAACCCAATGGGTCGACCGAGTCCGAGGTCTCAGGTATATGGAACCTGTTGATCACGCAGGTACTTCCTTGGGCACATCGTTTCCTGGACGATCTTGAAAAAACGAACAAACTCCCGTCCAACTTGACCAATCTGATCAAGGAATTCGACAGCGTTTACGAGCTGCTGGAACACTTGGGTTACATCACGTCGAGCAGCGCTTGATCTCGCCTATGATGTTGTAGTATACTCTTAGAATCAAATAAACATTTATAAAAACAGCGAAGCGTTTCGACTTCTTGAACAACGTTCAATAACTTTAACTGTCAGCTGAATGCATCTATTGTAAATTACGCCAGTCGATGTAGTTTCGCTTGTTTAATCTTCTGAAAACGAATGGTTTTCAACGGAGGCGGGAAACGAATGGCAGGGTCATTTTGAGCCATAACAGAATTTCCAACGCAAAGTAGTTTTGGAAAGAAATTGCGTATAAAAATGTGTTTACTTCTCTTTAAGTAGCTTTGGAAAGAAATTACGTATAAAAATGTGTTTACTTCTCTTTACTTTTCTAATCGTATCTTTTGTATGATTCTCACAAACGAATTTATTAGAATTTTGGTACTCCGTACTGTGCTTCGTGCAGGGTCAAAGTGACTCTGTATTCGTAGTACGAGATGTCAGTCAACGTTGTCGCTTTTAAAATAACAACAATCTATGATCACTCGTTATAATTAAAATTAAATATAACGTTGCGGTCATTCGATTAACAAAGTACCAGCGTCTGCACGCATTGAATTACTTTACTTTAACGGATACGGCGTTGCAACGAATGTTTCGATAACGTTTTTCCTGTTGTCGCAGTTTTCCTGCGATTTCAATTTCCCCGCATCTTTTTTTCCTACCTCCGGATCGTGTTGCGAAAACCCTTGTGGCGAAAAACAGAGAGAGGAGAAAGTAACGAGCAGAGAGAAATCGTTTGCGTTTACAGGAATGCGGGTGCAAAGTATACTTCGCAATTATACTGTTCAAACGCGATACGATCGTTCGCGAAAACGGAATGCGGGACTTTTGCCGAAGGATCGATCCTTTCAAGTTTTCACAAGTTCTCTTTTAGCCGAAACAGCAGAACAAACTTGAAGTGTACCATTTTGTTTGTAAAACGATCGACTTTCGAATTGGAAAGGGCTTAAACTTCAATTGAAAGCGTATTTTCCCGTTTATTGCACTTAATGTGTACAACCAAGATACAACAGGAAGTTAAGTATCGTTTTGCTTATTATTTCTTTAAATATTAACATTGTTTTAACGGATAAAATATTTCTTAGTCTAGAAGCAATCGATAATGCGTTCTTGTATTCATGTAAGATTCAAAGTTTAACATTTAATGAAAGTGGGATGAAACGCGTCGCAGGTTTGTTAATAAAATATGCTTTGATTCAAGCGACAAATATTTCAATTCGTAAAATTAGATAATAAAGTCAATGCGTTTAATTCGACTACAAGAAACGGACATTTCCGTGTACGACGATCTGATAGAACGCAGATATGATCGTTCTTCGTAGAATGGTTTCATACGGAGTGCCGGTTCACTCTGAACCAGTTCGGTTCAGACAAAAGTGTCATGAGAAAAATTGAAAAATTGCCGGGCTCCTTAAGTGGATGTGCCACGATGCGCTTTGTCAACTCGTTACGCACAGGAACAAACTAGATTACGGTTTTAACGCTTACACGTTTTACTTATTAGCCTTATGACCTGTTGGTCACGCTCGTGGCACAAATTATAGTCAAGATACAATAAAGATACACCCTGCATACGATGAAATTTAATTTTAATCTTGATTATAATTTTCGCTCATTAGGATTGCTAAATGCAAATTAATGATTCGATACTTCGTATCGGACACAATGTTGAAACGGTTATTCCCAACAGTTAGATTGATTCCAAACAACTTCTTTAAAATTAAATTGTACATGGTGATACATGAAATTAACTAAACATCATGCGTTTTATTTAACCAATAACTGATAAAACGTAGTCTATTGAAACTCCAATGATTTTTAATTTTATATGAAAAATGCAATTTGTACAGTTTTTTAAGTGAAATGGTAAGTATAATTAAATACACTACCTTCTAAGGGTTCCAATGTTTTAGCTGTTTACTTTTACTTTCACATATTATATTAATACGTGATGAAATAACAACCATACTAGTTACAGGTTCGATAAAATATAATCCTTTACTATACATTGTATTGATCACTTTCGCAAGACGTCGAAAAGAGCATTTATTAGAAGAACAATTAAACACCAAATTAAGGTTGAATTTAATATAAAAAGTATGCAAGATGGCTTCTCTGTGAGGGTGATTGCTAATTTATTGACGTGTGTATGTTTGTTTGTGTGAAAGAGATTCTAGAATGAACGGTCAAGAAATTAGAATGAGAAACAATGTATGGAAAAACAAGAAGGATGAAAATATGAGTGAATGGAGTAGAGAATGAAAAAAGTTAAATGATGATCGTGAGTGTATACCTTTTGTTTTAGAGATTGATTGAGAATAGGACGTGTGAATGGGATCAGAAAATTATTACACCAAATAAATACATTTATATTTTTTAACATTGTCGTTTTCCTCAACATTCTCAACTGATCAAATAACCAAGGAATTATATTAAAAAGAACGATGTTTCGAATAAGAGTAGCATAACATCAAGATGGACGTAAAAGCGCGTTAACATTTTAACATGGTGATCAAATTGTAGAGTTCACCCTGTACACGATAACTTAATCATTTGTTCAATTTCATGAGTCATCGAGTTTGTTTTATCACCTTACAAAATAAAAGGGGACGGTTGTAAAAAGAAAAGCGGTATATATCTCAATTTCAAAAGGGAACGTATTTAGGTTAAATCTGACTATCGAATCATAAGAGGCAAGGGGTTAACCTGATTTAAGCTGACTCGATCCGCTTCGGGTCGAATCGGTTCGTTGATCGCTTAACCGGCGTGCAACCTTCGACCTCATTACGAATCGCACACCGCTTATCCGAAGCCACGACTCCAAGCCACGAGCGAACAACGAGACCGGCCGCCAGCAAAATCGCTGTTACATAAGCCGAAGGACGCTTCTAATCGAGCATCACGTCATCGTAATGTTCGACACGGCTCTACGCGTCACGCGGTGTACCATTCGCGCGCGAATCTAGAGAATCGATGCGATCGAAGAAAATTGTTCGACGCAAGTAACCTCGTGGTAATAACGGAGAAGAAATATGTTTATTCGGTGTATAAAATAAATTGGTGTAAGGGGCGAGATCCGGTTTCGTTAAACTATCTAAACTTTAGTACGTCGGTCGTATTCAACTTGGAATTCTGTAACGAATAGTGAACAATTAGACACCGTATATGTCTAACCAATCCTAATCACAGAGTGATAAAATCTCGAGGTGCATCTTCTTACGTTGCTGTTGCTTATAACTTTTGCAAAAAGTTTTTGTTGCTTTCAATATACCTCGAATAACTGTACATGTAAATCTGTTTGAAATGTGCCACGCAAATAAATGGTAAGAAACATTTTCTCACAGTGTATTCGATTTTAATCAATAAATAAATTATTGTTTATAAAATATTCAAACCTACTCTCCCTTCTTTATTTCGAATAAGTTTCGTGAAATTTGGTACTCGCACCTATATTTTCTACCGAATGCACGCGCAACCTATTATAATAATTATTGATTAGATACAAATACAAAAGTGAACTTTATCGCTTTGCCAAATGGAATGGTAACGTTTTAAATACAATGTGCTTATTAAAGTGTACAACCAGTTATAACCACGTTGCAAATTTATAAATACTTCACACTTTTTGTGTAGAGCATAGTCCATGCATCGTAGAAAAAGAAGATGGTACTTTCCTTAAAACTCAAAAAAATCCCACGCTCTGCTGACTAAAAATGAAAATTCTAAATTCCGTATCGGGGATATGTACCTCGATGACCTTAATCCTAATCCTGATCCTTCTAGACCTCGACGGGCACCAAATTCACCTTGTCCTGTGAAACAGACGCTAATATCGCGATGTACTATTTGTTATGCGAGTGATCGGTGAGAGGATAGCGTGGATTTGTTAACAACGCCGCTTCGAACGACCGGAAATATTCGACCGATCGAGATAAGCATCGATGCACCGGGACGAGTCGTGTCACGCGTCACGTCATAGCTTTGACGAGCATCGGCCAGGCCTTTGTCGTCGACGAGCATAAGCATCCGTGAACAGGTGTGTTCGACCAAGCCCCAGGCCTGAACCATGCCGAAGCTGAGATTTCCCATAAGCGTCGGACGACTGCATTTCACGTATGCGCCGATATTTATACTACTTCGAACGATACACGATAAGGAAGCTATGCATTTGTTTTTCTATCAGCAATTCCAAACTGCTGTGTCCACGTTAAATATAGTACACTTTAAGTATTAAATCATCTACTGTCATGCAAATCACTTTGCATGTCCGGTGCAAAACGTATATGTACATAAATTGATCCAGATTATATACAATGACTCAAGAAATTGATGGAATACATGCTTCACCAGGATTTTTACTTAATGGAAATATAGCTGCCAGTTATAAATTACAATAATGTAATAAAAAATGTAACTTAAATAGTGTAAAGTTTTATGTAAGAAAACAAATTTAACTTTTAAATCTACCCTATTTTTGAATCTATAAGTACTGCATGATATCTTCTTCTATAAATCTTCATTCCTCAAACTCATCTATCCTCAAACTGCTTATAATGTATTCGATTATTTAAGATATGTTTTAACCTTTCCAGATAAAACAATACCACCCTGTATACATAATTATATAATCAGTAAGCTTTTTATCGTAACTTGAAAATGATTAATAATTTTATTTAACAAATAGAAAAAGCTTACTTCATTTTTTACGTGTCCCGATATTTTTAAATGGGACTGTACATTGAGTCGCCGATAGAAAGTCTCATTTCGAACCGCTTTGCGCTTACTCCTACATCTAATCGTCGATAAATGGGTTACCAAATCAATTCGAAACTGGTCAATTAAGCAAAGACACTAATGGGATAATTCGCAATCTGTTAACATCGCGTGGACCGTCGAAAAGAACCGATACCTAGGGTTTACTATAATTATTTACCTGTTCCACGAATAGTGCGACAGTCCAAGCAACACTAGTCCCCGATATCAGTCCCCAGTGCGTAATGAGTTTACACCTGTAACCCGCGCGAACCCGATAAACGTTCGAGACGCGACAGAATACCAGTAGAATTGAACGAATAGAGATTCGCGTGCTTCGCAATTCACGATACATCCGTTTACAGGCTTACGCGAACGCGTGTTACACCATACCCGCGATTATTCGTGAGGCAACGTATGGCAGCGCTTCGTTCGATCCTATCCGTTTTTCACGACCGTGCACAGGTGAACTCGAACACACCTGTGACAGAGCGCGTCAGTTGGCAGCAAAATAGCAATTCGTTCGCACGTTTTTCACCGGCCGTGCTGCCCAGGTACGCGCCTCGATCTCTTGCATCCGGAGCGAACCGATCGACCTAACAGACGCTCGCGGACACACTTGGCCCATCGAGTTTCGAACGAAATCGCGGAATTCGCGGCAACGATCGAAGAAACGCGGTTACACGGTTAACCTGTCGCGACAAATTTTTATCGCTCTAATTTGCTTTGATATCGCTCGAATTCTCCGACGTTGCATGACGCGCCTTTTTTCCCGTCAAAGAAACGAAGAACGCCGTAAGAAATCGGTTTCGAGACCGATTTCAGCTACTCTCACGGAAGATTCCTCGTGTTCGCGAGTTAATACTCAGCATCTCAGCGCTGTTCGCGTCCCTGGATTCTGTTTTCTTACGTTTTTCCCTCGAAACGAGTGCAGAGGTTCAATTCGTTCCTAGGCGAACGGGAACACCGGGACCCGTCGATTCATCGATTCGACGACGAGGCACGAAGTCCGCGGAAGATAATTATATAAGCGGTTCGTGGAGTGTGGTCGTGAACGACTGAACGCGAGGCAACGCTCGCGAAAATCCTTGGCACGGTATCCATCGAGGATCGAGGACCGATGCGCGCAACCGGCGATCCGCAGCGGATATGACGACGGTCGCTCGTTTTCTCGTGGGGATCGCAGTATGCGGATTTCTCGGGAAAACGGGTAAGGTGGTTCACGGTACAGGCGCCCCTCGACTTTCGCACTCAATTGGTTCCTGAAAGTGTGTGCGAACGTTAAATGTTCGACAGCAGAGGGATGTAAAAAGATATGCACTAAAAACTGTGTTTTAAAGAATTGATCAGAACAACATTGTAGTTTGATGGCTAAAGTCTGATGTCCTCTGAAAGGAGGCAGCCAAGTAGCCTGCTCGACTCACGATGCACCCTCAGAGGGGACATTCGACCGCAAAAGCTTAAAAAGTTGAATTTTTAAAAATGTGCGAAAGTAGAGGGATGTAAAAAAATATACACGAGAAACTGTGTTTTAAGTATTGATCGGAACAATATTATAATCGGATGGCTAAAGTCTGATGTCCCCTGAGAGGAGGCAGCCAAGTAGCCTGCTCGACTCACGATGTACCCTCAGAGGGGACATTCGACCGCAAAAGCTTAAAAAGTTGAATTTTTAAAAATGTACGAAAGTAGAGGGATGTAAAAAAATATACACGAGAAACTGTGTTTTAAGTATTGATCGGAACAATATTATAATCGGATGGCTAAAGTCTGATGTCCCCTGAGAGGAGGCAGCCAAGTAGTCTGCTCAACTCATGACGTCCCCTCAGAGGGGACATCCAACTTAACACTAGAGGCTTAACGCTAAAACTACCGACAATTAAAGTGTACTTATTTGCATGGAAGAGACCAAATTGAAAATTACATGAAAAGATATTGAGTATATAGAAAACAAATCTTTATTTATACTTTCTGCAGAAAATCATAGTAAACTTTGAAAGCTTTACCACAGTGAATTTATAAGGCTACTATGAATAATCACCAACTGGTTGTTTTGACTGTTCTGATAGTTTTAGTGTTAAAAAGTTGAATTTTTTAAAATGTGCGAAAGTCGAAGGGCGCTTATATTTGATCGAGCTGCGAACGGCTTCACGGACGGACAAATAGCGATTTTACATTTGATCGAGAATTCGTTCGCCTGTGATTGGTTTCAGAGGAACGCTGCACGGACACCAATTGGGAGAAGATCGCTGGCGTCAAGCCGGAGTCCGTCATCTCGCAAACGATCCTCTTTAGCGCGGTGAACTCGAACGGAATAACGAAACCATGCTTCGAAAGGTAGGCACGAGACTGTGCTAGAAGTCTCTACTTCGCGTGTACAGTAACGGACATAAGTTTAGGGCGAGAACATACGGTGGTATTACATTTAACTGAAACTCTCGGACTCTTGTCATCCGACTGATCCAGTTATTCGACTTAATCTTAATCTTCGATACGTTTCGTATAAATGGAGTTTTACTATAACATAGAATTTGCAAATTGACTTCATAATTTAGTAAATAATGTCTATGCGTTCGATTTTATTGATAATAGAACAGTGTTCTTCGCATAAAAATTAACTTTATCCGCTGAACGTTCAGTCTTAAACTTTTGTTCGCTACTGTAACAAACACATTGTTGACCAATCATGATCGTGTCTATACTCCTATTCGCACGTGCATCAGCTTATGCAACTGGTTAAATACAAAACTGTGTTAAGTTATTGTGTTATGGTATTGCTTATTGTGTTAAACAGTGCTTGCGTAAGTTTGGTATTTTCAAAAGTTTGACTATATGTACATGGTTTAAGTAGAAAGAGAACGCGAAAAAATTGACGGCGGTAGTAAGTTATTTGAAGAACAAAAACGTCAAAGATGTAAACGAAGCATTTATTTCGTTGATCGGTACAAAGTCGTTTGAATTTCAGATGCAAACGCGCGAACTGCACGGCGTTCGTGGTGGATATCGGTAGAAGCATTTGTTACAGCGTCCGTACCGAGGATGATGAGTTGGTGCCTGAAGCAAATTCAACTTTCTACCATCGTACATGCTTAAAAGGTAAGAACCAATAGAAACAATCGAGATCGTGAACAAAGTAAGCTGCATGACGTGATCATCTCTGCTATTTCTCATCATTGGCGAAACGATCGTTGGACCTTGAGTTAACTTAGATTTTAAAGATAATGACACACAAATTTCTTGTATATCTCCCTTTAATAAATATTTGTCAAAGTTATTTAATCCTTAAATGTTCCTTTTATCTATTTTGATTCATCTCAATGATCAAGCTGAAGTTGACGATAACTTCGAAATCTTGTTTAACAAAAGCTAGAGAATAATGTGTCACATTTATCGCTTGTGATTAAGCGAAGGAATACATTTTTTTATTTAACCCATAAGAAGTGGAAGAGGTTAAGAATGTGCATTTAATTAAGATGCTTTGGAAACTGTTCGAATCCACTGTTATATACGGATGCACTGCAACAGATATGATCACGTTATGCACAATTATTTATTCTATGTACGTATATGTGTCACACTAAACGACCAGTTATTGAAACAACTTTTACTTCCCCGCTTAGTTCCGAGGAACTGCGCAGAACAGAGGTTTTGGCAAGTACAGAGGAACTCGGGGGCATTGCTCATCGATTCTAATGCCTTGCTTTTGCCCGATCTGGTCACGAGGAGTGAATGTTATGAGAAATGTATAGAGGCAGGTAAGTGTTACCTATGAAAATTAGACCTATCTGTTAATACTGAATTTTCGCAATGGACGGTACAATCTTTTCCATCAATATGTTACTAAATGGTATGTCAGGCTCTGGTATCAAATTAGTATGGCAAATTTTTGTACCATACTAACAGCAACGGTACACCAGAGCTTGTATCAATGTCTGGTCCAAAACGAGATCAAGTCTTGCATCATAAATGACACCAAATTGATTATAATACCACAGCAAAACTAAACGATAGTAACAAGCTTTGATCTGTTTTTTACGATAATTAGTGCTAAAGTTTGGCAACGAATCTAACGCCAAAATTGATGCAAAATGGCACTATAAATAAACACATAGTTTTGATACTAAATCTTCGATCTTTTCGGTGCTGCACTGGCACAAAAGGGTAACTGCAATTTGATTTCAGGAAGAAGCTGCGAGTCGGCACAATTTCGGACAGTTAGACCACTTTCGACGAACGATGCACTTGGCAGATGCTCCCTATCGCATTACGAACTAGGAACCAGGCCCCGAGCATACAGGGCGTCGATGTACAGGGACGAATATCTTCAAGATCAGTGTAGGAACCTGTGTGAGTGATAATTGATAATTCCACGCAAGTTTTGAGGGTGTGAATGCGGTTAAAACCGGAAACGATATTTGGTCCGCGTTCTGTAGCAACGAAGAGTTACTTTTGAAGACTTCAGCTGAGCAAAATAACTTT
Organism: Tetrapedia diversipes; assembly: GCA_033822845.1. NCBI lineage: Eukaryota > Metazoa > Arthropoda > Insecta > Hymenoptera > Apidae > Tetrapedia > Tetrapedia diversipes. Next base: position 952,309 of record JAOPTO010002461.1, on the reverse strand, counting down.
AACCTACGAGGCTGATTTTTATAATGTTAGCAACAGGATAAAAGAGACAGCTGGAGAAAAATAGGAAGAACATCTTTTAAAAGATAACATTAGACAAATGTAAAAGTATTGTTTGTCTTTACGTGCAGCATGATTACTTCTGTTTCTGTAATTTCTGTTAATTAAAGGTGGACCGAAACTTGGCATAGGAAGTTATAACATAATTGTGTTAATAATAATTAGACAACGATGAGAATGAAATCAAAGCAATGCAAATAACTGAATCTAATCAATGTTTAGTAATTTAACCCTAGAAATACCATATTGAAAGGATTAAATACGATCCAATTTGTAAATGCCTAATTCATGTTTCAGCCAACAGAGATTACTGCTCGTACGCAGAGTATCGAAACGTTTCACTGCCATACTCTGACGTTGCACTGGTCAATCTAGACGAGAATCAGGTATGACAAAGTTAAACTTTCTGTTAACCAACTTTCTCTTCGTCTTTATCCCTTTTGATTTATTTCCCTTTCGTTTCTCGATTAACGATTCGACACAGTGCGAGAAGAGATGCGACCTAAGTATAGATGGCTTCATCTGTCGAGGATACACGTTGGTTAACTCGTCCAGCATGCTGATGTGTCTGTTACACTCGGAGGACACCAACAGTCTCGGAGTTAGCTCGCTAACAGACGCAAAGAACGCGATCTACAGAGAACGGGAACCATGTTTGGATCGTAAGTATTGAATCACAAACGAGCATCGCTGTCGATAGGCGGACAGACATTGGAATCACTGGAAACAGTGAAATGAATTTTGTGTTTAACAATAATTAAAAGAACAACCGAATATTACTCTGAACTTCTAAAGGTCTAAGGTTTAGTAAACTGTACATATTAATCACTGCTGTCCTTTCTTACTAAATCCATTCCTATATGTTTCTCAATTCCAAGAACTGATAAGATTAGCTGATGACCAGGAATAATATCCCTATCTTTTAAGCAATAATATCCCTATGCTTCACTATACGTCTTAACTGCTCCTCTTTCACACTTCTACTGCTCGAACCTAACACTCTTTTCATTTCTCTGAAATACAATGGTCAATCGACCTCAGATGACGTTTTGGGGACTTTTCTCGGTGGAGGAAGCCTCATCGTGTCATCTGAGGACTCTTTTATGGTGTCTAAGACAGCAAATTGGCTCATGGGTTCATCATCGTCATTTGATCATCGATGAAAACACTTAGATACGTCCTCCGGTTTTCAGTGAAGGTACAGTGCAACGTTTCAGCGATGACGATCGAGTTGAGAACCAACGACGCCTTCTTCGGTAGGATTTACTCGAACAGACACTCGAACAATTGCGGAGTTCAGGGTACAGGTGGTAACCGAACAGTGCTGACGTTGCCCATACCAGCCGCGAACGATGTTCGCGAAGGAAAGCTTCCCTGTGGCCTGATTCCAGCTTTCTCCGTCGAAGATCGAAATCTGTAAACCATCGACCCCCTCTATTATACCTTACTTTCCCCGCAGTTAGTTTGTGTGCGATTCTAAAGCGACGAACAATGGATTGCAGCACGCGACCGTTGGTCTGGGCTACGATCGTGATACAGTTCAATCCGATCGTTCAACGTCTGGGCGATCAGGCGGTCAGGGTTGGATGCTCGTTAAGCGATCGCGAGGCCCCGCAGCCAAGGAACATCACCGTTCACTCGAGCTTCAGCTTCCTGGATCCAAAGTGAGAAACCACTTCTCGAATCAGGCTGTTCACGCAGATTCTCCCTTCTACTTCTCTGTGCCTTTCAGCGCAGGAGTGCCGCCAATCTCTTCAACGGTAGTCAACACATCCTCGCAGGTGCCGATAGTCACCATGAGAATCTTGGACGAGAACTTGAGGGACGCGGTCGTCACGCATTTAGGCCAAAAGTTGATCCTGAAGATTCAGCTAAATCCACCGGACGGTAAACGAGCATGTATCATGCGTCTATGAGAGTATGGCTGGCGGAACAGCGTAGGGGTAAAGAGGATACAGTGGTATCTTGGAGATGGACTGAATTTCTCCTTGACAATTCATCGAATTTGCCTTGGAATTGACTAGCTGTAGCTTTTATATATCGGTATATTTTATGCACCGATGCTCCATACCACTTTTACCCCTTTATTTGCTATGGACACGTATATGCGCCTGACCAAAGCTATTCGTGAAGACTATGGGCGCATATATGCGTCTGACGAAAGCTACTCGTGGGGACTACGAGCGCATATATGCGTTTATCAACTTTTTCGATCTTCTACTTGCTTGCATCACAATTGCCAGTCTATGAGTAACAACATTCCGTTTCCAACGATCGCAACCACTAATAGCTCGCCGTCCACCTAGAACACTTTGATTAGCAGTATTCGGCAGTCAAAGAGTTACTAACTCGCACCTTCCTCCATTTCTTCATCTATTTCTGTATAAATATCTGACGGCTTGTAGGTCCTTATGACATTACTGCCGGACACCTTGTGGCGAGCAGCGCTTCCGGCGATGCCTCCTATCTACTGCTGGACGAACTTGGTTGCCCCATCGACCCCATTACTTTCCCGCCTCTTTTGAAGGATCCGCTCGATGGTCGTTCCTTGATCGCGACCTTCACCGCTTTCAAGTTCCCCGAGAGTCAGCTAGTTCGATTCAATGTGATCGTTCGATTCTGTTTGGAGAGATGCACGCCGGTAAGTTATGAATACTCCATTTCACTTTTACTACTTCTCTGTTTCGTTTCAACCGTAAACCAGGCAAATAAGTCAGATAAATTATTCACAAATACTGAGAAACTTTCTATTTCTGATATTGTTATCATAACGAACTTGAAACTTATTTGAGAAGTTGGTAAATAAATTAAACAAATTATTCTCAGATACTGAGAAACTTTCTATGTCTGATGTTGTGATTAGTATAATTGTTTTAATTATTTAATAAATTATAATGTAACAATATTATTCGTATAATCAGTTTTGAAAGTATTCTAGCTGATTTACTCCTCCAACCCTGACGCGAACATTACAAGTATTAATTCGCTTGCTGCAGACCAATTGTAACGGAGATAAACCCTCCTACGGAAAGAAGAGACGAGCCACCGAATACCGGAACACCACAAGGATGATTTACGGAAATGAAACAACGTTCCTAGAAATGATGCCGGAAGAGTTACCCCTACAACTCTCGATAATCGTTCAGAATTCTGTCGCGTCCTCGGCTGATCGATTGTCCTCGAGGGAAAACGCGTCTCCGGATACGGTGTTAATCACCGGAGGAAGTGAGTCTTTTTAAAACTTTTCAATCTCTTAGTGAAGTAAACGATACACTGGAGTATCCTATAACGAATAACTATACAACGAACGAATGCTGTAACGAAGAGTTTCTTTGATTAAATCAAAATGCTCACAATAAACCAATATGGCGGAACGAGCGCTAAGAAATACATTTTGCTTTCCTATTATATAATTCGATTTTTATATCTCTTTTTTACATATTTCAAATTAAGAATTTACGTATATATTGTCCCTAAATACGAATACATATCTAAATACGTATGTGTGTACAGACACGCGTATACACTACTGGCCAAAAGTTTGGAAGCATCACGCGTTATAAGTACTGCGAAGATTTAACCCTTTGCGGACAAGTGTCGGATATATCCGCCCAACTCTCGCGCTGCGGCTGGCGTTTGTCTGTCGTAAACGACATGTATAAGATACGCATGGATATACTAGCCTAAGAAGTCAAATTAGCCTAAATTTGTTTGTTTATGATTTTGTTAGATTTTATGAAAAATTTATTTAAATACAGCTTTAGTTTTTATAACACGAATGCGCGACGTAACTATTTTCTTTACTGCTCCGTCCGCAAAGGGTTAAAGAAAGAAAGGATCTGGAATGATGTTACCTTAAAAATTTCTCCATTAATAAATCAGCAGAAGTACGTAAAATTATTGTAATTGTCCAGTTTATTCGAAAACTAGCGAAATATTCGACAGAGATATAAATTAGAAAATGCTTCCAAACTTTTGAACGGAAGTGTACATATATTAGTATATCCTATAAGAAACGAATGCTATAACGAACTTGATTTTAGAACGAATTAATTCGTTATAGGATACCCCAATGCAATTCTTTCTGACTTTTCAATGCCCTACTGAGGATCATTCCGTTTGACATGGCTCCGTTATGAAAGATTTGCTTCACACGTATGCTTCTCAGACTCCGTGGACGGATTGCTTTGCGTCGACGCTAGCCTAGCTTTAAGCCTGTTGATTTTGTGGCTAATCATACAAATCGTGCTGATCGTCGGCTGCTTGTTGGCCGTCGCACAGTACAGGCGAACGGCGATCAAAGCGGAGGAGGACAGAGCCAACATCCTCGCCAGACATCTGTACGGTATTCACGGAGGAAACTTCGAAATCGCGCGTAGAGTCAGATGGGCCGATCACAACCCTTCCTCTTCGTCTCTCTGAGTATTTACACTCGAATCGATTGCATCGTTGCGAACCCCTTCGTCGCTTTTCTCCTTTCTCCTCCTTCGTATCTTTGCTTTTACTCCTTTCCCTTCCTACTACATTACAAATTTTGTGCAGATATCGTATTTCAAAAGAAACCGAAAAGATAGTAATTGAAAAATGGAATTGAAGAATGCACCAAGGAACACCCTCTGTTAACACTTTGAGTACCATTCACATTTGGGTTGCGTGAAAATTTTCACAGATGAGTTTTTACAGGTTTTGTGTAATTAATTATAAATGACTTTGGCTATAATTGTAACAAAAAAAATCGTCTCCCTATAATACTGACCACATTTACACATGTATTTAAATGTGTTTAAACTAAAATAATTAAGAATTAACTTTCACATATGAGTTTTTGTAGGTTTTGTGTAATTAATTAGAAATGACTTTGGCTATAATTGTAACAAGAAAAATCGTCTCCCTATAATACTGACCACATGTACACATGTACTTAAATGTGTTTAAACTAAAATAATTAAGAATTAACTTTCACAGATGAGTTTTTGTGTAATTAATTAGAAATGACTTTGGCTATAATTGTAACAAGAAAAAATCGTCTCCCTATAATATTGACCACATGTACACATGTACTTAAATGTGTTTAAACTAAAATAATTAAGAATTAACTTTCTGCTCTGTACGCTTTAAATGTGTTTGGCGCTAAACGTGTTAAATACAACAGAGGAAAGGAAAATGTAATCCGGTTAAAGAGTGAAACGCAAGAAAGAGAGAAGGAAGATTGAGACGTTTATGTACACCAAAAAGAAAACAACAATTTTCTGTATAGCTTTCATTTAATCGTTTTCTATTAAAACATGCACTTGCATAAAATCCGTAATCTAATGGTCTAATTATTACCATTCACATCATTCTTGATTGATTTCTTAGACTCAACTAAAGCGGAGGACAGAACGGAAACACGATTCTCATGCGATAGAAACTTGTATACTACAGATAAATCACCGACAAATACGACGGTTACGTAACTATGCGCTAAAAACAGTCTTCTCAAGCGAATCACGTTCGCAAGCCGATCCTCTTGAGATCACAACGAAACATTATTAGTCAGCGAACACTATCCTCCTCTTATCTTCGTAGACATGCAGCGTCCGTAATGCTTCAACGTGACGTCTGGAATAAACAACGATTACACTTTATTAGTGAATTGTTATTATGTACAGTATCTTCTCGTTAAATGCTCGAGCTCTTTTAGTAAACACATGATCGATCGCATCTCCATCACTGGGTAAAACCCTGTTGGAGCTATTCGAATTAATACTTTTGCAGGTCAACCTTATCTTTGACTGGAGTCGAAAATGTTAATACTAAAACATCCTATCTAGTATTTCGAAATATCCCAGAAACCAAAAGTTTATTAATCATAAATTAGTAACACAATTTGAAAAGCTGTCAGGATAAACGGATTAGATGGTTGTTAGATTTCTATAAAACATGTAGGACTTCCTAACTTTACGTGGAAAGTAAAAAAAGTATGTGGAATTTCGAATATTTCAGTATACCTTGAACAATTTTTTAGAAAATTGAGATAGATGTTAAAGGACTTTTAACTTGGAAGAGCAAAATACTGATGCAACATTAAAACCTTCTAAGGTTCTCTTTCTGATCTTCTTTCATAGTTTGGATACAATAAAGGAAAATGATCAATAAATATTAAATCAATTTTATCCAATAAAATGTTAAACAAGTACAAAAACCGGATTATGTCGCGTTTAGACTCACTTTAATCGAAAAAATTTCATCGGTACGTAAAAACAATTTAAAAAAGGAAGGAAAATAATGAAGTTTTAGTTTTGTATTATGATTGTTTTTGTCAAATTTTTGAGCCCACAGTCAATCTTCGTTTTTCACTCGATGTCCTATCCTACGGTTGCCGATATCAGCAAATATTAAATGGGGATAAAATGTTGGAGCTGGTCCTGAGTTATGGAGCTTATAATGAGAAAAAGCTATAGCTGGGAAATTAGGTGGAAACATGTACACAGATCTTACCTCTGCCGCAAATGGAAGCACAACTCATTCGTCCTGGATTATCGTACTCAACGTTGTCCGAGCCACAAACGGGATTATATTCGGGCGTTACCTGAAAATTTGATTGTTTCGTCTTATTTCCCGCGACGTATCTTATGAATTCGTTTAACATAAATAAATCAGCGTTAACGATGTGAATACAATGCAAATCTACGCGGTTTGCGGGTGCGCATTTGAAAACGTTAAGTTTCTGACTCAGATCTTCATTTTTGTATAAATTATACCGAAGAATCGTTAAGTATGTACATACAGGCTTACGCATCATTTGAATTATGTTTACGCTTAACAAATATCTCGCTACGATGCGAAGGCGTAGTAACTAGGATTTCGTTTGAAGGGGGAGGGGCGAAAATATTTGACTAAAATAAATTTCAATTTTATGCTAATTGTTTCTTTTTCTATACAATATACGAATTAAACGAAACGAAATATTTTTTATAATATTTAAACGGAATACTTCAATAATGTTATATTTCTTCTTTAGTTTCCCTAATTAGTTCATATACGAGAGATACTATGCATCTAAAAGTCATGAAAATCAAAGGAGCAATACTCAGGTAACTTTACCAAAAGGAATATGAAAAAGTATTGCGGAAGTGACAGTAGAGCTTATAAAACTGTACGAGTCTGACAAACAACCATGACCTTACGGCTAGCAGCATCAATTCGTGTGATCGAAGGAAACGAGGAAAGAAAAAACAGAGGGAAACAAAAAATCCCCTATGACTCACCGGACACGTTGTAACGCACTGATCATAACGTTGGTCAGTCGGAGGAGCAGTCGTACTAGACATCGACGACGTTAATTCGACGCTGGACGTAGTTGCCGCAGTTGCCGCAGTTGTGGAATCTTGAGTTTCTGAAAACGGTCTGTCCGCCGGCCCATCGAAAACGAAACCGTCTACCTCAAACGTGCTGGATATCGTTTCAGACGGAGCAATGCCACCTATCTATTCGTTATTCGCACAATCGAGCGATAATTAATCACGTAAATCAAACAAAACACATGGTTTAATAGTGTAAGTCGAAAGTTGGAAAATTTTAATTAAACGTGTTTCAATTCCTAAAAATATCATTCGTTTAATATCATATCTAATTTAAATACGTTCTGATAACTTCAAAAGATATATTAAATTTTGTATGATAATGAATGAAAAATATCAGTTTATAAGGAACAGTAGTACATATATCATACGTGAATTACACTATTATACTTCTCCATCTGCCAAATGTTGCTTACCTGCGCGTTCACACTTCTGCTTGATACAATCGCTACAATCACAAAATATTCTCATTCACAAAATCCATGTATGTGAATAAATTTTTTCGTACAATTTCACTTTGTACTCACCTACAAGTAGACAGAACCACATTTTGCTTTGTTATTCTCTTTCTTTCTTTTTCGTACTATAGCAGCTACACTCACTATTTTTATTTCTTTAGTGGGTTTTGTTAAAGAGGAAAGATCGAGGATTAACTAAATGGAAAGAGTCGTTCGCGTACTTTTATAGCTATCGCAGACGAGCGAAGAGGTTGGAAGGCAAACCGCAATAGCGTGCACCAGTCAACCGGTCGTGCAGGAATCACTGATCTTGTAAAATCCCCCGCGCTAATGAGCGCACGAATACACTGGATTTTCCTTATTCGGACGTTACACTATATTGCAGCCGATATCAATGAAAATAAAAGAAGTAAATAGCTGCCCCTACTACATTTACTTAACTTTTTCCCAATCGAATCATTCATTCATTTTTACTCCTCTATCCCTCTCCATAACTTTGTATTGAGGAAAAATAAAAGTACCCTTCGTTTTTGTTCTCATCTGTATACACATCGGATCTCGCCACGCCTGGAAATTCCACTTTTCTGGTAAATGTGTACATCTATTGATCAAGGTTGCATTGCAATTAATTTTGAACGCCTCGATATAAAAATTTTTGACAACAGGCACGTCTGATTTTAATCTGTAAAAGATCAACGAATTACAAAAAAGTCGAAATTTTAATGAATTTTCAGAATTGCATCGAGAAAACAGATTCTCGGTTTTTCATGAAATAATATATTTATATAAGTAAATACATTTGTGGGGTTACTTAATATCTGCACGATTTACAATGCTGACTAAAGGTAAACGTCAAATTAAATATTTTTTTTAACGTAAACCCGCTTTAGTAACTACGATTTATACAATTTCATTAGTCATATTGTACATATACACGAAACAGTGTAATTTTACGTAATAGTGCGCGTGTACGCATGAATATTTTCTATATGCGAGTAAAATCTCAACTTCACGATTAAGTACAAAAAGCATCGGGTACCAGTGTGAAACGATACAAGTAAAACTTTAAATTGTATCGATAAAAAATGCTTAATACATGCAAACACGCACACACTATCGTTAGGACGTACTACTTCGAAATATTCTCGTGGCTATTAATCTTGTTTAATGAGAACCATGATGTTTAAGCGAATTAAATTCAATCAAGCTTCTAATTAATATTTTCTCTATTATTCGAATATTTTACAAGACAATGTACATCTTTCAATCCTTTCTTTTCTTTCTTGCCGCATTTTACCATATGCACGATATCAAGGCGAGATATACATTTCAAATAATAAAACGCTTCAAATGGTACGATGAAACTTTGTTCGTTTGGAACTCAGTGATACATGCGTACTACAATAATACCACGTCCATATGATTTCGCATTATCAATAATTGTTGTCGCTAAAAATATGCTTTCGTGTTTTATAACATTCATTGCAGATCCATCTTAAAAATTAAAAGTAAATTGGCAGTGGCTAGGAATGGTAACGAAATATAACATTACACAAAGTTATCGTAATAGAGTTATTCAGATAAAAATTTTCTCTCTCTCATCTGCTATCTTAATAATGATTGAATATTATTTAATCAAACGTGAGAATAAATCTAAACGATATCAAACGATTACCAAAAATTTCATCGTATTCGCTCAGTTTCATTTGATCCATTCAGTTATGCCTTGAAACTATGGTTCTTCCATTTACATTTTCTCTATTTGTCACAATACTATAGGTCATTCAGATCAACGATACTGTTTTATTTATGACTGTTCAGATTGGTATGCCGCGTAAATCGTTCCGGCCTTTTTCTTCGCTAAATTGGTTGCCTTTTTCGCAGCATCTTTTACCTTCTCCGCTTTACCCTGCAACGAATGTTGAAAATCTTCTGCAAGACTGGTCTTCATTCCAGCTGCTTCATCGACCTTAAACAGAAACAACGGTATATTAAAGTAAATGTAAAGGTATATTAAACAATACACAAATTATTTATTGTGTATGATCTACTTACTAGATGAACAAAACCCATTTGAGAAAGAGTTGGATTCATATACTGTGCTGTATGTGGAAACATATGTGCTAAAACGTAATTAAAACCATTATACATCACAGTACAATTTTTCTTAAATCTATCCAATCCAAATGCTTGGATAGCTCTACTAAATCCAAATACTTGACTGTCAACCCAAGCTGACCTCTTTGCTACCGTCCAATTAGGATTATCTTCACAAACCCTATAAACAACCTTCTCTACAATACTCTGTGAAACAAAGAAATTACAATGAACATTAATTTTAGTACACTTGTAATACAATAGTTTCAGCATAGTTGTTACATATATCAAAAGCAATTACCATGACTTTAGCATAACCTAAATTTCTTGTATATGTTGTCAAAGTTTTTGTTTTTGGATCTACTATACTTTCTTCAACAATTTTTACAACACTTTTGCTAATAAATCTTTCTCCCCATTTAGGCACTCTGTTAGTTTTTGTTAATAATCGTGTGGTATGTAATGCACCATTCTTCATCTTTCTTGATACTGTATCTTCCGTAAGCACATGGGTACTAAAAAAGAAATTTAAGCTTTTCTATTTTTTTCAAATATTTATCAGTAAACTGTGTCAGAAATAATTAGTCTTGCAAATATTAAACATATGTATCTGAATTTAACACTTGCCTATTAGGATTTGGATACCTCTGCCAAAATCCTTGCACAACTTGATTCCAATTAAATTGAAAGATTATATTGTTTTCATAATATTTAACCATCCTTGTAATCAATATAATTTATCAAAACCAAGGAACAAAGTTACAAAACCCACAAATTCTCTTTGTGGGAAAGAAAATTATTTATATGTTGAGAATTATCAGTTATAATTTGTTTTTTAATTCTGAAAGTAAAAGAGAAATACCTCATAAATAAATAATACATACCTTATATGAAATGTTTCTCTTCTTATTTTATATTATAGGAAGAACCAATAAACATTTATAAAAATTAATATAGTGAGATAATATGATACAAAACAATAATGAAATTAATATTTCTCGTAAATTAACAAAAAGTTTGATGTTCTACAGTAGCATTAATTTATTATTGAGATTACAGCTATACATACATATGTTTCATATCATAGTAAATGTAAATATCTAAAATATAATTGAAAATAAAATAAAATGTTTAATCTGATCTTATCTGACCTCGCAAAATATTCGAACCAAATAGTTATCCCATCAGAAAATTTAATTTACATTACATAATTCGGTCATCTAGTTGAAAATTACTGCTGCTTAAAAAATTAAAAAGTAAAGCTCAGGTTATATTCATCCGAATCCACATTAGCACAAGAATATCACGAGTTTACAAATGTATAATAATTAATAAAATCTTGTTAGAAAACAATTCGCCGTTGTTTCACATAAGAGTTGTTAAAGAATATGAGAAAATTCATTCTAGCATTAATCGTAAATACGTGCCATTTCATTTGTAAAAACAGTGATATTCGTATAAGAATATTAACCTTAAATTTATCAAATTTTTGTTACTTACAATATTAATAAATTATGTCGGTTTTCATATCAAATTGTTCAATTGAATCGCGCAAATGGTAAAATGGATTACTTGCAGATAACTTGCACCACCGTCGATATTATCGAACTGTTCTTTATCATGTTCTGTACATGTACATACATTTAAACGCATGCTTGCATACTCAACTTAAATCAGTGTAGGCAACTTGCATTAAATAACCAGATATTTGAATTGTTTGCAATTTCAGAAAACTGGATTTATTTGAATAATTTACACAAACAATCGTGTTTGAAAATATAAACTATGTATTACAATATTTATGATATATAATAAAGCAAAATATAAACAGCCACACATATTTTTGTGTACGAAATGTGGTAGAACCGTAACATCTCGAAATATCATCAACGGTTCAGTTTCTATTGTTTACATTGGTGAACTATGTAAAAATCAATTGGTTACTACTTTCATGTTGTTTACAAACAATTAAGAGTTGTGAGATTTATTTCACCGTTGATTGTTTAGAAACTGAAAAAGCCTAAAAATGCCTGTGAAGACAAAGGAAATAAAAGGAATATTAATACCCATAGAGAAACAAGTAACAATAATATATCAACCATTTTATCAACCTTTTTATTTGATTTTGTAAAAAGTAACAATTTCCTGACACATTTGATACCTTAGGTGAATAAATTAAAAGAACTAATAGACAGTAATTCTCTCTGTGCAAATGATTCTACATCAAAAAAATCGGCTTTTTTCGAACAATTAGAATGTTTAGGAGAAAAATTTGATGCTCTGTCAAAGGAGGATATCAATGATTATGAAGATATGGAATCAAAGATCACTAGTATTGTGGAAGAATTTTGTTCACTGGAATATATGAATGAGTCTGTACGTTAAAACAGGATATAAAATGATTCTTGTTCAATTTTTATTATAAAGTATTTTACAGATTGAAAACATGGACAAGCAGTTGGCAAATCAAATTTTATCCACTGTATTAGATAAATTTAAATTAGCACTTGAAGCTCTGGAAAAATTAGAGTGTTTGCCATTAAAACAACGATTAATAGATTGTTTGGATTATATCAACGAAATGGGTCAAGCTAATGAAATTGAACATTTTCAGAATATTAAGGTATAGAAAATACAAATGCAAAATGCTCTATACTATTTTTCACAACTGCTTTAGTCGTATTTGTTAAATTAATAATTAAAATATTCTGTTACCTCCAGGAGTTGGGATCTTTTATTTTGGAATTACTGGGACCATTGCAGATATATAGAAAAAGCTTAGTATACCAATCACTAGCTGATAAGATTATACTGTACCTGTGTCAATTATGTGCAGCATTTAAGTTACTTGTACAGTTGGTACAAGAACAGCATCGGATAAATGCACCAATATATGTAATACAATATTTTTTCTCTACATTTGAAAAGTATATAGAAACATTTTTTAACAAGATATATTATGATTTTATTTGAACAGAACTGCAAGAAATATGTTTGTGACAGACTTTGTTTTTGTTTGAAGATGATAATAGAAATATTGGATACATCAGATCCATTACCTGAGGATGAAATATCTGAACAGGAAGATCATTTTGTTTATAGGTAACTTAATTAATTAATGCCTTACACTTTCAGAAAAGCAATATTACTTTCTGTTGTTTTACTACCTGTTTTACTGATTTACTTTATATTTAGGATGGACTTGGTATTAGATATTTTATCAGAAATACCAAATAAGACACAACATGATCAAATATTGGAATGCAAAGATTTGTGGTTTCAAATAGAAGATGTGTTTTCATATGCAATGGCAATTGCACAAGTTTGTAACCCTTGTAATTTTAAAGCAATAACTGGAACTTGTCAATCCATCATATCGGAATACGAGAATTTGAAATTTCAATTAATGTCTGAATCTTCTGATACGGCATTAAATAATTTGTTTATGAATAGTTTGAGCGATGCCCTTTATCGATTAGAGCGTAAAATTAATGTATCTGTATTGAATCTTGTTATGGAAGTTTTCGATGATCCTTTTCATGCTTTAAGAAAACTGGTTACTATCTGTGGTAATTCATTAACCGCTAAACAACGATCGAAAAATGATTTGTCTAATGCAATAGAAGATTTTGATCAAATCATAGACAAATCTATACAAATTGGATTATTTGCCATAGCTTCTTGCAAAGATAGGAATCGTAAGTTAATTTCCATAAATTAATACATGATCTAGGTCTGTTTTTATTATTTGTTCCCTGTTTTCTGTATTTTATTATTATAGGGATCAATCAAATACGAAACTGTTTAGCAAGTCTAGAGTCTTTGGAAACTGAACTGATTTCTGCCATTATTACATTTTATTTGCACCCAGAAAGTAAAGAAATGGGTGCAAACGTTAAGCTATTAACTACACAGTGGAAGTTGGAAGTTAATAAATTGCATGATGGAATCAATCTGATTATGGATTCAGCTGCTTATTGTCAGGTATTTAGAAGTGTGAATTATAAAGAATACATTAAAAGTATAAATTAAGAAGAAGTTGATATGTCTTATGGTACATTTAGGTAATTTTAGATGATCTTCAAGATCGTATCTCGTTAATGTCGAACTGTCTGGACAACAGAAAACCTGTCACTCAGGCGCAAGTACAGTGCGTTGTCCTCAGATCTTTGTCGCTCTCTCGTCAGATTAGTACCACCATAAACGATATTGGGAGTGATATCGTTGAAAGACAAACAATAATGATGGTTAGAGAATTAAAAGCTGGTAAATATTTAAAGCTCTAATTTTGTCTGTTATTAAATGATTTTTTAGTTATTTTCTACTCGTTTTCATATTTTTAAGCAATATTTGAGGCTGATGCTGCTTCAAAAAGTCTTTTAATAGAAAATGCTACAGAACCACAACAATTACGGGTGATAAAACGATGCGAGTTGATTTTGAATGTAGTAAAAAGATTACATCCTGCTTTAGTTGCTATAATGAATAGTACAATGTTAATGAATACAAATTATGGAAAAAACAGCAAAGGACAGGGTGATACTATTCACGGTACATTATCTTTTTTTAAATCAGTTCTTTTTATTGAAGTTATAGTTTTTCAATATAATTTTCGTTGTTGTTAGATGTAAGTAATAGATTAGCATCTACGATTTACGGACCATCCAACGATCATTATCAAAAACCCGTAACCTATATAAGAACTCCTTATACAGGTAAAAATAACATTACATAAATACTATTAATTTGTTTATATTCTTTTTCATTTTTTATATGGTATATTTTTTTTTAGTGAGCAGTTGCAAATCACCTTTATCTATACAAACTGCGAATAGTGTTTCCAGAACGCAACTGAATTTGTCTTGTTTGATTCCCTACATCAAAAAGGGACGTGAAATGCGTACAGAACGTTCAATCATGTATAAAACACCACATAAAAGTGATGTTGATCGATCCTCAATCGATGTTAAATCAAAATCCCGAAATTTGACTGCTATTAGACAACATCTTTTTAGTAGGGACAGTTTTAATTCTCACAATGATATCTATTTGTCTGAAGAAAGTATGAATCTAACAGGTAATGTGCACATAATTGCAAAAGCATTTTACTTTTAATTGACTATTAACTATTTACATGATACAACTTTCAGCAATTCTAGAAAGATTTGTTTCTTCTTGTACAACTTTGACTACAACTCCTTCAAAATCTCATTACATGGAAAAAGCTCGTGATTCGATTGTTGACAGTTCAAACAAAAAATCTGTTAGGCGTATGACAGAATCTTTAGTTGAATGCATTGAAACCCAGTCTGAGATGACAAGTGGTAAAATGGATCAGTGTTCAACGATTGGTGGAGGTGACGGTCCATCAGTCGGAGATGTATCGAAATCTTACGATGACACTCAGCGATTAAATAACAGTACTGAATTAACACAAGAACGGTTATTTGGAGACTAAACATAGTGTCCATAGATTACTTTAGCAAAGAAGAACTACGGACCTTCATTGAATTTGAAGGTTTAATACATCGAACAGAAAACTCAAACATTCGATTGTTGAAAATAAAATATCTTTAATGTTTTTTTTCGTGCACGTACATGTGTGTGTGAGAGAGAGAAAGAGAGAAGGAGAGAACATGCTTTACACTTACCTATGTTCTATTTCAAGTTTTTTTTTAAATGATCTTTAAAATTTGTAAAACTTTCACAATAAAGATATGTTTCTGAACTAGGTTTTAATTTAATTTCAATTATTAATTACAAATTATGCTCATACTCATACTCATACTCATCGAATCGGAAAACGGCGTAGTCTACCGTATTCGCTCATACGATATATCGTATCGCGCAACTTTCGTTCGAGAAGCGAGTATGCGATCTGTCGAAACGAATCGAGATATTCACGTGACTCGCATTTACATTGGTAAATTGATTGCTTGATGGGCTCAGCCCATTGATAAGGAATAAAAGAAGTTATTTATTATAAAGAACAATGGGAGCATCGGTATTACTAGCATCAATATTTACAGTACTTTGGGGGATAGTAGGTATTGTCTTACCCTGTTTTGTTCCAAGGGGTACCAATCGAGGGTACGTGTTTTATTACAACTGTGTGTAAAAATTTGTTATTCGTACATTTTTTCCGTCACGAGAAAAAATAAATTAAATTGTTGTTATATATTTTATTAAACTATTGTTAATTGAAATTAATGTCTAAGTATTGTATCTTTCATTATAGGATCCTTCAGGTTATGCTGATTCTTACAGCTTTCACATGTTGGTTATTGTAAGTTAATAATACTAAAATTCTTTCTTCAGTTTATGATGGAATGCTACATAATATTATTTATTTCCATAGCTGGTTATGTTGTTATGTGGCACAAATGAATCCCTTAATTGGACCAAAATTACCCAGAAATACAATACTTATGATGGCACGTGAATGGGTAAATACCCTTTTGTTATGATATGAATAATTATATATTTATCATTCATTACAAACCAACATAATTGTTACAGGGTTACAACCACCTTGACACAATGGTAGAATAATTGTAAAAAAATAAAACATTTCTTATAAATATATCAAATTATCTTTCAAAAGCTATAACTAGTAAAATCATGTTATTACAGTGAAAGTCAAATATTTAGATCTCTATATATTTTCATTTAATGTGAAACATTAATACAATGTCATTATATGAAAGGGGTATGTATATTATGTAATGGTATAATAGTAATGACAACGACAAAGAGAATAATAAAAGCAGTTTATGTTTACATGATAATTTCTTAAATATTGTTTGTTCAGTATATTTTAGTTTTTAGTCTTATTCCTATCACGTGTTCCTTGCTTCTATTTACAAACTTTATATAGATTTTAATTACAAAACTTTACTTTAAATAAACACATTAATTGTTACTAAACGCGAATTTAAACTTACTGTGTACGTATATGTGCGGATGAACAAATGTATATACTATATGGGTAATAATTATACATGTAACGAATTATTCGTGGTTTATATGTATGTACTAATTTGTAAAACATTGTAATCATAACGTTTATACGCGCGCGCGTACGGCTGCGCGTGCGCGTGTATATGGTGTTTACGCGCGCGCGAGGTATATATGTATCTACACGTATACAATTTGTGCATAAAGCAAAAGTGACAAGTAGTGACGCGATTTCAACTAAGAAAAACAATAATGGAGGCCTGTAATGCTGTTGAACGTGAAGTTGACAAAATTTTATTGAAATTTGGTGTGGTAAATGAACATGCAGAGACAGTACTGCAAGATCTAATAAATCACATTGAATCTCTAAAAAAGGAATTCACAGAAGGTGAGTTGAAACCTCTTCCGTTATAGCAATGTTACGTCTCGTTGACAATCCTTCAATAAGAAATGCTTTAACAGTTGTGATGTTATAAGTAAACGTAAAAAACTGGAAAGAAGCTTAAAAAATTGTAACTTTTGTACAGTTAATGTCAATATATAGGTTCCATAACATTTAACCTAAAAATCAATTAAATCTTCGTTTTTTGTAACACATTGTATCATCCTATTCTAACCTCTTTCATCATGGTGATCATTCGGGATTTTTCTTCGTACAAAAGTTTCTGAATCATTGCGTTCTTCTATTTGATTTATATTTTTAAATATCTCGTATTTAGTGCCAGTTCATCAAAATAATCCGATATATTTTAATCATGTATCATTGAAACTAAATTATCTTAGTTGAAAATATTGGGATTCTTCTTTCACTAGCGCCACCAGATCATGAATTGACACTAGGCCAAGTGCAAATATTAAAGGAAGCAATGAAGAAGGTTTGTGAAACTGTACATCGTTTAACCACAGAACACAGAGAGTTACATGGTTCTGTTTCAAAAGTGGGAAAGGCAATCGATAGAAACTTTACTGCTGATTTTGCTAGTACAAGTAGAGAAGATGTTTTCTCAGGCCCAGAAAAAACACATCTTCTGAATCAAGTTATTTGTCAACATTTTTACCGTCATGGCATGTTGGATATTGCAGCAGAATTAGCAGTTGTGAGTTTAAATTGATCCATTTAATAAATAGTAGCCAAAATATTTGTTATATTTCTTCCAATATTTATAAAAACAATAAAAAGTACAATGAATCTATTATGGTAGGAAGCTGGGATTAAGACAGATGAAGGAACAAAGGAGCCATTTACAGAATTAAATTATATACTGGATTGCCTAAAACAAAGGAATCTTGAACCAGCACTTGAATGGGCCAAAACTCATAGAGAAGCACTTTTGGCACAAGTATGTGCACCATTGTTCATTGTTATCATTTAGAAAATACTATTATTACTAATTTATGTAATATTTGTAGAATTCCTCCCTAGAATTTAAGCTGCATAGGTTACATTTCATAAGACTGATTCAACAAGGCCCTAGCAAACAAACTGAAGCAATAACGTACGCCCGACAAAATCTTACACAATACGTCGGACGTCATGGAAAAGAAGTTCAAGCTTTAATGGGCACATTACTCTACTTGCCAAATGGAATACAATCTTCTCCTTATAGCCACTTATTAGACCCAACTTTGTGGCTTGATATCCACGATGTATTCACAAGAGAAGCTTGCACATTATTTGGTTTAAGTGTTGACAGTCCTCTTTCAGTGTGGTATGTTTTCATATACTTTATTCAACTGTTGAGTGTGTAATTTGACAACAAAATTTTGTAATATTATATTGTAGCATCAATGCGGGCTGTACCGCGTTACCAACGCTTTTAAATATCAAGCAAGTTATGCAACAAAGACAAGTAAATACCGTTTGGAATGGAAAAGATGAATTACCGGTAAGTGTAATCAAAATTCGAAAAGGATAGCGCATTCTTTAAGTGACAT
This sequence comes from Tetrapedia diversipes, assembly GCA_033822845.1. Taxonomy (NCBI): domain Eukaryota; kingdom Metazoa; phylum Arthropoda; class Insecta; order Hymenoptera; family Apidae; genus Tetrapedia; species Tetrapedia diversipes. The sequence goes on along the minus strand of JAOPTO010002461.1, from coordinate 933,462 downwards.
TCTTCATACAGATCGAGATAGACTTGGGCAAAGAAGGTCGTTATCATTCTGTTTTTGCATGCCCGATTCTAAGGCAACAGAGTACAGAGAATAATCCACCTATGAAATTGGTCTGTGGGCACGTTATTTCTAGAGACGCGTTAAATAAGCTTACCAATGCAAATAAGTATGTATTTTCATAAGAATACGGATATTAAATTAAAAACTAAATAGAAAAACAATAAAAGGTCAAGGTAAATGAGAGGAGACAAAGAATAAATAAATATAATTTAATTTTCTTTTTCAGATTAAAATGTCCATATTGTCCAGTAGAGCAAAATCCAGAGGATGCTAGACTTATATATTTCTAGGTTATTGTGATATAAACAATAAAATTGTTTTTAGGTTTTTCTGAAGACAACGCTTAAACAAACTGGAAGAGTATATGTATACTTTAGGCTGAACCGTTGTATGCTGTGAATCTTGATCGTAATCGTTATTTTTTACTTTGCTTAGTAGACTGATTTCCGATTGTGTCGTCGAAACGTTCAAAATATCAGTACGTTAGTACATTTTACCATTTAAAAATGATACATCTTTAATAATGATTTTGGTAATGATAGTTGACACTTTTAGCAATTCAGTGTCTTTTCAAGAAGAAATATATCACTATAATTATGTAGGAATTGAAGTATGTTAATTCAATTGTAACTGTTTGAGATATTTATATTCACATATGCGCGAATACAATAATGTAATTACAATAGTATTAAGTAACACGTCTTTTGTATATATCGCTGTTAGATGTTAATTATCGATTAAAATCGTTTGTAATGGTAGCCATTAATGAAATGATGTGTGAATTGTATAAATAATCGACATATATTAATGCAATCATATTAAGTTTTCCGTTTGCAACATAGAATTTAGCTTTTGTTCGCCGAAGGTTTTCACGTAATTGATCATTGATACGCGTTCTTTAACAAAATATTTTTCTACCCTGAATTTTTAGAGAATAAACAAAATATTGTACATATATATATATATAAAATTATATAATATATATATAACATAATGTATTGAAATATACAACATAACTTAAAAATGATCACCCCACCTAACCTAATAGTTACAAAAAATTCAAGAAGTGCTAATGTTTCACATGTAGACACAATCATACATGTAACAATTTTTTACATTAAACACGCAAATGTTTATTTAAATACATTCTACTGAACAACGTACAGGTAAACGTATCATGCGTTTTAGTGACAAATAACTGGTTCAATAATACTCGATTCGCTGAAATAAAATTACTCACAGTATCTACGATAAGCTTACGAGGTAATTTAATATGTTCAGAGCATCGCATTCGGGTATCGAGCTTGCTGGACGAAAAACGCGATTTTCAGAACTGAATCGTCTGCATATTACGATTGATACAATTCTTTCTTTATAAGTACACGCTCTTTTTATGTATACTGATACAATTTTATGCAAGCACACTCGCACTTATGTGCGTATTGTGCAATTGCATCGCTTATCAAGAATAAAAAATACCTTTTCCTGTTCTTGAATCTCACTGTTTTCCCACGATTACACAGGCAGATTAAATCGGACCCATACACCAGCTGGATAAATATATATGTGATATTTTATATATATATATGTGTGTGTATATAAGCATATACATTACGATAGGAAGCCAAATAATTATTATTCATGATTTAATAAATCGCGCTCTTTGCACACAATGCCTATTGAAGATAAAACTATGCATACACGCGTATAGGTAAAACATCTTTTTGTTCATTTTGGTTTCATCTATATTCAATGAGACCCTCTGTCGTATCTCTAGTTTGAATTGATCGATCGATCAAAGATGCTCGATTTATCAAAGGAGAGGTTTCGTTAGATAACGAAAGAACCAATAGTAATATCGCTTATTGTCTGTTCACAATAGCATCAGTCGTCGAGTTGTTATTTACTAAGATGTTTTTTAATTCGTTCGAAGCGGAACATAAAAAGCAAAGTTGCAAAAGCGTGGTAGTATCGGGTGGATCGAATAGTAATCGGATATAACTCAAAAGAGGAAAATAAAGAAGCAAAATTCCGTGACTGTAGCTACATTTCATTAGAATTGCTTCTTAAATATATATATATATATACGTACATATTATGTCTTCTATATTTACAGAAATTTAAACAATTCTTAATCAGAATATGGAAGTATCGCACTGTAACTTTAATAGAATATAATATTTTATAACGTTGTATCAGTGCAATAATGTCGATTCGTCGTTTCTCAATGTGGTTCTGTAATTCAGAATGTTTGTTTCTGAAAATTATTCAATATTTCGATTTACCTTCACGAATACTACAGTCCTATTCTTTATTCCTTTTCTCGTAAGTACGTTCAACCGCGACAAAAGTTCAGAAAGAATTTGCAAATCGAATTGACTCGCGTTTCTTATCGGGAGTAGGTCGGCGTTCGCAGCGTAACACAACCTTAAGAATTCATTGAATTCGCAGTGGAAAGCTGCTCTACGTTTAGTATATTTTCCCTAACTTGATATCCGATAGTTTGCTACCTTCTTTGCTTTCCCTTCGCTCAAATTCAATTCCATCTGTGATTTTTCATACAAATTTCATCTCGATACATCCTTTATATATTATTATATATTAATATACATATATTTGTGCAAGCTAGCAACATCATAAATTTTAACGTTCTACAACACTACTACAGAGATATAATTTTGTTCCATTATTAACGTGTTTACATATTGTTATATAGAATCTTTTTTCAGAAGTTATTACAACTACTCCATACATTAAATTACATTTATATCGCGCTTGATCACGATTAACGACATCTATCCTTTTTTCTGAAAACTTCTATATGCACCTACAGTAGCTTAGGATCCAAACGAATAATTTGCATATGGTTTTGCTTTTCACGGTCTTATGCATTTTCATCGAACAAACAAGTATACAACAATGAACAAGCTTTTAGATTATTATAGTGATATACGTAAACATTTCTTTGGTTAGATATTTTTTACCTACAGTAATATATATATGTATATATGTATATAAGTATACATATGTGTGTATATATGTGTGCATATACCTGCAAGAACGGGAAATATGCGGGTGTGGATATTCGGTGTACATACTATGTGGAAATTATGAGAATGAAAGGCTTCTCATATATACGAGTATTGTTCCTACACTGTTCTATCTCAACTTGTTCGATATTCAATGCGAGCAAGCGAAGAAGAAACGTATCAATTTCTATTGGAAACAGGTTTCATGTTACATATATAGATAATAGAGAAAAAGCATAACTATTTTCTTGTCAGAGTTTTCCGCCGCGAATTCACATAAAGTTTATCATATAATTTGCAAATTCATCGAACGTTTTGGCGGTTCTTTCTTTAACGGTTGCACTTTCATTATTCTGAACGCGTTTACTTCATAAAAGAAGAATGTTCGATCTAGTTCAGCTACCGTCGAATAAACGTTTGTTGAGGATGATGAAAATACAAGTCAGTGGACCGATGTAATGGATTTTAAGCATCACGTCGAGAAGGTGTCAATATTCGGTCTTTTCGGTCGTTAAAAAACGTCGAGCGAATTTTCGGCCCTCGAAACGTTTCGTTTTGCTTTTTTAATCAACTCTTCAATTGAGCATATCGTTACGTTTTCTATTCGAGTGTAGGGCCAATTCAATCTGATCCAATTAAATTTTAGAGAACACTTCATCGTACCTACTCGCTGTTTTTACATGCACGGTTTCCTTGCAGCCATTCAAGGAATCCAAAGTAGGCGGTTCTCTCTGGAATAAAAATTTTGTTAATTTGCAACATGCACGAACGATGTCTCGAGGATCTGAAAACTCGCACGACTTGAATTTTACGAGCGAACGATATTTCAATCTTTGAATATTGTATGTGTAAGCTATGGTACACATATCAATGTTATGTCTGCCCTCGGTGCCTCAATCAATCATAATACGTAGTGTACATATATGTATCCGTTTGCTAATGCGCCATCGACGCGTATGATTTCTTTGAACGCACACACTTATACTTACGATCTAATGCTACGAGTATATACAATACGCGCTAGATGGAAGGAAGTAAATAATAATAATAATAATCATAATAATAATAACAACAACAACAACAACAACAATAATAATTATTATAATAATAATAATGCTTCGCCTATTTGTATTTCTAAAAATATTACCCAAGCAGGCCGCTTACTTCCGTATTATATTTAACTCGTTGTTGATCCATCTCGACAATGCAGAGAACAAAATATGTATAGATTAATATTCTCTGCCCAAAAACGATGATCTTTTTATTGCTCTTCTTCCTCATTCTGGTACGTTACGTAGCGCACAGACGATTTTTCGCCGATTATCAACGACTGAAAGACAACGTACAATTATTGTAATGAACGAATCAGGTGGTCATGGTCTTGTCTGTATATTTAAAACGAGCCTCACCTTTTTCTCTTCTTTCGTCGGTGGTGCTCTCAAAAAGTACATCAACGGAGCGTAAATGAAATTCAAAATGGCAATTCCAAATAACATCCATTCGAAACCGATACTGTTAACTAACGTACCACTCAAAGCAGGACCTGATAACAAACGATTAGTATCTCTTATTGGTTGTTCAAATTATAATAAATGTTTTTATTTATATTTGTATATAAATAAGTGTTTAAGTGCATATAAGGAAGAAAATGGACATTAAATAAAATACAAGAGCATCGGTGGTTCAGTGGTAGAATGCTCGCCTGCCACGCGGGCGGCCCGGGTTCGATTCCCGGCCGATGCAAATTACTTTTTTGTTTCACTCTATTTGGTTATTATTCTGTCCGGTATGTATTTGTTGTAATAACTTTCTTTTCTACGATACACGATTATGTGTATATATACGCATTCGAAAATTAAATATATTCCTAAAATATATACAGTATACAGTACGTATATATCCTCTACAGCATAAAATAGTTTTTATTATACTACAATGCAATTAATTATGCAAAGTGTTTAATTTTCATGTAAACGAAAAATGTACGTGCTTATTTCTAAAGGATTAATTAGCGTTATCAGCTAAATTGATGAAACACGTACCAATTGCGAAACCTAAGCAAAACGCAACGTCTCCAATAGCGTAAACGCTTCCATATACTGCGCTGTGTCGTATATCGACTAGATATCCTAATTCGGGCATCATTGAACTATCCACCATACCAATAGCGAATCCTAAGCCTGCGTTAGGTACAATCAAATGATCGATGCTTCTAGCGAGCGGAATCTGTAGATACGAAAAATAAAATCGTAACATTGTTAAACGTAAAAAGATTATTTAATGTAGGAGCAATATGTGCAAATACTTACGCACATCAAGCAAATGCCTATTACGACAAGACCAATTAACGAAGCTAACCACCTGGAATAAAAAAATTTGCTTCCAAATTTGCAATTGTTAATGAGTGTATATAGGAAAAAACAAAAATTAAATAAAATATAAAAATAAAAACAAAAGTTAAGCCGCCCGAACAGGGACTCGAACCCTGGACCCTCAGATTAAAAGTCTGATGCTCTACCGACTGAGCTATCCAGGCGATGTTAGTGAGGATTTTCTTTGTTCATTGTAAGGGAATTGAAGCATTCGAGGTATAGTAAAGTGGCAAATAAGATACAAACTTTATTTGATTAAGAATCGAAATGTTTAACTAGGAATATGTTCCAAAGTGATCAAAACACTTGACTTAACTTAACAAAATTTGTTGAAGAAATAATGAAAGTTAGCGACAATGTACATAAAACTTCTTGTTGCTTATTAAAATATTTACGTTATTTTAAACCAATGTCATAATTATAAATGGAATAAAACTATTTATTTTTTACAATCATCTATTACATCAGTATGATGTTCAGTGATGAATATTAACTTTTTGAAGGATATTCGCATTTAAATTCAATTATGATTGTTATAAAGAAATATTTACTAAGAATTTTTCGAAAGAATTAAAATACTTAGTTCTACTCAATTCTAAAATCTTTCTAAATCATTTTTGAATGAAAGAAAGGTAGAATTATATTCAGAAGTATTCTTCTCTGTTTCTTTTTCTTCGGTTTTAATAAGTTCATCCTTCAAGGGATGACTATACTTAAGAAGAATATTAAACAGTTACCAACCTGCCCATTTTATGTCCGAGCGGTCCGAAAAGATTAGTACCGATTAAGTAACTGATGCTTGCCGGTAGAAAGGTAGCACCTTGCTTCCATCTACTTGCACCCATTGTGTCCATCATCCAGATCGGAAGGCTAGGCTCAAGCATAGCGATACCCATGTTGGCGAATGTTATAGCGCCTAAAAAGTGAACGTTCTTTCACAATCGGAACGATGAAACGATCCGCGAGAATGTTTGAATCGTGATAATATGTATGTGTACATGTACTTACCAGCGGCTAAAACAATGTACGGATCGGTGATCAAAGATTTTAAAGATGGTGGATCTGCTTCGGTGTACACGACGGAAGGTTGAAGCACAAGAAGTTGCAGAACTAAAAACAATTTTGTGATAAATAACGAAGAAATCGTAGGGAACTATAGAAGTATTATGCAGGGGCGGATCCAGAAGTTATGCTAGGGAAGAGGGAGGGATACGTAAAAATATACATTTTTAACTTTTTTTAACACAAGTGAAGTCAAATAGTTGCATGTGTTCCGAAGCTTAAAATTGATTTCATTAAAATAATAAAATGGAATTAATAAATGAAGCATACCTTGTTAAAACATTGAAAATTATGGAAGCGTATTGTAAAAAAATACCTTTTTATAGTCACTTGTACACAATAATTCTTTTTTCACAATAATAATTTTTCTGCTCGCTGAAATTGTTCTTGGAAAACTTTATTTTTATGTGGTATTCACAGATTTTCTAAAACTATATTTGATGGTGCATGTTATTACATCAATTTAATACCATCACATAGTTCGAAATTTACTTGTACTTCATGTTTTAATATTTATATCTGGTAGTGTAACATAAAAGAATAAATCTATATTAGTGAGCACACCTGTTAAGTATGCAAATTACGAAAAGCTTGACAAGTGTGCAAATGGAGAACATGTCAAGTGCATATTTAATAAGTTTTTAAGAATGTGATATGCTTTTAGACTTTATTATCTTTGGAAAGGGGTTCATTATCATCAGCCGCCCCTCTGGATCCACCACTGAGGTCCCTTGAATGGATACTCACTTCCGTCGCCAAGAGCTAAAGCGGAAAGTATTAGAAACGGAGCAGATTTTCCGACGAATTCATACATAACCCCGCCAAACGGTGGACCAATTAGAACGCCAAGAGCCAAACCACCGAGTGCAATGCCCATTGCGTTCCCGCGTTCTTTGTCGTCTTGGTATCGTTCAGCTAACATGCCCATCCCTGTAGATCGAGCGATCGTTACGATAAATGTTAGATAGAATATTAGGTACAGTTAGGCTTAAATGGGCCGGCACATCATTAAAAATACATTGTCAACGTTGAAAAATATTCGCAATAATACGCAATAATCCTTAACTTCTCCTAAGCGACCTAATCCAATCTATATTTAACTCTAAAGTTAATTGTCCTCACCTGTATGCAGGTGAAATGGAATTAAAATCGCGGGATTATTTTTTAACACGTTCGTCGCCACGTCACCCAAATATGGATGACGCTCTTTTCTTTAAAGTTAAATAGGATTCTAAATTGGAATTTTAAAAAGAATTTTTAACGGAATAAGCACCGAAGTATATATAAATATAAAGTGCATAAAATAAAAATGAAAATTTAATGTATATTGCTGTTTTCATATTTTTTTTTACCCCAGTTTTTTATGCAATCCGATTTGGGCCCGGCGAGAAACTCACCTCAGTCACGTTGGGCGACGAACGTGTTAATAACGAACAAAAACTTGCCTCTGGTCTTCCAGATTAAGCGTGTGGAAGTTAGTTTTCGACAAATGAATTTTTGAGATGTTGTAATAGCTTCGAACTTTTAATCTTCGTTTCCTCCCTCGTTTAACCGAGCTATGGATACTTAAAATTTTGTGACTCTTTCGAGATAGGACCCATAATTTTTTCTTTATTCGGGTTTACCTGACACACTCGAACACGAGGATCCGATTCCTTGAAGCGCTCTTGCCAGAAAGAGAATGCCGTAGCTCCGCCCAAACGCGAATATCAGCGTAGAAAGAAACATGATGATGAAACCAGTGAACATAGGTATACTGTAGCCGATTCTAAAAAGAAAATGCAAGCATATGGTTAAGTTAGGCAGACAATCAAAGGGTACGTTTTCCAAGGGACCCTCGCAGCAGGGCTCGCTTACTTGTGGGTGAGCGGACCGACGATCGGATTCGCCAGCAATTGGACAAAAGCTTTCGAGGCGAACATTATGCCAACCGCGACCGTTTCTTCAAGTAACTCACGATGTCGCTGTTCCTTCTCCTCCATATCCGCTGACAAACTCACCGCGCCGTCACTCGTGCTCCCTACGACAATCGTGAATCGTGTACCGTCATAGATCCAATTTCAGGACCCTATTTCCTTCATTTTTGTCGTATAAATCGTTCTTTTTAACGTAAAATTCAAAAATTTATTTTTAACACTTTATCGACCGCGTAACTTATCGCACACGCACTCCTGATTGGCTCATTTGGGCGCCGATGCATAGCTAATGAATTGATCGCACATATTTTCTTTGAGTGATTGACAGTTTAATATCTCTTTACAGTATACATGGGATATCGCTCGAAACAGTCATCTTCGTGTAAGGAAACATTACAAAATTTACAGACTAATTGTAAGCATGCAAAAACTGATTAATAGGCTTTCGGTCGATAAAGTGTTAAACATCAATCTTATTGTAGTCAAGTAATATACGTCTAAACTTTAAGAAGCCTAATTGAGATCTGGTTTCACAAGTATGAATGCTTGATCAAAGATTACCCCTAACTGATCAGAAATTGGATTTTGACTAACCAAGAACTTTGTACTTTCTCTGCAAAACTGGAAACCATGGCTGTTTCCGCTGCAGAAGTTTAATCCGGTCCGTAAAGAAGATAGAGAGCCTTGTTCAGGGCCATGCGAGGTCGCAACGACCGTCATAGCGCAACATAAGAATGTACATACTTTTCAACTTTCCAATTTTCGAACAACAAATAGATACTTTTGACCAGTCAATACTTCTGCTGCGATCACACTCTTTACGTTATAATCTAATAATGAAAATGAAGAACTCTCTCAGACTGAAAATGAAGAAGGTATCGATTGGAGGATAGCAAAATTTTGTTTCTTACCAGGTAAACCGATCGATTCCATGCTAGGCAAGACACTCGTGTAAAGGAACTCCAATTGAGAATCATTCGACTTGGTTGGAGCGCAAGGACATTTCGGCGTCGTGGTTGCACTCGGACTTGTGGACGTGATCGTGTTGGTGTTCACAGGCTGGACACTGGCAAGCGTTGTTCGGCGGGAACCACCATTTTCTAGGTGCTGGCTTAAAGTTGAGTTAGGGTGCTTGATGTCGTACAGAAACTCCGGTATAATGGGCACTGTAATGCATTCACATGTTTTCGGCAAACAGGCCCAAAAGTGTACAGCACTGTAATAGATTAACAATTTAAAGATCGAAATTTCGTTTGTTCGTGCAAAACTACTGTAATTTAAGCTTTCTCGACGATAAAAGGATGAGCCAAGACTGAGAAAATCGAATTCGAAGGTTTTCATTGGATTACTCGTATGAGATTATTCGAATTTCGATAACCTCATGTTGAAAAATGTGGGTGAACAACGGTTTTGTAAGCGTAGTCGAGTAGAAGAAGTGAATGTTGAAATGTTAAGATGATCTCTAAAGTTGATGTTCGGATGGTCGATGAGAATGTTCTTGGTTGAAGGTATGAAGGATACTGTCGTTCTTCGTTGATGGTTAATGTCGTTCTAGGGAATCCAAGGAAAAAGTGGTAAGATGTTTTATGCGTAGAAAGGGAAGTTCAGATGTAGGAAGGAAATTCAGGTATAGGAAGTGGAAAAGAATCGGTAAAGAATGTAAAGTTGGAGTCTTCAGGCCCACGTCACTTTTACCGGCCCAAGTAATAAAAAAATGGCCACAACTGAGCTGGGCAAAGGAATAGCCATATGCTCGACCGCTAGAATCCGTGTTTAAGAAAGTGGTATTAATTTATACCTACATAGCTATGGCATTGTTGACTGAAACAAATTGAAATGTTTTAATATTCTAATGCTTGAATTACTTTTAAGCAGGGTATCGTTAATTTTAATTATTTTTTATCCATTTTTGTTAGGTGGTGTTTGCAATTATCTTTGGGCGCATCCCTATTTGTTACAGATATCTCGACCTTTATTAAAATGTAGCTTATGTCCTTACTGCTACAAATTCAATTGATTACAATTTCTCATTTTGATTTAAAGACTGGGAGAGCCAATAATTCTCTGTCATTACATATGTAAATGTAATATTATAAAGATTGAATAGGTTTGAGATTACAGATAGGTGAATCGGTTGTCGATTCTTTCTTCCAAGTATTAAGACAAAATTATTTTCATACAGACGTATTACTTCTAAGCCACGTAGTGCTATAAAAAGTTAAAATTGTACGACGAGAGAGGGATAAAATTTGATTTCAGTGACACATCATTCCACGAGCCTGTTTGCCAGCTCGGGGGTGTAACTCAGTGGTAGAGTGTCTGCTTCGCATGCTGAAAGTCCTGGGTTCAAATCCCAGCACCTCCAACACTGAGCGAACAATCTTTTTGCCATTCGCGTTGCTTTTCCTCAGATAGTTTCAATGAGAAGGGTTTTTTGAGAACAGTCACGTGAAAGTGTTCAAAATATGTACTGTCATACGAAAAAGTTTTCAATGCCACCGTTCTGGATTTTCGTTTTGCACAAATAATAGTATTTTCTTAATTTTTTGGGCATGGAGAATTAAACAGACATATTTGTAAGTTTTATTAATATCTACTTTTGTGAATTTTTACAAGTATTATCTAAACTTCGGTTGCCACTTTGGAGTGAAATCAGAATTGGTTGGGTAAAAATATCTCTAGCCTATGACATCGCGTAATTTGTTAACTTTTTATCACCTCGGAATATTCTACAATATTCCACATTCTATAATTTGTACAATTTAATTTCACTCTCATTTCTTAAGTGTAGTCGAAAATTGAATTAGGTCTAGAATAGACGCGACAACCAAAGGTTAAATTAAATAAATTATAGCAGAAATGAAATGTTACTTTTACACTTAATTTTAGTAATAACGTTACTTAATTTCAATACTGTTCAGTATTGGAATTATATACTGGATAATGTTCAGTGTCAAATTACCTAATTTCAGTATCCAGATCGTTCTTGTAACTCGTGATATTACTTGCGTCTACTCTAGTACCTACGTATCTGGCGAAAGAAAACCTTCTTGAACAGAGAAGTCTAAAAAATAGCGAATTAAGTGTCTGATGCACCAAGCAAAGTGTTAAAAAAGGCGACGGGGATCCATGATCTTCACTACGGTTCATCGATGGTGTATTTCATGATTTGTTAGCTTTGCACGAGGAAAGCTGTTTCGTATACGCTACATAAATGTATGACCACTTATCTGGATTGCCAGAACGGCGTCCGCTGTTAGCCGGCCCCTCGCGTATATTTCCGAACAGTTTCTAGCGAGCAGAATCATGCGGGGTCATACGAACGCGTGCCTCGTGAATTAAACATCATTCGACGCCACGATAAAAGAAAGCCAAGTCCAAGCCTGGGCTATTGCCAGCCGAAGACAGAGCAAGGTTAAACAGCTGGAAAATTCAAATAACTCTCCTGTCCGTTTCCCTTAACCATTTTTTTTCCGAAATTTTCTTGGACAGTTGGTCGGAAACCCACGCGTTCCTTCTTCAGGCAAAAGCTTGATGATCATTGTGGTTAAATTTCGTTTTGGGGGAAATAAAACCTTTTTCTTTTCCTTTTATGCTATCATATAGTATTTAAGGAGATATACAATCCAGGAATATGATTGAGGAATAAAAGTGTGATAGTGTGCCAGGATGCATTTACAAAAATCATATTTTGTCCTGTTTTTCGGTTACACGACAATTTTTCGAATCATGTAGAAATTCTATTAACCCTTTGCGCTCGAGAGGCACCTGTTAGTCAATCAAATAATAATTTCGTAAATCTTCAGATTGTAGTTAGTTTGTTTATTAATCACGCTTAGAGGTTAAGTAGTCGTATATGTAAATTTTAGCGTATCACTTAACTGAACTAAATGACGTTTAATATAGGCGAATCTGAGTAAATATTTCGAATTTGAAAATTGTTGAAGTTAGTATCGTTAGACGACTAACAGTCACCTCTCGAGTGCAAAGGGTTAAATATTAAAATAAAATTTGTCGTAAGTGAGCGTTTACGTTTTAATATATTTACACTATTATATCTTGACTTCACTAAACGTTCTTACTTTTAGGTCAGGTGTATTATGTAGTAATAAAAGTAGAATAGTTTGAAATTAAAGATAAATTTTGTTATACCTATGATTTGCGTTTTATAGAAAGTAATGCACATTTAATCGTTGTGGATCAGCCAAGGAGGCCAGAATAATTTTTAAGAATCGCGTATACCTACCAACCGTGGTCAACAACATATTGTCCAAGAGGAGAGCAATGGCGACGATCACGAGAACCAGCCTTCGCGATTCTCGACATCGTTGCAACCAGCCGTTCCATTCTCCGCCACCCATCCCTGTTTTTCTGTGATCCGCTCGTCCTCCTTTGTCGGATGATCTGCAACCGTGTAACAACAAAAATGTAAAATTATTTAAACAGAAATATTATTAGAGTTAACAATCGTTACAGATTTCCACAGTAAGATGGTTTAATGTGTAAAATAATGTCTCCACTTCTACGATAATAGCAAATAACCTGCCACCTCATATAAAAGAACGTTTTCAACACTAGAACTATCAAAGAGTACATTTCCGTAGAAATTTCATAAATCTATTATGATACACTTTCAGAAATTTGTGATCGTTTATAAAAAGTATAGGTATGTAAATGCGTTACGTATTTTTTTTTGTGGACAATCTTCAATCTGAGTTCTTTGCTGCAAATAAGTACACTTTTGTAGTTGTATATAACGTAAATAAGGTAAAGGGAGCTCATTAAAAATAGATGCTTCAGAATGTAATTCGAATTTAACGTTTACACAATTATCTCAATACATTTAATACACTTGTGTAACAATATTAAAGTAAATGCTAACAATTTTCAATGGAGGACGACAACGGTGTGCAACTCAGAAAACACCTCACGAGTTCTTTGGGGTTAAAAACCGAGGATCTAAGAAAGTAGCAGATATATAGTTCGATTTAGAACCACGTGAAAGTCGAATCGAAAGGGTGAAACTGGCAGAGTAAACTAATTAGCGACGTTGTGTGCACAATCGACAGTCAATGGTCCTTTTAGGAACGTTTATTCGTTTCAGTCCGTGCTTCAGCACGTTTCCTCAAAAGATCTCATTCGAACCAAGTGACGAAAACTATAAGACGAGGTTTCATTCCTTTCCATCCAGATGTTCGTCATTGGTCGATTTACGCGACGAAATGAGCTTTCTCGTTGATGGGTGGCAAATGGAGTGCACCCTTCGAAGAAGAGTATTCGCTGGTTCGCGATTTGGACTTCCGGCACTAGAGCCACTTTTAGTCGGGAACTGATCGAACAACTACTCCCTCGGTTCTTTAGGAGTTCCGCGATCGACGATCGGATGTGAACGATCAACTGCTGTGCTGTTAATACAACCACGTATCCTCGCCCTTTTTTTACACTGTGAAACCATATCGAGTAAAAGAAAATCTTGCAAAACAAAGTCGTGCAAATATTGATTGGCAAAAAGGTATAAATTGTAAAACATAAAAAAATGTATTCGCTAAAGTATCCTATTCAATTGTTACAAAAATCGTGTAATTGTGAATAAATCGTTAAAAAATAAATTACGTCACTGTAGGTAAATTATTTTAGAAAAATCGTGTAATCGTGAATGGATCGTGTTAATGGGAATCGGATTAAAGAAGGATCAGGCGTATCTTGCATTTCTAAAAAGGTGTTGCTGAAAAGAAAAAAATGCAAAAGGTTTAGAACTGGTCTTATCGCATCCCGTTTCTACAGGATGTTTTAAAACATGTGGGTATAACTTCAGGGGATGAATTCGATACAGAAAAATCGAGAAATTTCCGTTCTTCCAAGTATCAATTTTCTTCATGGTTCGACCCTGTGTGAAAAATTTGCACAAACTTCCGAAAGAGCTCAATAGGTTCGAGTTGAATGATCAAATCAATCGGAACTGTTCCTCCCCTAAAATACGATCACCAGTGTTCCGCGCAGAGATTGTTCGATGCTTGGGCTATAGAATTAGCGGCATTAATTGGTCGCTTTTAACGGTATCTCGCCGTGAACCGTCGCGCAACCATTCCACAGTCCACAGGCGATGCCCTCGCCGCTTCCTCTTTTATTCGTAATAACTCGATTACTCGATGCTTTTAGCTCGGCTAATTTTCGCACGCTCCCCGTGAATAGGAAACCATTAAGGCCGTCTAAAGCGGTACCCCGGCAACGATTCCCGCCTCCCGCCTACCTTGTCACCTCATTAAAAGGCGCTCTCTCGATTTTTTGTACGAAACGTACAAAGGAGAACCCGCGAGCAATCTGCACCACCTTCTCTCGTCCATAGGTCGTTCGAAGGAAACGGGTAAAAGAAAAGCGAACAGGGTCTGCTCCGCCATCTAGCAAGAAACCGTCCCCGAGAACAGGGTTGCTTCGGCAAGATAAGCCTCCCTTCGTTCTCGTCCGCTTATTTGACCGCACTGTACACACCTTTCCATCACACCCTGTCCGATCGTTTATCCCTCTGTCTGGCCGTTTGTCGGTTCATCGGTCCTATGCGATTTCGTATAATTGACTGTGGCAGCTGCGACCGCCATCCTTCCCTTGCAATCTATTTCTCGTTTCCTTCCGCTTCCGTTTTTATACATTTCACCGTTTTCAAGGTTTCGTCCGGGGTCCAATTATCTTTAGCATACCCTGTTACAGGCATACCATAGGTTAGACCTTCGTGTTTCCATGAGCTCATTATTTTTCACTTTTATTATTCACGCTTCTGTTATTATTAACTACCTATGCTGCTTCCTGATCCATCTTTTCTTTCATTTATTTACGTTGTTCCGAAAGAATTAGTATTTTTATCCCATGGGACAGCTCCGAACGTCACTTCGGCCCGAGCAAACCGACAGTTTGTACTCGCAATTATTATCGCTATTGCATACCTTCACTTTTCATTCGTTCATTAGTTACCAATAATGGATTGTTCTCGCAATGACCGTGCTGTGAGCGCAATCGAGTCGCCGAAGAATGTTGCTCTTATCAGGCACCCTTCTCTTACCGACGGTTCATAATTCCATCGTGCGTCGTTGTACGCGGATTGATATGCGGGTGCCTGGAGTCAGGGGTGAGTGGAAGATTGATAAGACGATACGACTGGGGGTGTATACGTGTGAGTATGTGGGAAGAGGATAGAGGAGGGGACGAAGCATAAAGCGTGTGACAGGTAAAGGGCGAAGGGACCGTGGGTATCGAAGGAAGAGGAGATCGGCGAGAAGAAATCGCGGAGAGTCAACGTGAGTGGGCTGAAGGCAGGGGTTGGGGGTAAGGGAGAGAAGCAATCAGCATTTTGCTGAAAGCCAGGTCCCTTGGGTGCGTGCATTATTCTCGGAAGAAGGATCGGAGAAGATTTTTCTGCTGCCGCTCGTGGGCTCCCATACCTTGGTTCCTCTTCTTCTTTTCGTCCTACTTCATTCTCTTATCTCTTCGATAATTACGACGAAGAATGACCGCGAACAGTTCCGTCTCAAGCTGCGAGCAGTATTTACCGGCTCCCGTTCGTCTGTTCAAAGTCCTCTTCGTGCCTCCCGTTTAAGATTCCTCTTTTCCTTTGGTTGGAACTTCGGTTTCGTGTACCTTCGGAGCGGTGCAAAGGAATAAAGAGCACTCATTGTAGGCGCAGCGCAACTTTATTTCTCTTAACGAATTTCGTGTCAGTGCACTTGTCTGTCGTTGTTGCTAAGCTGTTATTATTTAAATCCGGTATTACACAGAACACATTTCGAATCACCTGCTTGTAATCAGTGGCGGATTTGGATGAGACCGAGGAAAGCGATCTCTTTCCTTTCTCTCAAGAGTAATAAAATTATGTAAGCTGTAGTACGAGGTAGAAATACTAAAATATAAATTACGAGCGAATCTCAAGTTGTACAGAGGTAGTGGTAGAAGTAATAATAGAGATAATAACCTTTTACACGGCTACTTATGTTAGAAATCTTATACGATTTAGCTGCCAAAATGATACGGAATTCTTGAATATGGAATTGATTATATAGTTATTTTTATTATATTTTTTTTATTTATTTAAAGCGTAATCATTAATTAACTATGTATGTGTCTATCACACGGATTAATTATGAAATTCAGAAGGTGTCAGAATATTTATCACGTAAATTATTAAATAGCCTATTTGCAATCAAATTTAGTAAACAACGTAATCCAATTGTTCGATCGATTTCATGAGTTGCTGCGAAGCATTTAGGGTTCACGGTGTACATTAACAACGCTAATGGTACTTAGGTATAACGATATAAATTAATTACCACATTTTCACTGATTCTTCAGTTTCAATGCTCCGTTGTTACACCTATTCTAACCTAGCTCAATTTTTAGCTACTATTTGAAAAAACAACAATAACGTTAATAGGAAAAATTTTTGAAATGCAGCTCGAATATTGTCAAATATGTTCTGGCGATAACAAAAAAACGAATTAACAAATAAAATAACGTTACAGCTTAAACGAAATTTTCTCCAGTCAATCTGGATCTAATAATTAATAACTTGTAAGTGATAACCGACGGTTAATCCTCCAACAGTTGCTGTAAATATTACGTGTACAAAGTAAATGTGTTGAAATTTCGCTTGTACGAATATCAATACATATTGTCAGAACGAATGGAAAACGATGAATGAAAAAAGAATCAATGAACTCCTGTCGTTTCAACCGTATTCAACTCCCATTCGATATGTTTGGATAAATAGAATTCTACCATGGAATCGCGAAACACATCGTTAATCGTGCTCGCAGCTCGAATCGAGTATTCGAGAAACCGTTTCGCTCAGAGGCGCCGGCACGAGCGCGCCGCGAGTACCTGAAATCGATGCCTCGAGTGCGCGCGTTATCGACGAGAACCTAGGTGCTGTCGAAAGGGTTTGACACGGTAGTGGTTTTGCGATTGACAGTTTAGTTGGCTTCGCGTTGATGAAGTGACTGCGAGAACCAGCAACTCATCCGACCTCGTTATCCCGATTCGATGGACGCGTACGCGTTTCCACCCTTCTCCGCCTCCTCTTCCTCGCCTTCCTCCTCCTCCTCATCCTTCTCCACCTCGTCCTGTTCCAGCTTCGTTCTTCCGTCACCCCGCTTCTACCACTCAGCCACCCTTTTTCACAACCCCTGCGCTCTCCCCCCTCTCGACCCCGTCCTTATGCCCATTTTCTCGTTTCACTCATACCCGGCACCGTTCACGATTATATTCCAGAGACGAGTATATTGAGAATCGCCGAGCTAATAGAAAAATCGTGTCGACCGTCAACCGGCTCGATTTATCTTACGGTCGCGCCGCGTCCGTATCCTCGGCTTCCGTCGCCTCTCTCGTTGCTTCTTCGGTTCTCGATTCTCTCCCGGGAACGAGCGAGGCGAAAACGCGCTGGAAAGTGTTAGGAAAGGGTAACCGATAGGCGAATGTCGTTCTTTTTTTCGAAGAGGGACATAAAGAGGAAACAGAAAGGGGTAGAGTGGTGGAGAAGAGAGAGAGAGAGAGAGCGAAGCAGGTTGCTCCCGAGATCGGATTTCTGACGGGGGCGAACCCTTTGCGCGCGCCACGGCAACTCCCGACTCTGCCAAAGTTAGTTTTGCACTTTCAGAAGCAATTAGTACTGTCGCCAGACCGGAATAGTACGGTTCCGTTAAATTGTATAGCTCGATCGTATCTTCGGGACAACTTTGTAACGCGACCCTCGTAGTCGACACAAAGAGTTGCTCGCGGATCGGCGCGATTTCTTGGAAACGGAACGCTAACTAGATCTCGCCGCCGACAATTACGGTCCTTTTCAAAGTTTGCTTGCGTCACGCGTCGCACGCGTCAAATCGAATCGACGAATCGTTGAGACGAGATAAAAATCACTGACGGAGGGAACGAAGGGGAGAAACGAGAGGGAACCAGTTAGAGAAAAAGGGAGGTGTAGACGCGAGGAGAATCCGTGGAGAGGAGAGACGCGTTTAAAAGGCAAACTGTTGCTTCACGCCTCAACAAGTTGGCTGACTGAGGAAACGATTAGCCAGCCGATCGATTCGCCCGCTCGTCTCCGACCTTTTGCTCCTGACAGCTTATATACGAACCGATCGCCCACCAAGGGTTCGCACCGATCTCGCCTCTTTCTTTCATATCACGCCGCGTTTACGTCCTTTCAACCCCCTTGTCACACGACTCACCTTTCCTCGCACTCTTCTGTCTTCCTTCCCGTTACGGCTCACGAAAAACACTGATCACTGAAAACACTAAAACCGCGCACGTGTTTACTTACTTTGTTTCGAAAATTTCCTGTCCCTTTCACTGTCTTGCTCCTATCTTCATATTTCGATACTCTTACTTTCTTACCGTCTCACTGTTTTATTCCCTTCCCCTTCGCTCGCTTACCCTTTCACCCCTTTCGCGATTGCGTATACCTAACCAGAATAATTATACAACGGTGTCGAGACTTCGCATTCAGGTGTATGTATGTAGTTAGTAAACGGTTCAGCGCGTACGTTGTTCACGACCGACGAGGTGAACGAAACATCGCATCGTCGCGTATCGGGGATGTTTATGCGCGAGGATCTAACCGGAGGGGCAGGGGGGATGGCACGATCGTTAAGCCGGAATAACGAGCTTAAACCAAGTGTCGAGACAATCTACATAATATGTTGTATGTCTGGAGGTTGCTCCTGTCTTGGCTTTCTTCTACGAGTTTCGAGAATCACGATCCCTATACGTCATTACACGATGACTGTTATCCGGGACGTGTCATTGTTACAGTATCGTGCGAATTAATACGAATGGAGATAATTATTTAAGACCTTCGCGTGTTGTCACATTGTGGTGTAAAAATATGGTGACGTCAATCAAGAACACATATTTTTTTCATTAAAAACTCAACATGGCATATTGCACTTCCACTTGACATCAATTTTATGATCGATGAAGTATTTCTCCGGTGAAATAAAATTAAACAAGCATTTATATTAATTCACAATACTATACCTATTTTTTGTTACGAAAGCAGGCAAAGCTTAATTTTGACGGATGATGATAAAATTAAATTAAAATGGTGGAGCTCCACCGTATTATCTTTAACTGATCGTGAATTGAGTTCCGTGATTAAAAAAATGTGAAAATCGTTGGCTTATGCTGTGCACCCAGACACGAATAGACGGGAGAAAAATAGATGAAGCGCAGAAAATGTGAAGGAAAGTGAAGGGAGTACGCGAGCACGTCGAGAAAAAAGAAAACTTTCTCGTCCAGGGAAACGAATGATTGACGAAAAATTTGAACTAGGATATCCGCCAATATTGCACAAGGGACATCGATGGTCTCCTCTTAATTTCGTAGCGACACGATATTTACGATCGTGATTGACCAACGAAGGCAATAAGAGGAAGGGAGGAAATGGAAATGGAAATGGAAATGGGGACGCGACTGCCGTGAACAAGCGATACGATCGAATGAGAATAGGAAGGTGACACAAAATTACACGGTTGCAACGTCGTACGAACGAATTCACGAGACCCTAGGCCGCGTACTGTGCGTCCACGAGATGGCCAGTGGTATGGTACACGAACAAAAGAGGTATTTCGCTTCTTTCGTCGTTCAGTATTGTACGATTCAATTCGTCGATGTTATCGCTCGACAAATAATAAAAACGTATATGTTCTCTTTTCATAATTGCCTTCGAATAGGTAGACTTACAGACGGCACGGTTTATAAAACTTGCATCCTTTTGCTTAATCGTCATCTCGTAGACGCACAGCAGAGATTATGCAGAACTGGAGAACAGACGAGCTTAGGGAATGGATTGTAGACTCCATAAGCCGATCTTCTTTGATGCAGTGGCAAAAATCGAACACGTATATCTTCATTACTATCCGAAAAGATGGCCGCCGACGAATCGAATCGTATAATATCGTCCGACGAAAACAATCGAGCAACGCGAGTAAAGTGTTCCTTTTGCACCTGTGCTGTCTTGCTAATCTTCTTTCCAGCTCTGCATGGTATCACGAGCTCACGACCTTTACAATCTGTCCCAACAACTTACATCGATCTTTCCATCATTTCTGGTTTGATTGGATCCGAACGCCAATAAGGATAACGGAATAAAAACGGAAGAGTGGGAACGAGATTGAAAATCGGGCGGACAGAGAGCGAAAGGTTGGGGAGGGAGGGATGAGAACGAGGGGAAACAAGAGGGATAGAAAAGGCGAGGCACAGGAAGCGTAGGGAGCGAGTTCGAAGGAGAAGCTGCCTTCTCGGTTACCGGGTCTGGCGATCGGGTAATCGCATTATACCCGGTAATTACGAGACCGCTCGCAGTGCTACAGGACAAGCCTGTAGCTCGGGCAAAGTACCAAACGGGGTTATGCAGATTGCTTTATAACCTTGTTACCGATCGCTCTATCAACCTTGCGAGCTTGATACCGATACGGTGTCCGTTTCTCTTTCGAACCTTCTATCCAGTCGAGACTGCCGAAAAAGTACTTTCTTAACCCTCGGCTGTTTGATTCTAGATTGAAACGATCCAAAGATTGACCGGAGAAAGGTATCTTCATGCTGTAGGGTCTCTTCATTTGTTAACTCTTTATCAGCGTAATTTATACTTTAGAATATTCAAACTGTATTTTACAATCAATTTAATTACAATTTAATGACACTGTTATTCTTTTAGATAGCAATCGAAAATTGATCTAGGTCTACGATAAATATGTCCACCAAGGGTTAAGCGGAACGAAACCAACAGTTTCCAATGATGTAGCGAAATATAAAGGTACCACTAGATATATTCGAAGTCAAGAGCAGAATGAAAATCATGCTTCTATATTTTCAACGGTTTCAAACGTTTTTGGAGAACAATAGCGTGCAATGATTTTACAGGGAGACGGCAGACGTAGACGCGCGTGATCAAATCCGAAGCCGAACCTGTAAACGACACGCGGAAATGAGGGTACGTCCTCGAGTGTGAACTCAGGCCAAGCTTCAAACTCGGCGAGTCTCGATTAGAAAGCTGTACGAGACACCGCGGGTGTGTATGGAACGCGACAAACGGAAATTCAACGGTAAGAAAGAGGGGCTGTTTGATTTTCGCTTCACCAGGAACGAGGGGTTGCCATGAAAACGTAGAGAATGGACGCGTGAACAGTCAACGAGGCTGATTTTTCCTCTCCTTTCATCGATCGTTCTTGAACGAACGAGAAGGCGGGGCGTCGTCGGAACGATCGGATGAATCGCGAAATCAACACGGTCTTTCTCTCACTCTTCTGTATAGTGTAGCATCGAGCAACTTACTCGCGATCGGAGTTCCTTTCATTTTGACGGGAAACATAAATTATCTTCTATTATCTATATAAACTGGATCGTACCTTTAAAACTTCTGACAGCAAACAGAAAACGACAGAAAGCGATGACAGAAGCGAGGAAAGCGCTTCTAGCAAACGCGAATACAGTCGAGCTCCGTTTACATGCACTTGATTTATATCAACGAAATCTTTGCAATGTCTGATCAACTAGGGCTTTTTAAAAGCAAACGTTTACTGGAATTCGATTACACGAACTTCTATTATTCGAACAAGGAATCACAGGTGATAGAAGGAATTAAGTTCTTCCATCGTACGAACTGCACAGATATTTAATCCGATTTATTTCCTGTGGTTCACGCAAACGGAGTTCCACCTCACAAGAAAACGAAACAAGGAACCAGGAACGATCAAAGGGATTCGTACGAGCGCGAACAGGACAAGAGAGTGCATAAAGATTCTTACCTATGACGTTCGTGGCGGATCGACAGGACAAAGTCGATCGAACGGGCGAAGGTAGGGTAGAAGTGCCGGTCGCTCCGAATCGATGGATCCCTGCTGGTGAACGGGACGTCGAGCCGGATGGCGAGGAGTAGCCGTGCTTCCAGGTGGAAGCGCTGCGGCCGATTGAAAGCGACGATGGTGGTGAGGGTGCATCTCACCCCGATTTTTCCGGCTCGGGGTTCAGTTGCACTCTCTGCCCACCGTCGTCCGCGTTCGCGCTCGCGTCCGCGTCCACGCTCGCGGCTCCGCCGCTTCTTCACCCGTCGCCTCTCTTCTCGATCCTCGAAGATCCAGAGTCCCGTCGCCGGGAACCCGAAAGCGCATGGTCCATCGCGCCTCCGGAAGCCCCCACTGTTCATTGCCACTCCCGCCCCTTTCACGCTCCTCTTCGTCCTGTTCCGCTCGCTTCCGCGTTTAACCCTGTCTCCCTCCCTCTCTATCCACGCGCTCCATTCATCCCTACCACGATGCCGGCTTCTGGGTTCCCTTGATATTCCAACTTATCCTTCTATCCACCGTTTCTTCTCCTACCCTTCCGCCTACCTATATGCATGTACATTAGGTACGCGTATAAAGTAGACGCGCACAATTTCGCCGGTGTCACCAAGCGGGAACTAGTATCGCTAAGTAACATTAGGGAGCGGACGATTTGTAAGGATGAGTTTGCTTCGGTTCGTGGCGTTCGAGCTGAAACTTGCGATGCAACGGCGGGTAACAAATATCTTTGTTTAAGCCTCGTCTTCTTTTTACTCGTTTTGTAGTTTACGAATCGGTTTAACGCGTTAACGTTAATACGTCGTTGGACTACGAGTGTACGTTTAAAAGAATTACGCAAATTCTCTTCTTTTGAGAGATCGTGCCTTCGTTTTTCCTCTCTGGTGAATGAAGTCGATCAGGATCCGATTTTGTAGCCGTTTCATTACACGTGCACAGCTTGTTGCTTATAGAAATTTCAGACGCAAAATCGACACACGACGCGTCTATAAACGATAAAGCAGAATGGAACCAGGAATTAAAGGGGAAAGATGAGGTATTCGACGGGGGGAACGCTATTAAGATTAAGACATAAGGGACGGCGAAGGAATGAAGTGGTAGGTGGTGGACGAGGGGAATGCGATCCGAGAGGAACGCGGAGAATTCCCGAAGAATTCCCGATACGTGAACGCATGGAACCGGCGTCGCTTTATTAAACCGGCTTTTATCACGTCCCAGAAACGGACCGCCTTCCCTCCAACCTTTTTCCAGCCGTTAACCACGCGAGACTCGGGGAGACGCGATCGATCGGCGAACGTCTGGCTGAGGTCGCGGGCGCGACACTTTTTCCGGGAGAAAAATTTGCTGGATACGGTGCGAGTGGAATCGCGAGCAACGATAGGTCGCGTTTCCGTTCCCGATGGAACGAACAGCGGACAGCACCGATTAAAAGCGGGAAGGCAAACGCGCGGTAGCGACGTACCGTGCGAACCTTGCCTCCCGTTACCACCTGTGGAGCCGAACGAGAAAGCGATATAGAAATTCCAAGCAGGAAAGCGGGTGTTCACTTGTTGATTTTAGGAAACTCCAGGGAAAACGCGGACAAGCTGCAACTTGTTGCTAAACCAGCGCGCTCGCTTTATACGGCGAACGGCCTCGTTCTTCCGGCTGCTCGTCGTTCCTTTGTTCCGCGTTAACACTTCCACGACGAATGATATTCTTGAACTCCACGAAAAACCAACGCGACGTGACACAGAGCTATCGGCTTGCTCGTGAGCCTAGTTAACCCTTCTGTCATAGCTGGGCTTGCTCGCGAATACGCTGCCTCTGTACGTATCGGGGCAATCACGACGCGAACGTACAGTTCACGGTTGGGAGAGCGTAACATTAGATAATTGGTTTTGTAGATCCTTTAGTACTGATTTTCATGCCGTTACCGTGATCTGTTCTTGGCGGGGTGCAAAAGAACCCGCAGGGTCTCGAACTGACGTTAAGAGACGACTGCAGATCATTTGTTGTATGTAAAATTTTAGCTGTTAATAGGGACGATCAAAACCTTTTTCAATGCTTATTAATCTTTCGGACGAACGGAATTCAATGAGATTAATTTTATATGCAATCGGTTGCCTTGTAGACTTCGTTATATTTAATATTAATAATTTTCTTTCTTACGTATTAATTTTGTGCTTATACCATGAAATAAATGTGCAATAGATACGAATGAAAAGAATTTTGAAAACAGCCTATTTTCATTGTGAGATCGAGGTCGCTTTGTATTTTGCAAATAGGAATGCATATTTTTCGTTTTACCGTATTATAGAGGACATCGAGATAATTTCAAAATACATAATATTATTTAATATATATATAATACTCAATTTACAATAGTGGAAATGTTAAATATTAAGCTTTTCGTCGTATTTCACTTTAAATCAGTGTAAAGATAATTGACGTAAGATTACTGAATGTAAACATAGGAGGAACGTAAGAAAAACAACCTTTATTCACTTATATGTTCGAAATGCATGTCGCCTTCCAAGACGTAATGTTTTGCTTTTTTTACCCAAGTTTGAATGTGTTACTGCAATTAAACTTCTTGTATATTAGACTTTTGTGTCAGATGGTTATAAGTGGGTAAAAAATCTTGCGTCACCTTAGAGGTAACACCCTGTATATATAACTATACTATACTATACTATACATACATACATACATACATGTATATAACTACTTTAAAATTATATAACAAAAGACGAAGCGTGAATTTTAACGAACAAGCTCTAACAATAAGAATACGAGTTTACATCTTACCGCTTGGCTAGTTCGTTAATTGCATGAACCTCGATATTTGCATACATTTTCAATCCCGTTCTCATGCAACTATCAAATTCTTACTCCATCTACTTTTTATCCACAGTAGACGTTATAAATTCGCTTATCGCGATGCACGACCTCCTCGTTTGATCGATGACAATCTATTAAATGAAAATAAATTAGCGATGTTAATCTATTATCGATTAATGACAATTTACATATTATGTCACTATCAAACTCTTACTCCATCTACTTTTTATCCACTGTAGACGTTATAAATTCGCTTATTGCGATACACGATCTCCTCGTTTGATCGATGACAATCTATCAAATGAAAATCAATTACCGATGTTAATCTATTATTTATTAATCATAATTTACATATTATGCAACTATCAAGCTCTCACTGCATCTACTTCCTACCCACAGTATACGTTATAAATTCGCTTATCGCGATACACGATCTCCTCGTTTGATTGATGACAATCTATCAAATGAAAATCAATTACCGATGTCAATCTGTTGTCGATTAATGACAATTTACATATTATGTCACTATCAAACTCTTACTCCATCTACTTTTTATCCACTGTAGACGTTATAAATTCGCTTATTGCGATACACGATCTCCTCGTTTGATCGATGACAATCTATCAAATGAAAATCAATTACCGATGTTAATCTATTATTTATTAATCATAATTTACATATTATGCAACTATCAAGCTCTCACTGCATCTACTTCCTACCCACAGTATACGTTATAAATTCGCTTATCGCGATACACGATCTCCTCGTTTGATTGATGACAATCTATCAAATGAAAATCAATTACCGATGTCAATCTGTTGTCGATTAATGACAATTTACATATTGAATCCGTCGGTTGACAGCATCAAATGTATACGTCCAAACGCGCACGTTCGACGCTTATGGGAAATCCTTACTTTTACTCGCGTTATGGTGTATAGAACGGTCGAAGACATCCGCCGAGAACGAGTTAGAGCGAGATAGAGGTGCCTGTCTGCGGCAGACGCTCCTCTATCTCGCTATACCTATCTCCTGTGTAATTAATTCGAGAAGGAACGGATCGCGATGGCGACGAAGGCACAGATTGCCTCCGACGGCGTCGCTGCCCACTTAACGGCTCGTTCTCACTCGATTTCAGTCTACGCGTAGACATGTGCATCGTGTCGATTTTCGATACGTAATAGAAAAAAGACTGGATCAAGTCGAAAAATTTATTAACGGAAACCCGAAGAGAATCTCGAACTATGAGTTTCGGAATTTGACGAACAAAATTTGGGCTCTTCCAACACTTTAATACCGGAACTTTAATACCGATGATTAAAGTATACTTGTTTATAGTAAGCAAATCGAATTGAAAATTTCATGAAAAAAATATCCAGCTAATATTAAGGAAACGGATCTGTACCTCAACTTAAATTCGTATCCACGTCCAATAGTTACACACAGTCGGTTAATTTCTAAATAATAAATTAAATTCTAAATATTTAAAGAAGTTAAAGATAAATAAAAAGATAAAAATAAAAGGATATAAATAAAGATTTCTCTTTTATGAACATACGTCAAATTTTATTCATAAGCCCACGTTTACTAATTAACTGATCTACCTCTATCATAGATATGTGATGTATTTGTGATGTATTTATTATATGATAATATAATATATGATGATATTTATGATATGTGATGTATTCGTACTTATGATGTATAGAAGATGTATTTGTGCATGTGCATATAAGTGCTTTGTATATAAGTATATCGGGTTTTATCTGAAAAAATACAAGAAAAACGGATATTTAATGGACACTGATCGATGGGCTAGATAAAATGACTACGGCTGTTGAAAAGTGACGATGTTTCTTACCAAATCTCATCCCGTAGTGCACCAGAAATCACATGACGTATTTCAAGAGTGCAGGTCGTGTTACTCTAGATGGAACACACATACTTCTCCGTTACATCCCTGCCTTCTCGTAATTTGTTGCCACGAGGAAAGGATTCGGCGTGGCTCGAGCGATCCAAGTTGAAGTGTCGTGCTGACAATAATCGTAAGAACGATGCCCGGATATCGCCGGATTACAGAAGAACTCACTTAACCGGTAATTGCCCAAGAATCCGGCGAACGCCTCGACATTCATTGTCCATCCACCTTTCCGCCACTTTTCTCTCTTTAGCCTCATCTTTTTATTCATATATGAAATCAATTAGAAAGGTCGTCGCACGACTGGAACGATTGTGGACACGTTTTTTCTTTCAAAATTTCGATTTGTTAAGAATCGTTTAATATTTTGTGTCTCATTGTAATTACTTCACTGCACCGTATTAACTTATCTACACTAATGGGCTTTCCTGTTTAGTAAATAAATAAATAAATAAATGAAATGTTAACAGGAAACAAAGATTTTGGACATTCCGTGGAATTAGACAAATTCTGAAAAATTTGCTGGACGGGTTACCTTGAGTATATTAAAGCGTGCAAAGTTCGTTGTTATAATTGTTAGAGCTATTATAATTGCAAATTTGATTTATTCTAATGTAATCATGTTAACTGTATTTAAATTTTTGTAGAATTGTATTTTTAGAGTGTGTTATCCTGCAAGCAAACGTAAGAAATATTGTGAATTTTTTAAAATCTTTGAAATTTGGCAGGTATACGAAGATACCTGTAACTGATTGTAAATAAGAGTACTAAATTACCAATTGTTTTTATAATTAAACTTTGTTACTGTGATTTAACTATTTACCCATTGACAATACTGTGTTATATCCTAAAAGTTCGATTTTTCAGGCAAAAGTATAATTTTATTTTCTTAACATTAGTTTTCTTACGAATATTAGATCGTCAGTATGAAATTTAGATTTCTGTAAGATTTCTTTATACCGATATCCATCGTCGAAGAGCTGACAGATTAACGATTTGTCCGTAACCGAAAATGTTCGATAGACCAGAGTGAAGAAAATAAAAAAATGAAGAGAAGGAAGCAGTGAACGAACAAGGAGACGTGATCATCGATAGGGAGGCCAATAGGAAGGTTCCTTGGGTGCAGCCTCGTCGACTATCGTCGGTGAACAGGAACGTGGTTTCCTTTCTTTCGGCCAATATTCGAGAAACGCGAGTTTGTTCCCGCGTTCGCGTAACGCGAGAATCGGCCACGTCAACCGATTTAACCAGCACAATTCGATCGAACAAATTCCTTCCTTCCTTCCTTCCATCCTTTCTTCGTTTGCCTCGAAGATTCGTGTTGCCAGGGGTTTAAACGAGAAGGAAATGCGCGAGACGTTTTAACCCGGCCAAACAATTACATCGAAACCCTTTCTCCCTTCCACTCTGCTTTCTTCACGTTATTCTCCGCACGAGTTAACTCCGCAACGATTATTATCGTCCACTCCTTATCGCCTTCTCCTCTCTCCTTTCCGTTTTATTCCCCTTTTCCAATCCGTTCTCTCCTCAACCAGGAGGCTGTAATCAGTAGGCTGAGAATGTTTATGCAAGTATAATGCGTCGAAACATGTCAAGTATACACTCCCGTCCATAAGTATCCGGACACTTCCGTATTTGCGGAATTCGTATAAATATTTCTTAAATTTAGTTTCTTTTGTGGATTTATCATTTTGTCGTTTAATCTTGATGTTGCTGTGGAACAACACACGCAACTGGAATACATTTCCCAGTGAGAAAAAGTTCTTTGGACAGACGAATCCAAATTTGAAGTATTTGGTAACAAGCGGCGCACTTTCGTTCGTCGAAGAGTCAACGAAAAATTTCTTTCAGACTGTGTTGTGCCTACAGTCAAGCATGGTGGTGGTGTAGTTATAATTTGGGGTTGTTTTGGGGCTAATAATGTGGACGATATGGTGAAAGTGGAAGGAATAATGCGGAAAGAACAATATTTGAATATTCCAAAAGATAATGCGATTCCCTCAGGAAAAAGACCTGTTGGAAATAATTTTGTGTTTATGCCGGATATTGATCCAAAACACTGTGCAAAAATATGTAAAAACTAAAATATACAATATGTAAGCGTACCATATGTATCACGAAAAGCATGTAAAGTAATAAAGCAGACACATTTTCATAATCTTGCGATGACAAAACAGTTTTTCTTTATCTATTTTTATCTTTTTTAAGATATACAGAAACATGAAACATGTGCAAAAAATTGCGCGATATGCAAAGCACGTAGAGTAAAAATATACTTCTCAAATTTTCCAATGAATGAACATATTTTTACTAAAACTTTACT
The DNA here is from genome assembly GCA_033822845.1 of Tetrapedia diversipes. Lineage (NCBI taxonomy): Eukaryota > Metazoa > Arthropoda > Insecta > Hymenoptera > Apidae > Tetrapedia > Tetrapedia diversipes. Next base: position 904,142 of record JAOPTO010002461.1, on the reverse strand, counting down.
CGTTCACAGATACTCTATAAAAATACGCTTCTGCATATAGCCCTGCAATCCAATGATCAGGAAAGAAATCTCAGAACTGATACGTATTCGCTGAGAAATATCCATGAAACGACCAACGAACGAAAAGAAGCAAAACGTGATGCGTCTTCGATAATATCGTTCGTTAGTATGTCACGATACGTTAGTTCATGCTTCGCATGAGAGTGAAGAACGAGGCAGCAGTGGATATCATCTGAAAAGAAAAAATTATTAGAGAGGTAAAAGAAGAGGAATCTCATGATGAGATCTACGATGAATTAGGAAATTGAAAAAATAGTTAAGCTAAATGATTTTATCAAATTTTACATTTTCTGAATCGTCAATTGTGAATTAATCCTCGATTGTCACACCTTCGCTAGATCTGGCTCAATTTTTAACTGCTATTTAAGAAATAACAATAACATTAGATTGAAAAAATTATAGTTTCAACATAATATGTGCTGAGATGACAAGAAGAAAAAATGAAACATTGAATCTCTGATTAGTTTCGTTCAAAACTGACGATCAATGGTTAATTATAGCTATCCATTGTACTTCGCTTAACATTAGGTTTACGGGTCTCGTCAATTCGACGGGGTTAAATTTGTGAGTAAAATTTGCTAAAGTAATTACTATTATCCCTACCAATTTTTGCTCAGTTTTATTGATGGAGTGATATAAATATACCCAAATCTATTTCCCTCTCGATTCTGTAATTTAAAATTCTTTTTGATCTATATCTATTCTTTAACACTATTCCTACCACAACCTATCTATTTCCCTCTAAACGATTTCTGTAATTTAAAATTCTTATTTGATCTATATCTAATCGAAATTTTAAAAACGGTCATTTACCGTTAGATTGCCGGAGTGAGTCAATTGACTCACTTGTGATTTTGTCAAGTTCAAGTATCTAAAGAATGAAAAAAGAAAAATGTACAGGTGCAAGTCAATGTGCTAAATAAGTATAAAGTGGAATAGAATGTAAGAAAGTAAAAGTGTTTGTGCTAAATGGAAAAAATCGAACAAACTTTCTTAAAAATAAAGTTTTATTTTTTTTAAACTTCAATTTTCATGTTTGAAAATTGACTCATTTCAGGCAAAATAAGATATACCCAGCATCCGGCAATCTAGTGTTAATATTTGAGTATTACAAACAGATGTACAAGAAATGTTCGTAAATCTAGTGTTAACACTATTCCTACCACGACCGGTCAAATGACCGTTTTTAAAATTTCGATTAGAATTTCATAGATACAATGTAATTGAATCGCCTTTAAGTTTTAGACTTTTCCTCAAATATACGTATAATACATTTTTGAATATTCACTTCTTTCTTCATTGTTTATTTTCTGAGAAAAATTTGTAGTCTCTCTTACGTGGGAATGTCGCGGTAAGAATAGGTATACGTGAAGTGTCGGTAGGAATAGTGTTAAATGAGAAATATATAACAAAGGAAAGTATTCGATCAATTTCGTGAGCTAGTGTAAGTATGTTATTCTATGATAATGAAAGTACGTAAAACGTAGAGCAATGATAAATACAGAGGCGAACGTTTCCAACGAAAGCTCGATGAATTTCCTGGCTGTTAAGCGGACTGACTTCTGACCTCGGATCATGAGAATGATTGCCGGTTTCCGCAAACTGTAGGGGTACCGATACCACGGCAGTTGGTAGGCTGCGCGGCCAATGGCTTCGCTCTGAAGAAGGAAACGAAACAAGAAAGAAAACGTATTTACAATTAGTTGAAGGTATGTAATTATGACATATAATATAACACATGTCGATCCATTTTCAAACGATTAGAAACCATTTCAAACGAACAATTACGGTATCGACAGGCTTGTTATCCGCGTAATTATGATAATTTTTATGATCTCAACGAAACTGTACACAACAAATCATTAACGGGCGATTAAAATAAAATAAAATTTTCTGTTTTGTTGATATTTCCATGAATATCAACGATAATTACAGTTATGTAATCGTATTGTTTGAAACTTCAATTTGATACCACAGTCATTTGATACTGTAACATGATACTTGGGTATTGATATTAATAAACATGTAAGTAAATCGGCTTTATCAGTAGCTAAAAGGAATCCACAGTTCATTGTAACGTTGGATTGTAAACATGTGCAATGATAAAGTAATTAAAGACTTTTAACTCGATATAATTAATTGTCGCGATTTTTGCTTAATGCTCTCTCTCTCTTTCAATAATTTTCTACGAACTGCCTCATGCGCACTTTTCTTCACCCTGTGTTTTCTCAAGCGTTTACTCTCTTTTACTTTGATCTTTAATTTTTCTCATTAGATACTAAGAAAAAAAAAATTTCAAGTAATCATTAGGTATTCATCAAATTTAATTCATTCAAGTTATTTCAAGTACTCATAATTCTCGCATCAGTTTGAATAACCTGTTATTCGCTCCAAGTATTTTTCATTCACGCCTCTGAAAAGTTGTTCGTTTGCTTATCTATCACTCGATTCAATATTCTACGCAATCACATTTCTACCTTATTATGATTTACCTTCGAGAGAAGAAGATCCGCGGGCCAGTTGCAAAGAAACAACTGAATAACAGCGATGAGGAGTTGCGTGATGTACTTGTACTTGTCGGGATTGTCCTGTTCGAGTCAATCGAGTTTGCAACGTTGCCTACACAAATGTCGAAGAGGAGAAAGGGAAAAAGAAGAAGAAGAAAAGGGATAAGGAAGAGGAACTGTTGGACAGCGAGCTCGTTACTTACCTCGATCAATTTGAAACCAACCATAGAGATGTTGTACGTACTAGTGATCAACTGCATCAAGAACATTACGTTCATGAGGTGTTCGATGTTCTCACAAAAGCTGTTTAGCAAAAGATCGAAGTATGATCAGAAACTATTGTATCGATGAGATTACAGATATGATTAGTCACACAAGTCTACATCTGTAACATTTAATGCATTTAAAATAACGTTTTCCTAATAAACGTTTGGTACACATCCTATATCTCTGAATAAATTATTGAAATTCATACAGACATTTTGTGGATATTAATTTAATTATTAGTTTGTTTCTTGTATCTGAATACGTACACTTTTGTGACTGATCGTTATAATCGATGATAAAAATCGTACTTACTCCAATATCATTTGATGATGAATTAGACAAATTCGCAGACTTTTCATTTGCCTGCTGCTCAACATATCTTTCCTCGTTACCCCTAACGGTACCGCGATCGACGACGACGGCGACGACGAGGATGATCGATCGATCAAATGTAGATTTTCGATTTTGGATCGAATCACTTCGAAGAAACCGCAACTGATCAGAATGAACAAAGGACCGATCATGTCCACGCCGACGCAGGTGAAGCCGACGCTCAGCATGAAAACAAGCTGAAGAACGTACATGATCTCGTACCACGGCGTTTCCTGTACCTCGAAAAAGAGCGAGTATGGCAAACTCCTGTCACGATCCGTCGCGTTCAAAAATCCTCGGTGTTCCGACGGAAACGCGCTACTACTTCCATTTCCCTTAGCATGTTCCAGGTAATCTGATCGATCAAACATCGAGTTGTCGAACAGGGAAAACACGGCGTAGAAACAAATTGTGGAGACACAGCTGGCCAAGTACCAGCGTGTCAGTTGCGTCACTTTGTTCGCATAATTTCGGACGATATCCTTCTCCTGCGACTTCAGCATCGACCAAAAGAACTCGCAGGCGTTCAGCATCCTCTGACAGTGGCCGCGGAACCACAGCAGGATCGTGAACCGTGTCTGACCGCCTATCACGGAGATGGCTAACGTGAGCAGCTCCAAAACGGTGGCCAAATCGGCGGCGTTGGTCGCGAGCTGGTACACGTACGAGGCACCGTACATGCCCAGGCAAGCGAATGCGAAGAACGCCAAAGCGTTTCTTCCCGACAGTCTTTTTTCGAGCGGGATCACACCGCACAATCTGAGCAGAGCCACGTTCAAACCGATTATTCTACCAAACTCGTGTTCTTTGTTCTCGTCCCCGCCCATAGTTGCGTTTCGCTTGCCCTAAGCGCAACTTTTTCAAATTCGCAACGTCTCGCGACTCAGAAGTGTAGCTGTTCGTGCACGATCTGACGATGATCGCGACCCAAGTTTTTGTTTTCCTTTTTTCTTTCTTTTGCGATGCCGCGCGTGGGAATCCGCAGGTCGCATACGCGAACTCGATATCGACAGGGAGATGGTTGAGACGTGGGTGCAGGGGCATTTCGTGGGACACCTATTATTATCAGAGACAGTCAGCTGAAGTCGAAGTTTTCCGACGCCGAAAACGCGTTCGGTGAATCACGCGAGATCGCGTGAATGCATTGTGCGATTCCTGGTGCTTACACTGTTACCAACGGGAGAACTAAGTGAAACGTGATTGCGTTCACGCCTAGCAGCCTCAGATATTATTTGTGCATATCTTCTTTCATCGGTGAAACGTTTCTTGATTGAATTCTATATTTTTCCTTTGCAAGGCTACATTTTTGTTTGCAATAAGTTGGGAATACTTATTGTCAAATAAAAAGAAAACAGTGAGGTGTCTTATAGTGATCGTGCAACGAATGAAGGGTATTATGGACAATTTTTTTCATTATATAAAATCGTTTATAACGAACGAATATGTTATAATGAACGTGGGGGAAATGTCGATACTGTTATCGGCCGTTCCTCCTTTAACGTTAAAGATACATTTTGTTGTTCTCTTATACATTTCTATTCTTTCAACATATTTCATACTAAGAACTTATGCGCATACTAATATACAAAAACAAATCACTTATTTATCCCCTTTGGTTATAACGATGCAAGAAGTTTTTTTGTCCCAAAATCATTTTCTCAAACTTTTCAAACTTTTCCCATAAGTAAATAATGTAATAGATAATTAAGTGATTTGTTTTATATAGTTACCGAAGAAACATGTGTATTCGCCCAAAAAGATAAAACTAATTTCGAGTTATTCTTAACCACAGTTTAAGAGGGAAGTATATCGTCAAGGGTAGCAGAAACTTTGCCGAGTTTCGAATAAGTCGTACCATCTGGTGGCCGTGCTCGGATAATGAACACAACAACCATGATTCGCTCGATCAAAAGAGCCCGGGAGCAACCGAGATCTTGTAATAAATATGGCGCTCGAATGCTACACGAGGATGAAAGTCGGGAGAGCGTCAAGCTGCCTCTACATCATAACACACTAACCAGCAAGGTTATGAAATCTGTTTAAAGGAAAAAGGTAATCCAGCCTACGATCGATTGCCGTCATATAAAAATGTATTACACGAGAAAAGTACAGATACGAATCTCTTATACAACAATCTCCCGTTATACGCGTACAGTGTAAACCCAGCTTTACCCGCGGAGGAAAGGTTCGCCTGGTTATCGACGACAGACACGTCGCTGCACGGGCAACGAAAGAGCAGAGAGAGAGAGTGGCGCTCGTTCCCGACGAGGGATGGCAGGACGACGGGGGAAGATCGATCGGCCCACGCCAGAAATCGCACCCCCGTGGGGTGGGCGAGAGTGGCGTGCAACGTGGTGGTGTGGACGCGAAGGAGAGGAAATGCAGCGATGGTGGGTGGGTGGGGTCGTGGTTGCGGTCGCGCGCTCGTTCTGCACTTCTAGGAGGCCGACGTAATCGCAGTCGCGAGCGAAAGTTACGCGAACGGTGACCGTAGGTGGCCAAGAGAAAGCGAACAGGAGGAAAGGAACGAAGGAAGGGAGGGAAGCGAAGGCTAGGCCCACTGACAACATCGAATTCTGCGGCAGATCATCGCGATGACCGGCCGCCGTTCCTCCCGCCACGCATTTCTCGCGGTCCACCCCGACAAGTTCGCCGATACGTGATCGGTTATAGGAACGTCCCCGCACCGATTCCCATCGGGGAACCTCCGTGGACGGTGGACCTACGTAAGTAACGAACGTAGAGGGAAAAACGAGGAGACGTCGGCCGCGTGTTCTGGCTTGGTTGTCGATGAGCGGAGGAAAAAAATGTAATGCTTCTCTTTCGACACCACCATGATTGCCGACCCAGAGTCCGTGGCTGAGCTCGAGCTTTTGTCCCAGACCTACCACTCCGATCGATATTCTACCAACCCCCACGTACCTCTGTCTCCGTCGCTCTCTGATTTTCGCTCTCGCTTTTTACATGTGTGTGTATGTGTGTGTGCGCGCGCGCGTGTGTGTACACGTGTATTATACATCGCGTTCTCTTTATTTTTCCACGAGGTTTCAACTTGAATATTTATCATCGCTCATAAATGTTCCCTCCAGCAACTTCTCCCTCTATCTTCTTCTCTTTCCTCAACAATCATCGTCGCGTAGGTCGCTATGTTCTCGTTCTTCGTTTCATTCGCTTTACTTTCCCCCCACCCTTACTCTGATTCTAATAGGAAAAACGATCGCAGTTAAGAAACCGCGAGGCGGCGCGAGAAACAGAATTTTCCGGTTTACCTTGAAACTGACGCGTGACCGACCGACTCGAGTCGAATCGTTTGCATTTGCGCGTCGAGCGAATTAACCGACATACGACACGTAACGCGGCATGCGACCGCGTTCGTTAGCGGCTCGTGGCGATCGTTCGCGGTTTCGTGATATCCCGTGAATAACATAGCAACCAGTTAGTCAGTAAGTCAGTCAGTCAGTCAGTCAGTAGGTGTTGGAGCGAGCGAGCGTCGCTTGTCCTCCAACAAAGGGTGAAAAGTGTCGCGGTGGCAGAAAACGGCGCGACGTCGAGTAGCAAAACTGAAAGGCACGCGCGGTTTCGAGCATCCTTCCGAGATTTCAATCGAATTAGAAGCAACGCGGGAGAAACACAGGGGAGGGAGACCGGCGGAGAGAGAGGGAGATGGAGGACACAGCGAACACAAGCAAGTGAACGGTGAAATGGAGAAGGACGGAGCAACGATGCGGAAGTGGAGTGCGCGCGAGAAGACGGAACCGTTCGCGGTAATAGACGCCGACCAGATTGTCAAAGACAAAGATGCAACGGGTTCCCCGCGAAGGAGCAACGAGAAGGGGCCGAAGGGGAACGGGAAAGGTTAAAACGTTTTATCGTTGCTCCTTCTGTGCTCGAGTGTGTGCTCCTAGCAGAGGATATCGCGGTTAACTTGCTCACGAATATCCGCATTGTTTCGCGTAAACCAGCCAACTCAGCTGACCTACATTGGCTGGCCACCAAGCAAAATGGGATATCGAGCCACTCGATGCTCATCTACGGAAAACCACTCCGCGCGGTCCCTACAGGCTTTCCTAGCAGCGTGCTCATCGTCGCGGTCGTGGCTCGTCATCGGCGAGGCTGTCCTTCGTCGCTCAATTCGGTCCGTCGTCCAGTTTCGTTACCATCGGCTACCGTGGAAGCTGTCGTTTCCATCTTTTCTGTCCTCGCGTATCAACTAGAGTAGGATCTCTTTCTATTTCTGGTCTTTTCGCAATCGCGCGCATTTTCAATGTCGTTTGGTCACACGGCCACGTGGGAGCGCTTGGATTTCATTTTTGGTTGACGGATTTTGTTCGACGACACCGCTCGTAATCGAATTCTAGTCTTACCCGTTCGCGACACGTTTCAGTGACGTTCGTCGATAACACGACGTAAATGGTTTAATGTTTCATCCACGCACGATTCTCAAGGAAAACTGCTTCTGCGAAATTTCGTCCTCTCACCATCTCCATAGGAATGAGAATTGCGTGAAGAAGGACGTGAAAACGCGGTCTCCTGTTCGCCGTACGAATCGAACGATTCCGCTTGCACAGCTTGATCGAACCGAATGCGATTCGCCGATGATCGTTAATAATTGTAGCTCAAGGTCGATCACGCACACTGCCAGACATTCGGTACGTTTTTCTATTGGCATCGTTCCTCGTCGATGCGGCTAACTTGCTTCTTCTCCTCTTCTGTTTCTCCTCCTCTACCACCTCCTCCACCTTCTCCTCCTCTACCGCCTCCTCTGCTTCGTCCTATACTCCCTCTTCTCCCCCACCGACTTTCTACGAGTCCGCGTGCCGTACTAAAAATAAGTTAATGCTGAAGCATCGTCTTCCGTGCACACCGCTATGAAAAGACGAAAAAACGAAAGAAATTGTCGACGGCTCACCCGTTCGAAGAAGTCAGAAACACGCGTTCTTCTCGAAGCTGCCGTCTTTCATGGGGTTCCTTGGAACGGATCACGGGGGCCGATTCATGAACGTTGTCCAAGTGGAGAGGTCGAGAGAGAAGGGAGGAGAGAAGGTGCAATAGGGTAAAACGTTGGATAGAAAGGGTGATCGGAACGAGACAACGATCGAAATCGATTTCGTGGTTGTTAACTCTTTTTTTGGTTCGCGTTCAACGTGTTCGAGTCGCGATTTAGTCTGCTCGTCTTATCCCTTCTCGCCTGCTCGTGGCCAAGCTGCGAGAACAACGCAAGCGATGTGTGTATACAAGTGCACGTCGGGTCAGCGTGCTGTCGAACGTTTGAAAATTATATGTTCTCTGATTTCGCGCGGCCGATAACGGTCGATGATTCCAATGCCAGTCGTAGACGCCCCCCGATGCGACGCGGTTCCCTTCGACTCGTATATACGAATTCACCGGTGCCTCGTTTACGCGCTGTCTTGTGCTCGCAGACGTGGGTGAAATCGCGAAAATGAACAAGAATAGAACAGACCGCGAACGATAAACGATTCGTTTTAACCAGCTCTTGCTCTCTTTTTTTCTTTTCACAGATTTCGTCGAAATGAGGGACCATCCGTCGCGCCTTTTCTCCGACACGAGGTAACACGACGACGGTGATCCGTCTTCTATCGAATATAGTACTTATATCGCGATTAACCGACGAACGTTACGAACGACTTCGTTTGCAACAATTAATCGTGTTCCACTTGTATTCCAGAACGGTCGCCTAGGAATGCCAGAATGAGAGGTAAGCGATGAAATTTCGATCATTTTGTACCACGTGTGCTGTGCATAACGGGAACGCTTCTTCTTCAGGAGTGGCGTTTCTGGGAACGATTAGTTTGTTTCGCGGAACATTCCTCAGGACACTCGTCTTCGTCTTCCTGGCTACGTTCCTGTGGCTCCAACTTCACGTGATCAGTCTAACCGGACGTGACAGTGCTGGACAGGCCTCGTCGAACGAGACGTTGTTCGCCCTCGTACCGCAAGAATTGCACAGGTAAACGGAATAAAGTGGGAAAGCGCCGCAGTTTAGTCAAAAGTATGCCTCCTATTATCGTAGAGTACAGGAGGAAAGAGAAAGCTAGAAACGATGATTCGTTTCAGATTTCTGAGAGATCGTCGGAACGGTTCTTCCTCGACGTTGACGAACGCCAGCACGGAAACGTTGACCGAGTTCGAAATAGCGGAGATTCGTCGAAACATTGAGAGGGCCAATGCAGAGCAGAAAGTGTACAACGAGGAGTCCTTTGGTCCCTTGGCAACCGACGCTCCCGTGATAGTGATCCAGGTGCATACGCGACTCACCTACCTCAGACACTTGATAGTGTCGTTGGCTCAAGCAAAAGGGATCGAGCAAACTCTTTTGGTGTTCAGCCATGACGTTTGGCATCCAGATATCAACTATCTTGTGCAGAGCGTCGACTTTTGTCGCGTCATGCAGATATTTTACCCTCACAGCATACAAACTCACCCCCGAAGCTTTCCGGGCGAGGATCCCAACGATTGTCCACGAAACATACGAAAGGAACAGTGAGTAGCCCTGTTTGTATTCGGTTTTGGTTCTAGCTTTTCGTGTGATCGATTGAAGTAAAACGCATGAAATCGAAATAAGAAACTGAAATACGAAACCTTGGGCGTCGACACGTGTAAAATTACCGTATCGAGAGTCATATTACGTGCGTTTCTGTAATTCCAAGCAAGATTTTATGCTATCTTTTAAATAATCGACGACGAACTGTGAACGCAGCTGAAGTTTCTCAATTACCGTTTGAACCATACTTTACGATCGCGCTATTCGTATTTCCGTCAACTATATTCGACGTTACCCTCAAGTACGATCTTATTCTCGTCTGCATCCGCAGAGCTCTCACCCTTGGATGCATCAACGCCAAGCATCCGGATCTCTACGGGCACTACAGGGAGGCCAAGTTCACGCAGACGAAGCATCACTGGTGGTGGAAAGCGAATCGGGTGTTTGATCAACTGTCGATCACCAGGAATCATACCGGCATGGTTCTCTTCCTCGAGGAAGATCACTACGTCGCTGAGGATTTCCTGCACGTTCTCAGGCTCATGGAACGCACCTGTAAACACAGCTGCGAGAGATGCAACGTCCTTTCTCTGGGCACCTATCTCAAAACCTACAATTACTTTGCCGACTTCAGCCGAAAGGTGAGCGGGTTGGCGCGCGAATCGCGCACGCTAACTTTTTCAATCGCGCTAATCGTTCTGATTGTTCGGTGCGTGAACTCAACAGTTCCTACCCCGGTCGAATTAGATAGAACAACGCATCGATTCTGTTTCCGGCGCAGTTAGACTCGCGCGTTCTTTCCCAACCTTCGAGAGTTCGTACCGTTGCGATATTTGGTCACGGTAACTTGATTCTTTTCATCCTAAATCAATCGTGTTACAACAATAAGAGCCTTCCTTCCGCGCTCTCTGTTCGTCTCTGTTCTCGTTTCTATCGCGTTTGCAACTATTGCGCATTGTCGAAAAGTAAAAGGAACGAAACAAGCGAGGACGGGGACAGGGAGAGAGCTGGGAGAATAGATGAAATAAAGTGAACGGATGAAAAGTTGCATGGTGCGCGAAAACTAAAGAAAGTCAAGTCAGTTCGAGCTTAAAAGTAGCTACCGCCGCAGGAATCCGAGCGTGTGCGGTCCGTTGGACGATAGGTGCGTACCGAATCAGCGACGTATCGAATCGTATCAGCTCGATTTCAGTGTGAATATCTGTGTGTCGATGTTTCACGCACGCCCCCGTCCGTTAGTTCCTTGGCGTCAACAGCGCCCTGCAGAAGGAGTTTCTGCGTGGATTAAAGAGGCGGGAAGCATCGACGGGGCAGCAGTCGGCGAAAGCCGAGGACGTCAATGGCGGTAGCAGCGGAATCGGCGCATTTCCGAGCAGCGGTAGCGGTAGCAGCAGCACCTCGACCGGGACGAGCAGCCCTGGGAACAGCAGCAACGTTAACGGGAACGACGTCCGTGGTGCTGCCGCCCTCGTGTCTGTCGCGAGGAACGCGCAGGCGGTGCAGTCTGCCTCTGCATGGGCTTTCCAGCTCCTACCCGACCTCTACAATCATTATCAAAAGGTTGCCGACATCTTTCGAGGACCCTTCGTGATTCTCTCTTCGTATATCTGCTACCACTATACTCCTGTCGAGCCGAATGCGCGCGCGCGCGCGCGAGACGCGTACTTACCCTTTTTCCACCGTTTTCTGGGTTGTACGACCGGTAACAAGTAACGACCCTGCACAGCGTCCACACAATCTTTAGTCGTCGAGGGAACTTTCCCGAGTCCGCAGATACTTGACAACCACTTCAAACAGACATTCACGAAAATCACTTACATACGTATCGCGCACTCGCGAGGAAAGCGGCAGAGCTCAAAAGTCGCGATTTTTGGATGATTATTAGGGGAATGTTACAGAAATACGTTTCGATCGATCGTAAAAGCCTTACTCTCGTTTATCTTCATAATTTGATCGGTGAACATCGGCCACGTCGCTGTTCCCGAATCATGCGATTGTTCAGTATGAGTTGATAAATTAAGGAACGTTCAATTCAATTTGAATTGAGTATAGTAAATTCGGTTAACGGAAAAATGTCCAATTATGTTCAATAACAGTTTCTGGTTTCTCGTGGATAACGTGCTTTTTTTAAATTGTATCGCTTTCCTCGTAAGTGTGCGATACTTGTACATACATCGTGACACACATGTTCACAGGTGCGCGCGCACCGATCGTCTTACAATCTTCTACTCGTTATCCCCTTAGTACTACGAAATATTGTCGCCGCGAATGGAGGACTAAATGTACTCGCACTTTGTTCCGCAGGCTGAGGTAATCCCGTGGATCTCGAGCAAACACAACATGGGCATGGCGTTCAATCGCGTCACGTGGAACAAGTTGAGAAAATGCGCTGCCCAGTTCTGTTCGTACGACGATTACAATTGGGACTGGAGCCTCCAGCATATCGCGCAAACCTGTCTGCCGCCGAGCAAAGGAGCCGGAGTCGCGCCTCGAACGGAGTCCGGTTTGATCGCGATGATGATGAGAGCCCCTAGAGTCTTTCACATCGGGGAATGGTAAGTCAACCGCAACCTCCTTCAAGAGGACCATCCTTCTCTCGTTCCTTCTTTTCCTCTGGCTGCTCGTTTCGATTCGCGAAGCTAAACGTACGAATGTTGCCCTATACCAGCGGAGTCCATCACAAGAAGACCAACTGCGAATCGACCGCTGTGATAGCAAAGGTTCAAAACGTTCTACAGGCCGCCCGGAATCACCTTTTTCCTACGCAACTGACGCTCACCGTAGCCGGCGCTGCGAAAAAGACGAAGCTGAGGAAGGGTAACGGTGGATGGGGCGACACACGAGATCATCAGCTTTGTTGGAACATCACCGTTTATCCGGAACTCGTTTTACCTTAAGACATCGAATCTGGATTGTGTCGCGATCCACCCCTTCTTTTCCCTTTACCACCCTCCCCTTCTCTTTCCGCCTTCTAATTTCTTTCTCCTAATCCTTCCGCGCCTTGTCCACTTCGTGTCCCGCATTCTGTCGTTTTCGTTCCCGTTCCTCCTCGTTTCGCCCAGTTCTCGTCTCTCATGGAAGAAACAAACACGTTGAACAAGTTCCTTTGCGCCGGTGCATTATCGTGCCGATCTCCTGCAGCCGTTTATCGTATATCGCGGTGGTATTTTTAGCGGCGTACTTACTTTTGCATTCGTGCTAAACTTGAACGAACGAACGATCCGCGTGTCGAACGCATGCTTGACGCTTAGTATAACTCAGCTCGTGAACGAAACTTGCGTTTCGCAACCGGTCGTGAAAGTTCGCGAGGATCTTTGCGTACCGAGAAAAGCTCGCTTGTCACGTATTCTAGTCATCGTATCTGCTAATGTATAAACGATATTTGATGAAGAGAATAATGAATCCACTAACTACGAGACCGGCAACATTCTCCGCTCGAGAACTTGGAACGACTCTGAGAGCGAATCAATGCCATCCACGAGTCGCGATAAATATATATAGGGTACACGTTTTATATTTGTAACAAGATCAACGAAAATAAACGAATCGACCGATTTTCTCGTACCCGTTGACTTCATAAACGTTTATTATCACGGTTCCATTATCCCCCACTATAGATCGGGCGCCTACAACATCGTGTTTGGATCGGTAAGTAGCTGACACAAGTATATTTACGTATGTTTGTGATATGGCGTGCACCACCACCTGAATAGTCGTATAAAAAGTATGCTTTATAATAACAAGGCGGACGGATCGTTAAAATCCTAGAAGCTTCGCGTACGTAGGCACGTTATCGTCGTACTCTGCCCTCATGAAGTTCCCCGCTATCGGACCCTCCAGATTATACTTCGCTGCGAACTTCTTTATGTTGAATCGCTTTCTCTGAGGACCGTCCCTGAAATTCATACCGAACAGTGACTTTCACATCACGCAATTGAACAGTGCGCAACTGTTTAACTTATCGTTAGTCTTCCCCGCTAATATTTTTAAACGTTTCACCAAAATTGAAGTATTAACCCTTTGCACTCGAGAGGTGACTGTTGGTAGTCTAATCATGCTAACTTCAAAAATTTTCAAATTCGAAATATTTACTAAGATTCACCTATAATAAACGTCATTTAGTTTAGTTAAGTGATATACTAAAATTTACATACATGTATGACTATTTTAACCTCTGAGTCTAACTAATAAACAAACTATCTGAAAATTTGTGAAACTATCATTTGGTGACTAACAGTCACCTCTCGAGCGCAAAGGGTTAACATCCTTTTTGCGTAATCTTTAATTTTTCTTTACTAAACTTTAACGATTTAATCACTGAACATATTGTGGGGGGGGGGGGGGGCGTATAATTATTTAGGATACAAATAAGAATGGCGAACATAAAGTTAGTCCAATAATTAATTTTAGCTAAGAACGTAGAACGAGGAATAGGTGACTAAATGCGAACGGTGTAGCTACGATTCGATATTGTTTTATTCTCACCTGTTACTTAGCCTTCTTTCGTCGAACGTAATGGATCCTTGATTTTGCTTGTAAACAAGAAACACGTATCGATGCTTGCCTGTTCCTTTTGGCGGTGCTGGACCAACGTACTCAGCAAGTACCTCCCCTTTCGCAATATTCTCTTCCGGGACATTTCCGACCAGCCAATGCTTGAATTCCCGATTGTAGCCTTTTGTGGACAGTACGTCGGCATCTATACGCGATAAATAACAGTATACACATAAACTATGTATCAGTTGTTGGATCCCTGATCGATTACGAGCCACAAGATATCCTAACTGTTACAACTAAAATGAATAAAGTCATAGTATAACAATTATATTCTTCTTTACACAATTTTGGTTACGAGTAATCATTATAGATGACCAAAATTTTGTGTTGGTTACAATTAACCTTTATCGATTACCTGAATTATATTTCGATTACCGACTAGCAATATGAACAGCGAATAGAGTATGTTTTATAATTATTATTGATCATTTTCAATTTTATTGTCACTGCGGATAATTGGTCACAGGCGAATAATTGTGTTCATATTTTTTGTTGTACGTTTCTCTGTGTTCTCGTTACTTCCGTAAAAAGTTATGGAATTATTAAATTATTTAAACGGAACGAAACAGTGAAATAAGGAACATAGCTGAAAAGTGTATAACCAAAGTGAATTTCTGGTCATCGATAATAGTTATTTGTAAGTAGAACATATGAAAATTCATATTTTTAAGAAAGTACATTCGTCGAACGATTTCTTAAGAATTCAACGATAATTATCTTTACTGTGAATAAAAGTCAATTTTTAAACAAAAATAAATGATTTCGTTGTAGCAAATTTTTAATAATAATAGTCATTTTCTGTCTTTGATCACGGCAAAAAAGAGATAGCGCGAGAAAAACAGGTTTTGTTTGCGACTCGGTGAAAGTTGTCGTTAGTTACCAGCTACAAGTTTCGAGAGCTCTACAAGGATAAAGCAATACGTATAAGGTCGTGTTCTTCTCTGCGACGTACTTGAATTCGCTTTGAGTTTCACATAGACTCGCATAAATTTTTTTTCTTGCGGCTCACCTGTCAGTACAACCGTATAAAGTACTCCTCCTTCGTGCTTGTAATGAATCTCCGGTGCTTGTTGAGTCTCCATGGGAGTTAATTCGTTTCCAAGATCGACCACTTTGTCTCCATACTTGACCTAAATCAAATCACAATTGAATGTGCGTTAACCATGCTCATCTAAGTGTATACCCATTCAAAAAGTCATGCATACAATCGTAATAAATTAATATACAAGATATATTAATCATAACTATTTAATAGTACTGCTTACATTTATATGGTTATTCTAAATAGGAGTAATTTTTTATTTCCCAATTTTTCATATCTTTGTATAAAAAGAGAATTGTATAAGTAAATACTTATTATGAGATCTATCCAAAAGTCTGATCGTTTGTAAATTAATGCCACTAAATGGTACAATATGTTTATTTTCTTGTCGAAACGCTCACCAATCAATTATTCAAAGAATGACGAAAAATAGTTGAAAATGAGGAAAAATATTGTACAATTATAAATACCATAGAACGTAAGTATTCGTGTTTCATAAGGGAACGATGAGAATTACTACACAGACCTAATATTTAAATGTACTCGATGCGATGTACGATTTTTCTGTCTGTCAACGTTTCATGCGAACTCAAACACGTAGGCACACTTACTACGAGATCAACTTTCTTTCTGTGTAACACTTACTCATTCGCACAAGCCCGTATACTTAAATTATATTTAAACAGAGAAAAACTGCACCTCGATCTTCTCCACCGGTGCTGCATCTATTATATCCGGTACAATCAGTGCTTCCTCGAATTTCGATCGAGTATCCGCAGCCGTGACAACAAGGATACCACAGACAAAAATTCCTGTAATTCATCTTCGCTTCTTAACTCGATACACAATGATTTCAGAATCGAACTGGGGCACTAACTCTAAATGTAAAAAAATCGGGTAACACGCACCTACAATCACGGAATACTTCATCTCTGTACGGTTACGATGCTGCGCCTAGCCTCAGCGAACTCTAACAAACCTCATACTGACATTTTTGCGACTCTTTATACGATTATCTGCCTCCCCCCTCCTATAGCTTTCAAACTAGCAAAGATTCGCTCTACACTTCTCTTGCCCATCATCCTTGAATAACTGCATTTCACCCCCTTTCGCCTGAACCGTCCATGTTCTCAATGTTCTTCCTCTCCTATTTAAAAATTCTTAGTTTTGTAACATTTTCAAAACCCTGAGGACAAAGGGTCTTCAATTACATGTCACTCATAGAAATGGTTTACAATGCAAATTGGGAAATCGAAATTGAGAGGGAATAATCATATCCGACACACGTATTCGTTGTTCGGGTATTCAATTTATCAGTTTTATATGGAAATAGGCTGCATTTCGTTTTGAGGAAACAAGAATTTATTACTTTTTTTAATGTATTACTAGTATTTGACAAATATTGAATCCAAAAATTTTAGTTTCGAAGCGAGGAATTTAAAGTTAATAAGTTAAAAATACTGAATGTTTGAAAATACGTGTTATAATTATAAATACGCGATAATGACATCAACATGTAGTGCTTGTACGAGATCGGCAAAAATATTTGCTTCTTTAAGTGCAGTATTGCATATAGCCATAAATATTCAAATTTCACAGCTTATAGGTAATACTTTCAATCTGCCTGCATCTTCAATTAAATAACAGGCCCTCACAATTAATCTCTATTAAAATTCGTTCCAATTCTTCGCCTCATTAGGCTAATTAAATGCGTTTATTAAGAATTACTACAATTTCGGACATTGTTGCGCCATCTAACAGTAGTACCTAGTACTACACAAATAGTAATTTCCGTTATTATAATAAATATGATTACAAAATCGGTATGAGAGTAAAGTGTGGTTACTAACAAAAAAGAAATATACAAAAATGTTCGGGTATTTCGACTGCAAAAGCGTTTTTTTACGATTTGAAAATTTGGTCAGTTTATGGACATAGAAACACTATAACCACATAGCGGCGAACAGGTGGTACTAATCATCCCTATACCTGTCATATGCAAAGTGAAACAGTTCAAATTTCTCAACTATTAAGCTACATTTTTTTACTTTCCGGCACTCAAATTAAAGAGGAGATTATAACAATTAATCGCAATGTAATTTTCTTTAAATTTTCCGCTTTATTAAGTAATTAACAGCATTCATTAAAAAAGACTTCTAGTTTGGACATTGTCCCGCCATCTAGCAGTGATCATTAGTATTACATGACCTGTAATCTCCGTTAATATAATAAATATCATTAGAAAATCGTATGAGAATGAAGTGTGGTCATTAAAAAAAAAGGAAACACGTTAGTAACCACACTTTGCTCTCATACTGATTCTGTAATGATATTTATTATATTAACGGAAATTACAGTTTTTATAATACTAACAATCACCGCTAGATGTCGGGACAATGTTCAAACTAGGAGTCTTTTTTAATAAATGCTATTAATTATTTAATGACAATTAAATTGAAAATTTGAACAAAATTGCATTGCGACTAATTGTTATAATCTCCTCTTTAATTTGAGTGCCGAAAATTAAAAAAATATGTCCTAAGAGTTGAGAAATATGAATTACTTTGCTTTGCATATGACAGATATAGGGATGATTAGTACCACCCGTTGACCGCTATGTGGTTATAGTGTTTCGATGTCCATAAACTGACCAAATCTTCAAATTATAAAAAAACACATTTCCAGCGGTTTTCTATAAACTTTTACGTTTGTTTCTTCCTTGTTAGGCCCTATACTTCATTTTTATATAAATTTTTCCCGGGATATTATTTATTATAAGTTATTTCTTGAATACCCATTTATGCTGCATAGATTGCATACAAGTATTTACAGCAGTTCTTAAGCATTTGCTTCTTACAGGAATAATATATTATGTAGTCATTCTTAATACTTGAAATAATTTGTTAAACAATTTGTGCTGTTACAGAAAAAAATTGTGTAAGTTCAAGATATAGAAATGTTATTATTCCGTGAAACGTTTAGTTTTAAAGTACATTTTACGACGAAAAGATCAGGAAAAGTATGAAAAATTAATGCTAAATAATGCTAAATATAAATATTTCATAAATATTCATTAATTTACAAATAATATGCAGACAACAATGTAAATGTAAATAAGGAAACACCGTTGGATAAACATTAGCAGGCAAAAGCAGCTATAAATATTCATTAATTGTTAAAAGATCTCATTCTGTTAAACATCTTTTGAATGTCTCTTGTTAACTTTTTAATAAAATTTGAAAAATCTTGTACGAATAAACTATTGTAAATAATTTCCATACATTTGCATACTTGATTGAAAATTCAAGTAACATTAAAAATTGGTATTCGTCAAGTTGAATAGATCTCTCCGATGCAGAGTCACATTTCCATAGCGAAGACCTGCAATTGGTGTCGCTTATCAAAGAATGCGTTATTTTTGGAAACCTACGTTAAGCTAAATACTAAGCATGTAACCCAGTTCAGTTTAGGTTTTGTAAAATTTTGCATTCGGTCTTTTGAAACCAATTGAATCGTGGAAATCATTAAATTTTTCTGTTCCCTTTATGATTCGTTTTTTATTCCGTTGCGTTCTGTGATATCTGTAAATAACTAATTCATGTAAATGGATATTTATGCAAATGGCTAAATATGGGTAATTTATCATTCAATATGTGCTCGATTAATTAATTTAATATACAGGGTGTTCGGACAGCCCTGGGCTTAAATTGAAAGAGTAACTCCCTGAGACATTCTAAGACGAAAATCAAGAGTAACGATTTTGCGTTTAAGGCTTTGTTTACGAGTTATAACTAGTTAAAGATATCGTTTAATCCGAACCGTTCGACGCTTGAGCATCACTGTGGACTCAGCGACGTTACCGACCGAGTTGCCTCGGTTACCCGCTCTCAAGCGTCGAACGGTCCGGATTAAACGATATCTTTAACTAGTTATAACTCGTAAACAAAGCCTCAAACGCAAAATCGTTACTCTTGATTTTCGTCTTAGAATGTCTCAGGGAGTTACTCTTTCAATTTAAGCCCAGGGCTGTCCGAACACCCTGTATAGTATATACAGGGTGTTAATCTACCTATGGACTTAAATGAAATGGGGGGTTCTAGACGGTAAAATAAGACGAAAATCAAGAATGACGAAATTTTGTTAAACGCTTCGTTAATTAATTATTAGCAGTTAAAGATTGCCCCAAATCAGCCAATCCGCTGCAGCGCCGTCCGTTGGGCTCGCCGCGCACAGCCGAACCCAGGACCGTATCAACATGTATCATAACGCTTACCTTGTGGGGCGCAGGAAAACTTGTTTGTCGTGGATAATTCAAAATCAAAACTGCAGTCACTTTTCAAAATGTTGAATGACATTAAACCTGCTTACTCGCAAAATCCACAAGAGCATGTCAAATGTCGCCCATTGGGATTTTCGAGTAAAGAGGGTCAATGATCTCTTAAAGCAGATAGTACACTGCCCAAAAGTGAAGCACCCACACGCATTCAAATCGCGATTGTCCCGTCCGCGAATATTTATTGAATAATACACTCGCACCACGATTATCCCATCCGCAGTCTCCACAAAAAGGTACACAACACACGTGCACGAATCAGTCATAATTTACACCGCCACTATAATGTATTCTTTTCTCTCTTCTTTGCACTCTCACGACAACACCACACACGCGACACAAAATACACTCACAACTATATTTTATGTAAAATTAAATTTAAAAAAATGTTATTTAAAAGAAATTAACTATAACTAGAAACAATCTAAAAAAGCTTTTTTAATGAAGTCGAAAAATAATTCCCCTACTGAACAACAGCAGAACCAAATGACGACTGACGAATACGCCAGAAGAAGGATTTCTCTGCGATTGCGTTGGAGGACTGATATTCTTTTGTCATCGACTGCGTTTGATCGCCACCAGAGATCAGTCGCTAACGAAACTGTGTTGATGTGTGGTTTGTTTTCTCGTCGTGTGATTTTATCGCTGAGTTCATTACGAATGCGTGATACATGTGGATAGATAGATTTCAGAAACGTTTTTTTAGTTTTTCTTTTACTGTGTTTGAATTTGAATAATAGAAATATTACGAAGCAAATATTAATCGAAAAAACAGCTTTCTCTTTCTGAATTTCTCTTTCGTCATTTGGTTCTGCTGTTGTTCAGTAGGGGAATTATTTTTCAACTTCATTAAAAAAGCTTTTTCAAATTGTTTCTAGTTATAGTTAATTTCTTTTAAATAACATTTTTTAAATTTAATTTTACATAAAATATAGTTGTGAGTGTATTTTGTGTCGCGTGTGTGGTGTTGTCGTGAGAGTGCAAAAGAAGAGAGAAAAGAATACATTATAGTAGCGGTGTAAATTATGACTGATTCGTGCACGTGTGTTGTGTACCTTTTTGTGGAGACTGCGGATGGGATAATCGTGGTGCGAGTGTATTATTCAATAAATATTCGCGGACGGGACAATCGCGATTTGAATGCGTGTGGGTGCTTCACTTTTGGGCAGTGTACTATCTGCTTTAAGAGATCATTGACCCTCTTTACTCGAAAATCCCAATGGGCGACATTTGACATGCTCTTGTGGATTTTGCGAGTAAGCAGGTTTAATGTCATTCAACATTTTGAAAAGTGACTGCAGTTTTGATTTTGAATTATCCACGACAAACAAGTTTTCCTGCGCCCCACAAGGTAAGCGTTATGATACATGTTGATACGGTCCTGGGTTCGGCTGTGCGCGGCGAGCCCAACGGCCGGCGCTGCAGCCGGATTGGCAATCTTTAACTGCTAATAACTAATTAATGAAGCGTTTAACGAAATTTCGTCACTCTTGATTTTCGTCTTATTTCATCGTCTAGAACCCCCCATTTCATTTAAGTCCATAGGTAGATTAACACCCTGTATATTGATCTGTTAATTTTGCGTCGTTAATTAATCAGTAGATAATTTTTTCTTCTATTTTCTGTAACTATGTATTTTGTCCTTGTTGTACCAAAGGGAACTTACCCCTTAAGCAAGTAAATAAACAAATAAATTGTTCGAGTTGAAGATACGAGAACAGAGGCATGAAAATGGAGAGGAAAAGACTCTGAAGACGATTGAAATACTCCACACCGAATTCTCCTTATTTCCCATGGAGCAGGCAAGTTCTGCCCGCCTCAGAGGTTCTCCCTGTGGAAATACCGAAAGGGAGCACAAAAGGGAAACGCGTTTGAGTTCGTTGTGCGTCGAGAACTTCGGTGCTCGACACTGACTTTTATTTCACGTGTATTGTTCACAGTCAACCACGATTAAACAAGAAACATTAAGAAGGATAAACGATACATGTATTTTTCTAACACAAGAACAAAAGGCCTCTGCTAACATTCATCCATTTTTGTCTCTTTACACTTTAAAGGTGACTCTTACTCGTCAAACGATTCTAGTTTCTCAAACAATGTTTGAAAATAATATCATTTTGCATGAATCAAAGTCAATCGCCTTTCAAACGCAAAGGGTTAACTTTCCAATGCAAATTATACATATTTCTTTAACGAACTTTTCTTTGAAGAATCATTGTTGCAGTCAATTAATCATGAGACAAATAAAAAATTACCGAATATGATTCAATCGAGTGCTACACATATGTAACAGTATTTAATATTTATTAGAATAATCCGCATATAAAACCCAGAAAATTATAAACGGTCAAAATGATCGCTAGGGAGTTTCTTGAGAGACCAAGATTTCTAGCTTCAATCTCTCTCCGTTAAATAAGTTTTTGGGAAGGAAACCTCGAACCTTGGGAATCTAGGGTACGCATAAGTGTTCTAATGATTAAGACAGTCATCTGGGTACCCCTCCATTTATTACCAATCCCGTACTAAGTCGCCGGGCCGAAAAACCGAAATGGTCCCGGGTTCTTTTTCCGATTTCCCCCGGTTCCTTTATTTTATAGTTTTTATGTCGTGTCCCTTTTCGGTGGAAACCAAAAAGTGAACACCCGAAGGTAGTTAACAGCTAGCCGCCTTGATGCGCGCTTCTGCGGTTCTCATCGGGTAATTGGAATCATTTTTGAGAGAAATTTGGTTTTTCTAACCAGCAATACACATAGTTTATCTTTTGTTAGTACTAACGTTTTAATTCCAGTTCACAAACATATCCCTAGATCCTGAAAACCCCTAATGCTCACCCAACGGTCACGTCGAAAATGTTGCTGCCCACAGAACTCGACACCGCCATGTCGCCGAATCCTTTTCGCGCGACGATCACGCTGGTGATGAGATCGGGGATGCTGGTGCCGGCGGCGAGGAACGTCAGGCCCATCACTTCCGGTGGAATCCGGACCGTGTCCCCGGCGACGTTCGCCCACCAGACCATCAGGTACGAGTACGCCGCGATCCAGAAGATCGACCCGATGAACGTCACCGCGAAGTACTTCTTCCCTGAAACAGCCACAAAAATCACGGCTTACAAACGGTTACTTTTATCTGTGAGAGTGATTGTTATTATTGAGGATGGGTTTTGAGGTATGAAAGAAAGAGAGAGGGAAAGGGGGGCAGAGACAGAGAGAGAGGGGGGAAGAGAGGAGAGAGAGAATGAGAGAGGGGGAAAGAGAGGAGAGAGAGAATGAGAGGGGGGGAAGCGAGGGGAGAGAGAACAAGAGAGGGAGAAGAGAGGAGAGAAAGGGGGGAGAGGGGTCCCTCAAAAAGAACTATCATCAAAGTGGACCCATCCCTTAACCCTTTGACTGTCACGCCGAAATCACATGTTTCCCTCAGGATGCCATAAGAGTACACTGCTAGATACAATATTTCATAGAAATTAATCTTTTTATGGCGTACTTTTTACTTCAAAATATTCTCTGATTAGTGGTAATGCTCAAAATGCACTAACTGTCAATTTTTATTCAACCCTTACAATTGTAAGCAGTTGAAACGTTTCGGTCACCAATGAACCGCGTGACGTCACAGAAGAAATCGTGGTTAATCATATATGACCAATGTGGCAGTCAAAGTGACCTGTATAATCATAAATTCTTCCATCCTTTGCTTCTAATAAATGAGACCATTTTTAATGAAGCTTCTATCATTTCTATAGGAAGCTTGATTTAAAGGTTGACCCCGCATGATCATAAATTCTTCCATCCTTTGCTTGCATAAATGTGACCATTTTTAATGAAGACAGTCAAAGTGTTAACTGACTGGTCTGTTTTATCCGAAACATCGAGTTCTACAACATATGTTTGGAAATCATCGAAATCGATGTTTTCGTCCGCTTCTTGGATAATTACCGGGAATATTAAAACGTCGCCTCTCAGCGAGAAGGGTTAATGTTATTGGATACGAGGACGACGTTATCCATTGGACTGTTACACAAAGCCATTGTTTCCTGAACGATAATAATTCATGAAGGTTACACGGGAAAAAAGTAGGTCGTGAATCTGCGAAAAATCCGACAAGAATACATTCCGCGCGCGTTCGGCTTTAACCCTCTTCCGGTGGAACAAAACATTTTCCAACGTGACCCGAAAAAAAAGAGTGAGAGGAGGAAGGAAGAGGGGGATCTTCGCGCGTTCTCGAAGCAGCCCTTAATTATTATCAGCGTGATAATAATCAAGATTCCGATTAATCATCCGGTCCGTTTATGCTTAACGAGAGGATCAGCGGCGAATATTTCGAGAAGCAGGAAACGAGCCTGGACGATTATAGAGCGTTTCATAAATCTTGAACGGGGCGAAATTCGTCGAGGAATAGACACCCAAAGGACGGTTACTCGCTTTTCAACGATACGAACAACGGAACCACGTTCGTTCGATGCTTACCCCCTTAAATACATATCGTTGTAATACTACAACATATCATTCAAATGGCATCAGAGTCATTAGTATTTGCTTACTGCATACTGTTGTAGAATTATCACTATCTTCATAATATATTTTATCGACTGGCAACGCATCTTTTTCTTTTAAGACTGTCATATGTAAACTTGACATTGACAAATCGAAGGCTATTGAAAATCTGAAATAGCTGTAAATTGCATTGTTGTTTCGCTGTGTAATTATTTGATTTTCAAAGGTAAGTACGTACAAAAATAGTTTTTATATGCACTAATATATTTTCTTCAGTAGTTATTTTATTTTGATACAATGCATTTGAATTTTTATCAGTGTTATTTTCTAGTAAATACATAGTGTCGCAGATATGCAACAGAAGGTTTCTTAATAAATTACTACAAAAAAATAATGAAAAAGATCTGTTCCTTATTTTTCCCTGCATTAGCATGTACATGTCTACATAATATATTTTTTTTCAAGGCGTAAGAAAAAATCATGCATTTAAGGGTTAAGTACCTACATACTCATTTAGATAATTAAAATTGTCAGAAGGATAAATGCAATAAAATAAATATAATAAAGTAAAAAACGGACATAAGTGTTTACATAACGAAATTTTTAGATAATAGAATAATAATTCTAATATATAATTACT